>OZ032116.1:6974823-7434616 GCA_964026355.1 Pseudorhiza aurosa
TAAATGCACAGTCAATGCATACCGTACTTTCTCAGATAGAAGCCGCCCTTGAATAGCAGCCGCATTTTTCCCTACTGAAAATTATAGAAGCCGCCACCTCTATTCAAGAAAATGCGATATATCGTGGACATTTATTATATTAATTTACCAAGCAACCACGCAGAATGCCAAAGCATATCGCATCAATAGGTAGGAGTGTAGCAAGTCCATGAATTTTTTCCATTGGGCTTCTCTGGTAAAAGTAAATCAATTCTCTTAAATATATATACAGTATCAATATAAAATAAATTATAGGTGAACATATATCAACCTATCATCTACGACGAATTGGTCTTCTATGTAAATCATTAAAGTTGAAATTATTAACTATAACGATAAAGGCAATATGCAAAAATAAGAATTCTGACTTTTGCTTGACACTCTAGATTTACACGATTCCATTCAGTCACTCGTGAGCTTAAGTATGTTATGAATTAGAAGTATTCGACTGACTGAAGTCCACAACCCATTCAACCGATTAAGTGGAAAAGTTTACTGCTGAAAAAATTAAAGAGATCCAGCTGAATAAATGCTGAAGAAAAGAATGATCTTTCTGTAAATGAATTCATTTGAACTATGAGATTTTCATACTCGCAACAAACGTTGGAAGATAATTTCCTGTACTAGCAGCACAAGCAGTACTAGCAGTACGAACTGTGCTAGTAATACTAGCAGTACTAGCAGTACTAACTGTGCTAGTAATACTAGCAGTACTAGCAGTACGAACTGTGCTAGTAATACTAGCAGTACTAGCAGTACTAACTGTGCTAGTAATACTAGCAGTACTAGCAGTACGAACTGTGCTAGTAATACTAGCAGTACTAGCAGTACTAACTGTGCTAGTAATACTAGCAGTACTAGCAGTACTAACTGTGCTAGTAATACTAGCAGTACTAGCAGTACTAACTGTGCTAGTAATACTAGCAGTACTAGCAGTACTAACTGTGCTAGTAATACTAGCAGTACTAGCAGTACTAACTGTGCTAGTAATACTAGCAGTACTAGCAGTACGAACTGTGCTAGTAATACTAGCAGTACTAGCAGTACTAACTGTGCTAGTAATACTAGCAGTACTAGCAGTACTAACTGTGCTAGTAATACTAGCAGTACTAGCAGTACTAACTGTGCTAGTAATACTAGCAGTACTAGCAGTACTAACTGTGCTAGTAATACTAGCAGTACTAGCAGTACGAACTGTGCTAGTAATACTAGCAGTACTAGCAGTACTAACTGTGCTAGTAATACTAGCAGTACTAGCAGTACTAACTGTGCTAGTAATACTAGCAGTACTAGCAGTACTAACTGTACTAGTAATACTAGCAGTACTAGCAGTACGAACTGTGCTAGTAATACTAGCAGTACTAGCAGTACTAACTGTGCTAGTAATACTAGCAGTACTAGCAGTACTAACTGTACTAGTAATACTAGCAGTACTAGCAGTACGAACTGTGCTAGTAATACTAGCAGTACTAGCAGTACTAACTGTGCTAGTAATACTAGCAGTACTAGCAGTACTAACTGTGCTAGTAATACTAGCAGTACTAGCAGTACTAACTGTGCTAGTAATACTAGCAGTACTAGCAGTACTAACTGTGCTAGTAATACTAGCAGTACTAGCAGTACTAACTGTGCTAGTAATACTAGCAGTACTAGCAGTACTAACTATGCTAGTAATACTAGCAGTACTAACTGTGCTAGTAATACTAGCAGTACTAGCAGTACTAACTGTGCTAGTAATACTAGCAGTGCTAGTGGTACGGTCCTAAGCAACGGTGTTGTAAGGTGGCCAGCTCTTTCCCTGCCGCATTTTACCTCGCAACTTTAGGCCATTTATCTCTTTACTGTGTAGAGGACAGAGAAAGGGTGAAATTTTCATGAATAAACGTGGCTCGAAATTGTGCCCTCTGCACCTTAGGCCTTTGCTCTAACGGCAATGTCGATGGCTTCTTTGAAAAAAGATTGTTCAGGAGCACAAGTCCTGGGGGTAAAAATTATGTCCCTTTTCAGGAAAAGAGCGAAAGTTCTTTTTTGTAGAGAAAATGCCAAGCTTTCATTTAGAAATGGAATGATTTTATATTGTTGTAAACACTGAGATCAGTGGCTGTTAACGAGTTCATGATGATTATTATCCAAATGCATTGAGCATAGCAAAATGGGGAGAATTTCTGCTGCATTTATCCCGTTTCTGAATCTGAAGAATATAATTACTGGCTATATCCCCTTTAAGTGATGTTTCTTCTGTGCCTATTTTGTGGCCTGGACCCTGTTACTTCTAAAATTTCTAGTTGCGGCCTTGTTGTTATTGTAGGTCTGAATATGAATTTCATATCAACATAGGTACTATGATGGATCAATGGTTATGACGCGTTTTTCATGAAACGCATAAAATTTTCTCGGCATTTTTCAGCTGGCTTTTCCGTTAAATGTGCATAGCTCTCTCAGGGAATCGATTTCCCTTGCTTTTGGAACATTGATATCTCATGGGGAAGTTCTCATACACGTCTGTGGGGTATTTGCTCCTTCGCAGCAATCAAATCTGCAACAACACTTATTCGATATATACGAAGGAGGTTGCACGTCAGGAAAGCAAGCACGTTAACAATCAGTACAGAGGTGGCCCCAATCAGCGAGAAATGTGTAGTTTTATGCTTCTAGCTGCTAACATAGATATATTTTATAGATAGATTGATAATATGGTAACATATTCTGATTAAACATCAACTAGAAATAAATGAAACAAAGATGTGTATATATCCTCATCTGCAATTCTACCATCCTTTTTACCTTCTACTGATGCGCTTAGCTTGATGAAAAACACGAAAGATCATTTAATCAATATCAAGAATCACAACACATTTTAATGTCCTCACTCCTTGTAAAGATAACGACACGCCTTGAATTTACGACAACGCATTGCTATAAGGCAGTACCTTGGACCAAAAACGAACGTATCCTATAAAGCAAGTTCACTATGATTGGTTCGGTTGACAAGATATCAGGCCCTACCACACCGGGGGAGCGGGGGAGGGGCTAAGGACGATATTGCCCCCAATTTTTTTGCCAAGCAATTTTTTCCCACACAATATTAAAAGAAAAAAGGAGTAAAGAGATGCTTATTATCCAAGCAAGCGTTTATAAGGCGCTAAATCTTTTCGTGACCCCCCCCCCAGACCCCGAGCTCAATCTGCAGCTCGCTAACGCTCCCATATTCGAAGTTCAGCCCCCTTCACTTATGATTTCGTGGCGCAGGGCCTGGTCATAGATCCACTTATTGCCTTGGCTTAGGTCCGTTCGAAGCATCTCACTCGCTGCTCATCTGCAAGAGATCTTCCACTCCTTTGGGTAGCCGATCGTCCCCCTATCAAGTACTTCCCGGGAGCATGCATCGTATTACAATCTGAGTTTCATGCGAATGCTGGAGAGAAAGTTGCATGCGTATTGCTTAACATCTCTGCAAAAGACTATGAGTAAGATTGCGTTGACTGAGCAATTGAGAATGAAAGCAGGGCGTGTATAACACAAAGCGATTATACTTGCAGTCTTCATGACAGCAACATCAGCCTCATTCGCCAGAAAACTATACCAGACTATGGCAATGTTCATGCAAATATCAGGGTATGACAACAACAACACAGCAACTATTATGCAAACAATAGCCTTCGTTACGTCATTGACCCTCCTCGTCAGTGCTCCAGGCCTTGGCTTAACTTGTTCATCAGTTTCCCCGTCAAGGCCGTTGTGGATATTAACGGCGATCTGGCCGCAATTTTGAGCAAAGCCGGTGTTTGCCACCTGTTGCTTTACCAAAATGAGGGTCCACAGATAGAGTAATAGTAAAAGGACGTATAAGATGCCAACAATGGAGGCAAATACCGTACAGTATATCAGGAACTCTCTCGCGTATGTCTTGGTACGCTTTAAGTCAACGACGATAAAGTTTGCGACCCGGTGCTGCACTGTGAATACGATAGCAGTGAAGATCAACGCGTTAGCGCGGCCTTTCGTCATCAACGTGTCGTACCGGAGCAAATACTTCATGTGAATAAGCCGATCAAATGCAATCAACAGTATGCACATGGGAGAAAGTAGCCAGAAGAATCCAACTAGGAGCCAGAGAGTGAACCAGAAATTTGTGTCCGTTATATCTGCCAAAGTCACAACAGTTGCAACCAATTGAAATGAACAGTAAAGCAGGTCGGATACGCACAGACACAAAATGAATCGAAATGATATCAAGGTGAGCTTGCTTAGTTTCCGGAGAGCGTGAATCAGGAATGAATTGGTGATGATTCCAGATAAACACAAAACCACGCAGACGCAGTTGTGAGCTAGTAGGAGCGTTGCGTCCATCTTGTTGCGTCATGTGATGCATCAATCTTCTTCCTAGCAAACAGGAGTTCATCGTAAATTTCTTACTGAAGCAAAATCTACAAAGACAACAATTATAAATCGGATGCTAAAAGGGGATACTTGCTTCCAGTGGAGCGCCCCATTCAGTTGATCCATAAAAATTGGAGAAGTTCTCGACACATCTGCATTTGAACATACCATAATTTCTCAACTGATTCTTTCTGAGAGCACCTAAAATAACAGCTAATTTACAGACGTATCCTTTTCCCCGACCAGGTTTTTTTATCAAACATTGCTTTATATTAATTTTAAACTCAATTCTAAACAATCAGTGGGTTAAGCAATGACCTTAGTCAAGTAGGGAGGTGGGATGGAAGCATCCCCAGTATTCATTCCGTAGTGGTCCCCTAGCTTTACGCATTATCTCAAGTCAGTAAAGGACTTGGTGGCAAAGAGTCTCATATTCAATCATAGACGAAAACACGAGGAAAGGGGACAAGATTTTCTAGAACTTTCTCATACGTCAGCATTCTATCGTTGACGACATGGTTGATTGCATTGGTTAGGTAAGTCTTTGCCTTACTTCTCATTGATGGGTTTCTCCTTCACTGCAGCACAAACGTTCCGATCGTAGATTAGGAGTGGTAACATGAAATAGAAGGGTTTGACGAAGAAAGACTGAAAAAAATGAGTTGCATACTCAATTTTGAGCGTAGCAGAAACCAGAGAAAGGGTTCTGAGATTTTTCTAGGAAGTGGACTTTATGAGGTGGTTTCCCGAATCATCCACTTTTATACGTTCTTTATGGTTTAGAAGTCTTACTCCAATCGAAAATCACCCTAATTTAAGATCTTTTTGGGGTCCGAAGATAGATAGATAGATAGATAGATAGATAGATAGATAGATAGATAGATAGATAGATAGATAGATAGATAGATAGATAGATAGATAGATAGATAGATAGATAGATAGATAGATAGATAGATCGATAGATAGGTAGAATAGAATTCAACAATTCTTAAGAGTTATGAGCGGGCCGTGTAAGTGAAATTTATGAGAGACAACCAATTAATGGCGTAAAAAGCAATGGATTTGGTTTATAGACTTCTTTATTCTCATAAAAGTTGTAAATTTTCAAATCAGAAACCGAAATAAATCAGGCATTTATTCTGAAGGAAAGCTGGGAATTTTCAGAAACTTGAACTTTTTGGTGAAAAACCACTTAAAGTTTTGTGCTAAAATAGGGTTCGAGGTCATTTGCTCAACTGCGCTCATACCTAGTTAGCAGGGAGGTACAGAAATGCGGAATGGAGACAAACAAGAGTGAAAATATAGCACAGAGATGAGTAAGGCTTACCGTATTCTTCCCGTTAAAGCAACCAGCTCACATTGATAGATCCTGCTTTATCTGGCTTCGTATATGAACTGCTAATCTAAGAATTGGTGGTAGCTTAATGTATAAAAAGCTTACAACCTATTTTCTTTTGAATATCCAGTAAATCAGACAACTGAAACCACAAATATCGCTATAGTTGTTGAAAAGTGCGATTTTCGATAATATTTTACTCAAACAAACATTGATTTAACCATTCCTGCTAATGTACTGTGCTGTTAAGTCAAGCAATCTATCGCTTTGTTGACAGTGGTCATCGGCGCGGGGGTACTACAGAATCAGGATGGGCCGTGAAAGTTTTCTACTCGAATGAACTGCAAGGAACGAAATACTTGCTTCCCCTATGCCGAATTAGTCTGTTCCCGATCGACATCCGTTTGTATCCCCCCGACGTCCATAGCCTCATGGCCCCTTAACTCCTAGCCCCATGGCTCATAGCCCCCTAGCCTCCTGGCACCCTGGCTTCTATGCCTATGCATTTGACTCCTTTAGGTGACTTCGTCCATTCAACTCTTGCTTACCTAAGTTGCGTGAAGCGCCCCGTCTCCACACATTGTGAAGGCGACTTCATGAGGATTTCGTGCCGGTTCAGCCCTTACCAGTTTACAACTCCATTGATTCGGATGCAACAAAAAGGGACAGGTAAACAAGGTCATGGAGTAGGTGAGAATTTAGGAAATGAAACTGGTCCTAAAAAGCTGCTGTTCGATTCAACCCACATGGACGATTCTTGCCTTGTAGTCTTATTTAACGTGCAGAGAACACGGAGTCAGAGAGACGACAATTGATGCTGTTGTGCGTGAATGACTGGCTAACTTACTTATTGAAATGAACTACATGTTTATATAGGCAAATAAGAAAGAGCTAAAATTACCATATTCATCGATTCAGAATAGGAGTGGAAGGGTTGGTTGTGAATAACGCAAGTAGATGAATAAATGATGAGTTGATGGAAATTATGACAGGATTGAATGAATAGAACTGTATAATTAAGCAAGGTGGTAATGACGGCATAGATAGCGAATATGGGGGTAAGAAAGCTGAGTCACTACAAGAACACAAGAATATGTGGATTGGACCTTAAGGAAACCTGCGTGACGGTGAAAGGGGTCGCTACCTTCTTCTCTCTCCCTCCATTGCTCTCAGGAGATCTGCTACATTATAATTATCATAGTCATAACTATTACTATTGTTATTATTTTCATAATAGTTGGAGATCTTTCCATCTATTACAGATACTTTAACGGACATGGCTCTCAGGAGATCAGGGATATTAATTCCTGCTCCTCTGAGGTGTGTCAGGACCACCAGAAACTCAACTCATTCACATGCTTTCCAAGTTTCACTGCCTAATCCACGAACTCTATCCCACAAATCATCATTCATCCCAAGAATATGAAATCCATGGAACGTCTTGCTTTCTTCTTCCTTTCCCGAACCCTACAACTTGGCCTCTTTCAAGTCTAATATCGATAAACTTGATCTTATCTCCTTCTCCTCTTAGCCTCTCACTTTCATCTTCTTGGCTGGGGCTTTTTATAGGCCAACATGTCCTTTCCCCAACATGACTCTCTAGAAAAGAAAACTCGCCATCACTGGTATTGTCTCTACTCTTTTTAGCATAGCACAAGTCTTGGCGTTGTAAGAAAGCTCTCCGTGCCGCCTTCCATTTAGTGAACTGAGTATTTAGTAAAATCAAAAGTGTTTTCGGTTCTGAGCTGTTTCATTATTCACATTTGAAATTAGTTGGATATATTTTCACGCACTCCTGAACGAGTGATCGATTCGATTGCGACAAGCAATCACTGCACACGGTGTCTGCCTTGAGTTGATTTAAACACGCAAGCAGATCAAACGCTGAAATGTGCCGTTCCATCCGCAAACTGAATCATTCATGCGCTAGTGGGGAAAACCTCGCTGCTCATAATGATGATGCGAAATTGATGCTGAGAAAACCAAAGCTAGCTAAACAACGTGATCGAGGGAGCAGAAGTGAAGACAAACACGGAAGCAGGTGCCGGGTCAGATCTGCTTTGATGGTGCAACACAAAGGGATCTAGTACATATAAAAGGGCATGCGAGTATCACAGATCACAGATTGGACATCACCTTTGAAGTATAGAATAGGGGCTGGTTGGCTTGGTTATACCTAGCAGAGGTACTAGCAAGAACTAATAAAAAAATACTGCACTACGCTGTCCTGATGCTACTTTCGGATACTGGGTAGATAAAGAAAGTGAAGCTGCGGAGCATTTGAATGTCATCACAACAGAAGGCACTGTGAAATCTGGTTCGCACGTTGCAGTCATGATCCTGGCCAAAAGTGTGTTGAGGTATTTGATATCTTTGTCAAACATTGCTATAAACTCACTACTTATCGGCGCCATTTACAAATGCAAGAAGCTGAAGTTGTTATCATTTTGGTTTATCCTCTGGCTGAGCATTTCAGACGCTCTCGTTGGTTTCACGAGCTTGATAAGGGAGAGTTGTCTCCTTGCATCTAGAGCCGTGCCCCCTTTGCAGAGGATACAATTTTTCGCGTACGTCATGGAGAACTTTTGCATCAACTTCTCGAGTACCCTCGTGCTTATTGTGGCATTGGATCGCTACATCCACATGAAGCATCCTTTACAGTACTCAATGGTCATGACCAAGAGACGGGCGTTGGTGCTAGGGCTTTGCAATGCGATCTTCACAATCCACACGATAACTACAGTCATTCTACTGCCTAAATACGAAAGACCATTTTTGCTAAAGAATGCATTCTCCTATCGCATATACAGAGTCGTGCTCAGCTTGGTTTATATTCTAACGGTCGGTTTAATCTTCGTCATCTATGTTACGACGTACTTCTTGATTCGCAAGAAAACAGCTAACGTAGGAAAGCTGGTCGTCTCCCTGCAAGTCAAAAGAAATAAACAGACAGGTGCCCCCGTAAACAAAGAGGGGCAAGAAGAAATCGCGTTAAAAACGCGAAAAGATCCCGTCGCATGCCCAGACGTAACGGACGATGATGTCGTAAATGCGCGAAAAGATCCCGTCGCATGCCCAGACGTAACGGACGATGATGTCGTAAATGCGCGAAAAGATCCCGTCGCATGCCCAGACGTAACGGACGATGATGTCGTAAATGCGCGAAAGGAAACCCTCGTAAACGGGAAGATGACAGGGAATGATTCTGCAAATGTACAAAGAGAGGTTGGCAACGGAGCGCAGAAACCGAGGATTTACAGCAAAAGAATGCGGCGCCCTGACCGAGAATTTTCTATCGCAACGGGTTTGATAATGCTCAGTTTACTTGTCTGTCTTATTCCTAATTTTTCCATATCCGCGTATGCTACGATTTCCTTGTTGGTAAACAATGGCAGAGGGTCGTCCTTTGAAAGTTTAGGCTTGGCAGTTCAATGGACATACCTCTTGCTGCAACTGAACTCATCGATAAATGCTGCAATAATTCTTGGTTGCAGTAGGGAGCTGAGAAGGTTTACGAAGCGCGTCCTTTGGCTGAAAAGCAGCAGCGCAGCGCATGATACAACGGGCGATAGCAATACTGCCAATCACTCTACGAACAGAAAGTAGCGAATTCAAGACAAAAAGTTCAAGTTGAAAAGCTGGGCTCTACTTGTTGACAAGTAACTGGAGATGTGAAGCAAGCCAAGCAAACGCGCGAATGATTACCTCATGGGAACGCACGTGACTCGTTTTATTCCATTTGATTCGATTAAGGAGGGAAGCAATTCAGCCGGAGCTGATTTAGAAGGGACCCTCTGCTTGAGAGCATTAGTTATAATCGCTATAGAATTAACTAAATTATAATGTTGAATAACTTACGATGACTCTATCGCTATATGAAATAAAATGCTAAGAATGTGAAACAAATGTTCACAGCTTATGAAATCAAAAGACAAATTCAAACAGAAAAGAATTAAATTCTGAATAGATGGTTTAAATTTACTCAGGGACAGTGCTAATTTGGTTTGGGGGGAGGGTAATTCCAAACTTTCGTCTCTCTGCCCATTACTTGAATCCTTCTTGGGGACGTTTTAGATCTGTCTCGGATCTACTTTAGAGCTCAGAATTTCATTTTTCATATGATTCTACCTGGATGTCAAAGGTAGACATTTGGACACTGAGAAGCATTTTTGCTTATCGAGAAATTTCATGTCAGTCATCAGCTAAAGACAAACTGGTAAAATCTTACCATAATTCATACAAAGATGAAAGTACAAGCAAATCAACGAACGAACAATTATTGATTATAGCAAAATGATTGAATGAAATGATGAATAAAGTAAAATTGGGAGGATTGTAATCTTTACATCTTTAATTGGCCAGGAGAAAATCACATCTGTGGTGGTATGTTGAAAGAATTCAGATCGCTTATTAAGAAGTTAATGGTAATCTTTTCCTCGCATTTCTTTTCCTTAGCTGCCTTAGCATTCATTCCTTGTTTCAGTTCATCAAAAACCAGCGAAATCTCCTTTCCTTCGACATGATAAGCTTGTTCTGGCTATTTCTTAGTCTGCTCAATTCTTAACGATTTTCTGTTCCATTGTAAAACTTGCTAACTCTCGATCTTTTCCGTCCTTTTCTTCTTCCACAAAGGATCTTTGCTTCTGGAAGCCTACTTTTCTTGATATTGATTAGATCAGCACCAACATTTGACCCAGCCAGAATTCACCATTGTTGACGCTTCTCGCAATTTTCCTGTAAATCTAAATCCAACTGCATGCACTCAAAGCCAACCGGACATCGGCAATGACAGATAAAAAACAAGGATCTCCAAGGTCTAGAATGTGGTAGCGAGGCAAAAGACTCTCATTTTTGGGCGTGGTTCCTAAAGCTGTCTTAGACCACACCTACATTTGAAAAGTTGTCCTCCCTCCCAAGAAAAACTTTACAAACCGCCACTGAATGAGATTATAAGCCATGTTGTCTCGAAATGTGATTAACTGGCACAGGCAGTGCAAGAAATGGCGTCATGACAAAGTGGCTGCTCTGATACACTGGCATTCTTGCCAGAAGCTTGGATTTCCTTTCAGATATAAAAACCATCGACACCTTTATTTATCAATTGACAAGCAGCTACAGCTAAGATAAATTACAGGTCTCATCCTTGGTCCGACGGCAAAATATGTAATATCGTATTGAACTGTTTATCATTTTCAAAATCAGGCGATTCTTTATGATAATTGAAGTGCAGAGATCTTTCAGCATAGAAGTTAAGAATCAAAAGACTTATTCCAGGCTCCTAGAGCATTCATAGAAACACTAATGAATTCTAACTTCCGTGTAGATAGATTGTGACGTGTGTTTTGGGGGCGCGTGCTTCAATGCTTTCCAAACCGACTGTTAGTTCTAGCATGTAGAGGATCTTGTTATTTCTATTCAACAGGATAAGATCAGATCTTAATAGTAATGATTTTTTAAAACTTAAATAAATACACAAATACAAATCTCTCTAATGATAGGTAATTTGTATCCGACTGGATAACTGCAGGTGTCTCTGATGAAAGAAGCGGAGGAAGGTATATGAATTTGACAATAGCTAAAGGACGAAAGGAAACTGTTCGTATGAGAAAAGGTCAAGAAAATCTCAACGATTATTACGAATGCAGAAAAATTCATAGGGATGCGAGCCTATTATTCAAGTTGAATTTAATCTAAAATTACGAACCTCTCTAATTCATAGGCAGTTGGAAATCGGCTCACCTGGCTTAGGGTTTACAAGATAAAACTAATACATCGGTAAATGACAAAATAAATATAAATATGTTAAGATAATATGCATCTTTTTTTATAATTCCTGAAATAACTAAGAAATGACATTCCTTACTTGCAGCCATCACATGGGTCAATAATTAAGTCATCTGCTCGCATCTGAAAATAGTGCCTGCAATGCAACACATGAATTTATTAAATTTAAAATGGGAAAAATGAACTTTAAATAAAATTCGTCCAACGTTAGGTGTGATAAATGTAAATAGAAAGAAATAACATAGTAGATTTCAATTAACCTTAACTTGTGATAACTGTTAACAGAATTGATTATTGAAACAAAAACACAAAGGAGCGGGAGCCTGCTGGTATTTCATCCAATTTACCCCAGCCTTTCAGTCGCCAAGATAAATTAAACAGTTGCCTCCCAAATTGGCCATACGTCTGTACAAGCATAGCGGATGTCATAGTCAATCAAGGGCTGGCCAAAGTCAAAATGTTTGACTCTGTTGCAATGAATGCAAACAAGCAAAAAGCAGCAATAGATGACGTCAAGTACGTTTGCATTCCATATCCTTGATGCACGAGGCGCTGGCATACAAGGTAAGTAATTTAATTTCAGAATGCAATCCAGCTTCCTTTGGACATTAACTTCATCCGACGATACGTGAGACAATTAAAAAAGACAAAAACAAGGCTGAAATGAAACACTCAAGAAAAGCCGCATTTCACAGACACGAGCATTTTACGAAGCCACGCATGTCAACATTTCTTGCCCTGAAAAAGACCAAAGCTGCCAACAAGATGTAAAAAGCATTGCTGTAGCTAACGAGAATCTCACGTAACCTAAAATCCACAGTGGAGAATCTGACATAGTGACTGGATCACATTTTTACTGCGCCGAAGGCCCCGGGAATTTATTTTTTCAAAAGCAGTAAATATGGGCTGCGTCGAATGCTCAATTTCGAGCTTATCAGAAACCAGAGCTCTGAGTCTTGGCTAAGGAGGTGGCTACCGCTGCCTTCCTCACAACCCCTGTGTTACGAGTCGGTACGATAAACCATCATACTACCGCACCATGACTGGCGTAAAATGAGGTTATGCCCTCCATTTTTGGCATACTATGCAAAGCTACCCTCTTCTAAACCCAAAAGTGCCCTTTTCGCATAATCATTCTTTTGCCCGAAATCTCACTGTAAGATAAGACCCAGAACGATATTTGTAATCAAGGCTTTCTATGAGGACGATTGTCATTTTGCATTATCTGGTCAGATTTTGTCATGATCGATCACCTCTAATGCTCTAGAACATCCTTTTTTGACATACCCCCCCCCCCCCCCACTTTTAGATGCTTCCTATGCCCTTGGAAACATCCTACGAGCTGTTAAACATACTTCTTGAGAAGGGCAGAAACAGCTTCTGATAACTACCTTTCCCAGTGCGCTTTGCTGCTAATTAGAACATTCCTGGGCTAAAGGTAACAGCTACGGTCAGTGCCGCCGAGAGGAGGGTTAGCTGGGGCAACTGCCCCTGAGGCCAGTAAGAAATTGAAGCTGTTTTGCTCTGTTATATGTTGTAATGATATCAAAGTTAAATATAGTAGTGGGCTCGTTTCTATTAGCTGCCCGGGGCCTGTCCTAGCTCTTGGCGGCCCTGGCTACCGTCCACAACGAGTTGTATGGGAATATGTTTTGACACTAACCGATACGTGGGTAAATCCGATCAAATAAATTAGAGTGAGAGAGGCAAAACATTAATCGTTGGTAACAATGATTAAGCACGAAACCCAGCATTATGAAGACAAACATGGAACAACGTATGGAAATCTTCGACGCTGTTTGCATTTATCAAATAAAAATGAAAACAGGTGAAACCAAAATCCAAGTGCAGGCGATACAGGTTACTTGTTTGTGTCAAAGAAACGCATTCCGCACAAATGGAGTCAGTTCAGCACGTAGCATTTTTTAACGGAAACAAAGCATCTTTGGAAACAAGGGAAAACTTCATCGTGCATACACAGTTCAACTTCGATTTGCTTTAACGTTAAAATAAGGCTTTCAAAGAAACTAACAATCATGATTTTCGATGGTTGTATTTGCCATTGCCAAGTGTCTGCTTTAACTGGTGGCACATTAATTCTCATTCCGCACACTTGCTAGGGGAATTTTAATTTGATTTCCTTGAGAAGCACGTCGTTTACACTCCTGCTTGGATCGACGAAAGTCAGATAAAAACAAACTACTCTCGTAAAAATCATATTTGTCCTCAGCAAGATATAAGAATTTCGCCTTTCTTTAAGGAGGAATGCTTCCAAGATTCAATTTGGTACAGTAGCCGAGAACGTTTTACCGGCTATTCAGATATGTTTAACGGGGACTCCTCGAGAACATAGAAAAACACCTATCCTTGATAAGAGAGAGCCCCCGCAATTAAGAAGGACATCAGGCTGGGACAGGGGGGGATAAAGGAGCTTTGACACGTCGAGCACTTAGAAAAAATATCCAACCTTGATGAGTCACGTCCCGTTGGTGTAATTAAGAGAGACATCTGGCTGGGGCAGAGGGGGTGATAAGGGAGCTTCGAAGTGCTTTGAAGTTAATAATTTTGCATTTTTACAGTGATCATCGTTCACTGATCGAATGCGAAGAAATCTGTAATTCCCTTAATTTCGTGGCGCTTTCTTACAAATAGGCTTGGCTGGCACATATCGAATATGGAAAAGGTCCAAGGATCGAGGCACGCTCATTCCCGTTCCTTGAAAGGTTACGTCTGTACACCCAGCGAAAGATGAGTACCGGCAAGGAAACTAAGTGTTAAGGGTGGCGACGAGAGCAGCTGACCAACCCCATTATTTCATAACACCATGGCTCGGAACTACATCTTTCTAATAGAGTACCGCCCGAAGCCCGAATGGAGTATAGGGCTATCTGCTTACTTTACATAATGTATGCATTTACGTAAATAACTTATGCATTTACATACATAATTTTTGCATCTACGTACATAATGTATGCATCGACGTACATAAAGTATGCATCTACGTACATGATGTAGGTGTCTACTTGCATGAAATAATTTGCTTCTTCATGGGAATGCCTTTACAACGACTGATTGAATTATCAAATATAAGCTTAAGATGAAGACGGCACTACGTCCTCCCATCAGAAACCCTAATGTTCGGATTGAATTTCGGATCAAGGTGCCTGTCGCTGTCCGCAAATGTTCGCCCAACTCGAGTCAATATGACAATCATAGTCATGAAGAATAAAACGACCAGCAAAATTATGACTGAGATTCTTTTGAATGTAATGTTCGGATCGTCTGGTGCATACTTCACGTTCTTCCGCAACCTTGATGGGAGAAAACGGAGAGTTAACAAGTCTGAGACAGAACGAAAAGAAACGGTGAAGTGTTTAATATGGCAATTAGACTATGCGAGAATTCGAATTTCTTTAAATGTTAAGTCTAATTAGCGTAGAGACTGACATCGAAACTCAGCAGCCAATCTAAATCAATAAACATGTCCACCCGGAAAGCAAATATTGGTTAAATCTTGCAAAATTTGATTTGAGGCATAAATCAAGCGCAATGCTCAAAACCTTCATAATGTCTGGCAATCGTAGAGTACAGGAAGTCAAAATCTGATTATTACTCCACACGAACATGATGCGTCCTTTGAAACGAAAACGCGTACTTACTAACTGCCACAATCGAATAGCAAGGGAATTACGAAAAATTTTAAGATGATATAAATAATAAATGCAGTTCCTTTCTTAATTTAGAAGAATCCCTAGTTTGCATATGCCCGTTAAAAAGAAGCGCCCGTTAGGCATAGTTCGCAGTACAGTACAGTGCGTTGAAAGCTGTGTGCAGCTTAGAACTGGTAATTAGATGACCATAAGCACTTAAATAGTAGTAAAATTAAAAAATGATACTAATACATATGTTAAGACAGGATAAACCTTTTCAGTATCAATGATACTGCTATCAATAAGGGCCTTGTACCAAAGAAAAGTAAAAGGAAAGCTAAAAGCCTAGCAGAGTAATTGTTCAGAAACGTAGACTCGGACTTAGCTATTTTACGTTCAAAGGTGAATAACATTCGTTTCTAATGTTTGCTGGCAATCCATTGAAAACCAGAGTATCTTGACAAGCAAATGTCTACGACGATGACCAGAAGTCGTGTCGTTAGGAAGGGTAGGCTCATATCGATTTGAGCGTTCGCACTAGCAGTACCGCGCTTGCCGAGAACCGGGGACAGAAGCGCGTTTACCGACAACCGAACGGGCCAGGAGCTGTGATTGCCCGCAGTCACACTCGAGCCATCGCCTGGGCCATCGTGTGCGCGATGTCATAAATTGAGCAGTACTTCTGGTCCACTTACCTGAACAGCCCTGACAACCAATGACGTAGTCCTTTGCGTCTGTATTTATCGTCATCATGGTCGAACGGGATGCTCACGGCTTCTTCTTCTTTCTTTGTCTCTGGAACTCGCCTTGAAGCTGAAAGCATCAAAAAAGGATGTCGTCACTACCAGCAAAACATTCTTTAAGCAACACGAAAAGCAACACAGCAGTCAGCACCAAGATAGATCGAAGATTTTCAAAGGTGTCAGGATGGCAAACCAAAAAGCCAGCTGGTCCACGCGAAGGAGGAGCTTGAATCATGCGTAGGAGTCGCGTAGTGTCGTCACATCGAGAAGGAAGGGCCAGAACACTCCGCGATAAAAACTGCGTTGCATAATCGATTTCGAGCGTAGCAGAAACCAGAGACAGGGCTCTGAGCTTGTTTCTAGGGAAGTGGATTTTATGAGGTGGTTTCCCGTTGCCTTCCTCGCCAATGGCGTTTTAAAAGTGACACATGGAGGAATCGAACTGACAACCCCTGTGTTGTGAGTCCGCATGCTTAACCACTACGCCATGGCAACCCTCCTTGATAAGAGTGTCCTAAAATTTGCCTTCGGATGTTAGGTGAAACATATGAAACTCTTCCGCTTGAATTTACACCATCAACAGACAAATAAATATTAGTAAAAAAGCTATTCATTTCAGTGCTCATATTAAGCTCGTAAAACATATAAAAAAATGTTGGGTTCCATATTTTTCTACACGAAAGGGAACGATATCTTAAACTTTGCTTGCTATCCTTATGCCTTAGTATGGAGCAGGAATAGTTCCTTCTTCTTGTTGCTTTAATCCCCATTTAAGAGGGGTCAAAGGGTCAAGGGTCGGGAGAATTTTCATCTGATCCAGCATTTGGTACAATTTCCAAGTTAACAGAAAACACTCCGAGACAAAGTCGTACCTTCATTGTGGAACTTTTCTCGAACGTAGGTGCTTTGTGAAGAGGGTGTGTTCATTTGATGCATTGGAACATTGTTGATTGATTCAGCGGTACTGGGATTATTCTGCGTATGATTTGCTGCAACATTACTGCTTACAGTGACTCTATCCCTCTTTCCACTTTCTGAAGCATTGGTTATCCCTTGCACTGGGTTTTGAGTGATATCTTCTTTAACTAAAGAAATAAATGAGTGACGAATTAGAAAACAAAAGAATAACTGAATTATACAAGTTATGAATGAAAGTTTCCATCATCATTAATAGTTTTTATTATTATTGATTTTCCAGAGTTCTCTTTGTTGTGTCTTTTAACTGATGCATGCAAGCCTTCATCTTACTGCATGCTTCCTGTCAGAAGGGAGGTGTATAATTGCAAATTCAATACCAAACTCAATGAAATCATTTTTTGGAAATGTTTTGGCATTCCTCTTCCAAATTATAGCTCTTGCAAGATACATTTGTCGATTACATTGAACAAATAATAAATTAACTAAAAACTCCATTGCTAATTCCCAATGAAAAAACTAAAAAAATGTCAAGAGTCGTAAAATTGATGGCTTACCTTGCTCTTGCTGTTGCGAGGAGTTAACAGGAGCCTTAAAGTAAAGAAGCAATATGATTGCATATCTGTTTCTTGAGAGAACAAAAGAGAAATACAAACTTTTTCTGCAGCTTGATAAATTCTCTCAAAGGGTGAAATGAAACATACGTAAAATACACACATTTTTAGGCTACATTGATAAATGGCAAAAACCTGACTATCAAATTCCTGATTGCAAAAAGTTGAGACACTTTCTTCATATGTTGCTAATGAAAACTGAGAAGCTTTCTGGCTTAACCAGCAGCACCCGGGTCCTTTCTCTTGATTTAATGATAATAGTAATAATAAAGACCATATTTATACAGGCGAACTTGCTCAGCAAAATGAATTTGCTGCTATCAACCAAGGACCTGTGAATTCTTATGCCTGGAATTACCGAGAGCTAGCAAATCTCCTTGCTCTAAGTAAAAGTGTAGCTGAGAGCAGACTTGAACCATTGACCAAAAGATCAATGCACCAAAAACCTACTTTGAGCTTTCCTGACACCTTAAACAGATACAGAGTTCAAGATTATCATTTTGATATGTCAACAAAAAGCCTTTCTCTAAAATCCTTCAGATGTCCAAATAAAAGATTAAAGACAATTTAGACAAAAAGAACACTATTCACCATGGAAATCAGAATCAGAAACAACAAATCACAAAAACATGCCTACCATTACGGGGAGCCCAAGCTTTTTCCTTCCCCAAGCTACAGTAGCAAGCTTCTTTCGTAAAGCATCTGCAACAGGTGAAACAAGCTTTTCTGGTGGCACCACATTTGCCTGCAACAAAGTACAATGAGGATACAATAAAATACTTCTGTTCATACCTAAACTGGCAACAGTTCAATGTATTATACGGTAGCTCCAAGCACTGGCATTGACAAAAATAACAGAAATAACAGAGTTCAGTAAACTGGGCTGCCTTTGTAGCAACAAAGGTAGTGTTATCAGCAAGGGCCATATCTTTCATGTTGTTACAAAGTAAAGGGCCCTAGATGACTCTAAAAAAAAACAGGAATAAAAGATAAAAGAAAACTCTGTTGCATCTAGAAACATCAAAACTTCAAAATGTTAGATCCTTAAAAACACATTTTCTTCAAACTCACAGATCTGATGAAAAACAGTCACCCGGCTTTGTTTTAAAAATTATAATAGACTTCAAGGAGCACATATTTGCAAGCAGGTTTTTATAACACTGTAGTCCTTGAAAATAGAAGAAAGAAAGAAAAAAAGAAAGAGAGCAACCCCCTTCCATAGAAGATAGACAACAACCTATTTAAATCAATTCTTTTTTTAGAAGAAGGAGAACAGCACTTCTATTGATGACAGAATCTTTGGCATTAAAAAAACTTTAAAACGTTCAAATTTCATTAAAACATCACTATCATCACCACAAACATAAACTGCTTACCTTGCAGACTGGACACTTTATTTCTGTTGATTGAGAATCAGTTGATTTCAATGCTTCTCTATTCAGGCAATCCCAATGAAAAACATCTAATAAAAGCAAATGAGATTCAGTTAAGAAAGGCAGACAAATGGGAGAATGACCTGATGGCTGAATGACAAAGCCACTTTAAGTACATTGTGTCCAACACACTATCTCCGCTTGTTAGTAGTAGAAGTAGTAATAGTAGCAGCAGCAGTAGTAGAAGTAGTAGTAGTAGTAGAAATAGTAGTAGCAGCAGCAGCAGCAGTAGTAGTAGTAGTAGTAGAAGTAGTAGCAGCAGTAGCAGCAGAAGTAGCAGTAGTAGTAGTACTAGTAGTAGTAGTAGTAGTAGTAGTAGTAGTAGTAGTAGCAGTAGTAGCAGTAGCAATAGTAGTAGTAGTAGCAGTATAAGTAGTAGTAGAGGTAGTGGTGGTAATATTAGTGGTAGCAGTAGTAGCAGAAGTAGTAGTAGAAGTAGTAGTAGAAGTAGTGGTAGTAGTAGTAATAGTAGTAGTAGTAGTAGTAGTAGTAGCAGCAGCAGTAGTAGTAGTAGTAGTAGTAGTAGCAGAAGTATTAGTAGAAGTAGTAGTAGTAGTAGAAGTAGTAGTAGTAGAAGTAGTGGAAGTAGCAGTAGTAGCAGTAGTAGTAGCAGAAGTAGTAGTAGTAGAAGTAGTAATAGTAGCAGTAGTAGAAGTAGTAGTAGTAGTAGTAGAAATAGTAGTAGTAGTAGTAGAAATAGTAGTAGTAGTAGTAGAAATAGTAGTAGTAGTAGTAGTAGTAGTAGTAGTAGTAGTAGCAGCAGTAGTAGTAGTAGTAGTAGTAGTATTAGTAGTAGTAGTAGAAGTAGTAATAGTAGTAGCAGTGTAAGGGTGCGTTCACATTGCAATATCTTTTGCTAGCGGCTTTACTCGGTAGGGGACCATAGCCGCTAGTTATAGTTTTCCTCTTCACATTGGTATCAAAAGTAAACAAGCCGTTTACTGAAAGTCTCTGATCAGCTGCGCCCAATATCATATAAATGTACCCCTGCATTGATCACAAAGTTAATAGTGGTTTTGTAACAAAACGCAGAATACCAGCAGCGAAAAGTTTAGTCAGTAGAAAGTAGTTAGAAATGTATCATTTAGGGCTTGCCGAGAACCCAAATCTCAACCTTCACAGAAGACTGAGGTATCATCGGGACCTGAGAATGGCTGTCCATCCCATTAACAAGGTTCGAGAATCGCTAGGGGAATTCCACCATTTGTTCTAACAAATGAAAGATGACCCTGAAAAGTTTTTCCAGCATACAAGGATGCATAGAAAGACATTTAATATCATTTTAGAAACAATTACACCCTTCATTGAAAGGAAGGTAATGAATTTTAAGAAGCCGACCCCTGTTACAATGTTTTGGATCTCTAGGATCCCATATTGCAGGTCGTTTTTTAACCTCAGAAATCAAAAGTTCAATATCCATTTACCTACTCCGCGCTTGCAACTAATCTGTCAGCTATCTAGATAGCATAAACCCACCAGCACTTAACGCTCCCCCTGCTGCGAAAAAATCCAATGTGAACACGACAATGTGTCAGTACTGCGGAAATCACTAAACGCTTAAAGGCGCCAGTTAAAGATATTGCAATGTGAACCCATCCTAAGTAGTAGTAGAGGCAGTGGTGGTAATGGTAGCAGTAGTAGTAATGGTAATCGCAGCAAAAGTAGTAGTAGTGGTAGTAGAATTCCTCTATTGCGAGAAATCTACCCCACACAAATACGTAATTAACTCCAATAGGTCACTCTAGATTTGGGAAACTGAGGAGGAAACATTACGCTATCTGTTTCCTGTAAGTGACATAAGTGGTATCAGAAGGGGCACCCTACTTTGATTGATTATGCTTCTGTCAAATTATACCCCCACCCCCAACAAAAGATAATTCTTTCTTAGGAAAGACAAGGGAACAAAAATGAAGGACTGCTTGAGTCATCCTTCATAATAAAATTAACTTGATCATAATAAAAAGGAACATTTCGAAAGCTCTACATTCCTCTAGGTAGCAAGAGTTCAATCTGTTTTTCTTACCATAGCAAGTCAAACGAACACATTCTATGTTTGCAAGAGCTTCATTGCACAATGTGCAGATAGGATTGAAGTCACTATCTTGTAACCAGTGTAGATACGATTTCACTATGCACTGAAAGGCAACACAAACATAAAACATTATAACCCTTATAAGACTTTGCAAGCAAACCTCCTACATGCTCAAAAGGTTGCTGTGCAATAACCACACAATCATGTAACCAAAGTGACATTAATACTACCTGATGAAAAAACTTTTGCAAATTTGAACTCATTCCTTGCATTGCATTGATTAAAAGTAATAAAGACCAATCTCTGATTAAAGAATTTAGAGAGACTCAGCAAACAACAATATTTTCTCATCAGAGTTATATTGGAGACTTACTAGCAATATTATTGCACGTTGAAAACATTTTAAGCTCATTGTAGTATGACAAGGGAGTTTTGAGACATCAGATTCACCAAAATTTTTAGAAATTCAAAACACTTTTGCTTGCTTGAGGTTACTATTCTTTTGAAGATGCATGGGATGTAAAGCAGCTCTTAAGCTGGGCTTCTAATCACACGTTATTACGATGAATTAACATTGGGGGGAGGGGGGCGGTATGACAGATGCCATGGCAATGTTGGTTTATTTAGAAATTATTCATGCATAAAGTGTTGATTACAAGTTTATCTCCAATGAAATGAAGAATTCAGGTACCTTTATGAATACTCGGGTGTAAATTAAAATGCGTCAAAAGTGTGCAAAGACTATCTCTTGCCAGCTCTGAGCATCAAGGCAAGTGAAGTGGCAAAGAAGAGGCCTAGAGCGATCCTAAGAACACAAGATTTTTCAATTTATAAACTTACCGTTGGGTGACCTGAGGTTAGACAGAACTCGCAGACATTAACCCTGTGTTCAAAACAGAACTGGTTGGTTACTTTACGCTTTGGACATTTGCAAAGCCCCATGTTATCTTTCCATTAACCTTATGGGCTGTTTTGTCAATTGCCACGTCCTGAGAAATCATTAAGCAGCCTCGTTGTCAAACCGAAATCGGTGACAGTCCCGTACTCATGTAGAAGAACTGTATTTCGTACATAGTTTTCAACGATCATTGCATAATATAACTGTTTAGAAAAGATGAAATACTGGGCTGTAATTACTGGAGCTGGCACTGGCATTGGCCATACGGTCGCAAGAGAGCTTGCTTCATTTGACTACCAGGTGCTGGCGATTGGCCGGAGATCTGCTCCACTGCAAGAGACAAAAAACGCAGCGCAAAAGCCAGAGAACGTACACCCACTCGTCATGGATATTGCTGCGGACAATAGCCATGCTGCAATATTAGAGGCAATCCCTAGTCAGGATCAAATTAAGTATCTCATTCAAAATGCAGCTGTTGGTGTTCCAGCAAAACTTGCTGATTTAGAAAAAACAGATTTTGAATATGCCATGAAAGTGAATGTGACTGCCCCTTTGATGCTCACAAAATACTTGCTGAGTCGCTTGAAAAAATGCAAAGGGAGAATAATTCATCTTGGAACTGGTGTTGCATTCAAGCCACAATTAGGCACAACAACATATGGTGTCACTAAAATGGCCTTCCATAGACTCTATGAGCAATTAAAAGTGGAACTTGTTGGTACGGGGGTGCAAATAGCCAATGTTTTACCAGGTGTTGTGGATACAGAAGGCTTGTGGGAGCACATCAAGCTGGCCAATCAACATGAGCTACCACATGTTCAGTACTTTGATCAAGTGCAAAAGGAGGGGAAAATTTTGAGCACAGAAACATCAGCAAAGTTCATCTGTTTTGTTCTGCTACACACATCCGATGAGGAATTCTCTAGAGAATGGAATATTCATGATGAAAGCCACTTCCAAAGATGGAAAATCCCAAATTAAATTTGATTGCCTGATCTCAAGGTTTTATCACTTTGAAGATGATTTCCAATTCTTGATCATATTCACTTGAAAATGCCATTTTATTCAAACATCAAGAAAGATGAAATACCGAATTATGATTTTACACTGTCTCTCCCCATTAAAGTGCACTTACATTTCATGATATCAATAACTGTTCATTTCTCACATCAATACAGTGCAAATTAAATCAAGCTTATTAAAAATATACAATAAATATTCATACGGGATATTGGTTATTACATGTAACAAAAACCTTTAGAGCATTCAAAGGATTAATCTAAAATGCCAAAAATTAATAATGTGTACTACTAAAATAGTCTAAGATAGTGGTTTACTATGCCTTAAGTCCCCAGAACGTGTTCACCATAACCGCTTTTAGCAACAGCTTCGGAATTGTTCTTTTGTAAGACATTTTCAAAAAATGGCAGTTCATTTCGTTTGAAGACATCCATCGACTCGCAAGAATGGCCCAGAATTTCTGTGCCTGAAACTTAAGCTGAGAACCATTTCGCGGCAGAGTTAATATAGGATGGCATGAAAACGTATGCTGTATACATCGACATCAACAAGATGCTCAGAAGAATGACGTTGAAGAAGTTTCTTTCCCAAGGTTCAAACATATACAGTGCAGAATTCACTTTGTACTGATACCATTTTAGGCCTATCCAGTTACCCAAACTCCTCTTTGCCACTTGTCGAGACATCTTACGTTCGTCGACACTAAGTATTTGTGGTAATTAGGAATGAGGTCGCGCTAAAGCAGATTCTTGACGATACCTTGCAATTCCAAAGTCGCCTGAAGATTTACCGATTTAAAGCTTTGAAGCCAAATATATCCCCGATAACCTTGAATAGCTCTGGCTACTCGATCAATGTTGGTGTTGCTCACGGCTGCTAGAGGGCACTCCGGCCGACACGGCAGACGCAAATCTCGGGTGACAGGGCAATCGTAAAATTCTGCTTTTAACGCGCGGAAAATCAACATTCAAAGGTAGCAAACAAACCAAGAACGCTCTTTTCCTCTTATTTAAGTAATTTTCGCATCTTTTCGGCGCATAGAAACCACCTGATTGCAATTCGTTTACTGTTAGACTAGGCTCAATCAAAAGAAGTTCCCGCCATTATCAATTTCACCGACGTTCCGCAGTTTACTGCAGCCACTTCAGCCATATTAGAGACATTGATATTTGTATGTTAAGTTAATACATCAACATCAAGTCTTTTTTAAAAAATATGATTGGATACAATAAAGAAATAAATAGAAAGCTCATATTCATCCAAAGAAAAATGTGTCGACGGTGAGCAGATATGAGTAAGAAGACTTCCATGTGTATACGTGTATCTTCTCCGTTAAACTGCAATCTGGCTGCATCTATGAAAAAGAGGTCATAAAATCACAGAATTCTACCCCCGTAAAGTGTACCGTTTGGCAAGAGAGAAATCCCTGCCCTGTCAAACGGAATAACCCCTTGCTGCCACCTTGCATTTCGTTTCAGTAAACGCCAATTCATTTACATGAAGTGAAGGTTCAGTCCCTCTAGTTTTGATTACATGTCGGGTTTTGCATTTTCCACGAGCGAACGGCGAGCACAACAGAAAGGAGAGAGGCGACTAGCAATATCTTCTCGAATTGCCGAAGCTCGCCACATGCCAAGGTCGGGGGTACATATAGTGTTCGCTGGTGGAGGAACAATGGCAAAAGGGCGATGTAATAATATTCTCCTCACGAGCATTACTCCAATGTTATTCGGAAGAAAGTCGCCCTCGTAACTACCACATATTCTACTGCAGATTTTTTCCAATGCTTATTTGGCAAAAATTTGAGATGATGCCCGTAAATCCAGCGATATTTAACGAGCGAAGGCTTGAAAAATGTCATCTGCTATTGACAGTCAACAGGACAATAAGTGCATCTGAGACAAGTGGCTGCAGTAAACTGCGGAACGTCGGTGAAATTGATAATGGTGGGAACTTTTTTTGATTGAGCCTAGTCTATCAGTAAACGACTTGCAATTAGATGGTTTCTATGCGCTGAAAAGATGCAAAAATTAGTCAAATAAGAGGGAAAGAGCGCTTTTGTTTTCACTTCTACCTTTGTTTGTTGATTTCGGCGCGTTAAAAGCAGAATTTTACGATTGCCCTGTCACCCGAGATTTGAGTCTGCCGTGTCGGCCGGAGTGCTCTATAGCAGCCGCGAACAACACCACAGCTGCATGAACAAATGTCCATTGGCTGACCATGTCCGTATATTGAATTGACATAGATAGATTGTAACATGTCGAGGCCAAGCAGCCTTGGCACAAAAATCACAGCAGATTCAATCAATAATTTCTTCACATTGAAACCTTTGTGCTCTGATCAACACAAACAGTCCACTAATGTACACCGACCCGGTGGCCACCTGTCACATAGACCAGGCGATGGTGCAGGAGAGAGACAAAGCAGTGGCTCTAAAGACGTTTACACTCTGATCAGTGATCCAAAGTCAAATAGAAGCTACGAGTTGTAAGTAAATAATCACTATTTCAAGAATGATTTGAGAGTTCTTTTGGAGTAATGAAAGCAATGAAAATGTCAACAACTAGTCAACGAATTGCTTGATTTAACCCTCATATTGGGTATATGTACGTGGAAAATGGATACACAGGCATGTTTAAGAATGAAAAAGTGCCCAACAGGGCTGCATTTTATGACCATATCTATTCAATTTTTCATTCAAGGGTACTCTGATCCACTGCGACTAGATAGGAATGCTGGTGGCGGAGGACTCTTGGTATATGTCAGAAGCGATATTCCATCCAGTGAATTAAAGTCTTTTAAGTTTGACGATGATATAGAGTGCATCTGTTTTGAAATCAATTTCAGGGGTAAAAAATGGGCTCTTTCCAGTAATTATCGGCCGCCATCCCAATCACAAGATCGAATCTTGGCAGAGCGGTTGATCACTATAGTGCGAACTACGACAATTTTTTGTTCCTTGGTGATTGCAATTCATTTGAAACAGATCAGAAGATCCATAATTTCATGAACGGCTATTCCCTCAAGAATTTAGTGAAGGAACAAACTTTTTTCAAGACTGAAAATCGATCGTGTATTGACCTCATATTATCCAACAGGTATAGGAACTGCCAACATACCACCACCATTGAGACAGGGCTTTCTGACTTCCATCAAATGGTGGTAACTCTAAGATCAATAAACTTGATCTTATCTCTCTATCCTCTTAGCTGCTCGCTTTCTTCTTTCCTCCTGTGTTGGGGCTTTGTATAGGCCACCATAGCCTTTCCTCAACATAACCCACTAACAAAAAAAAAAAAACTATTTTAAAAACGACATACCAAAAAACTGGGCCAACAATTGTGAATTATAGAGATTATAAGAATTTTACTGAACAAACTTTCAAACAAGATCTCAGGGCAGAGTTGCAAAGAATCCAACCGGAAGATTTAGATTACAACAATTTTCAAAAAGGATTTGAAAAAGTACTTGACAAACATGCCCCAATGAAAAGGAAATGTGCAAGGGCAAATGACGGGCCTTTCATGAATCGAACTCTTTGTAAAGCCACTATGCTGTGTTCTCGATTGAAAAATAGATATAATAAAAGTCCTACAGTCGAACTTTGGAAGCCTTTCGCAAACAACGTAACTTATGTGTAAAATTATTTAGAACTGAAAAAAGAAACTTTTACAAACGTTTGAATATTGCTGACATTAATGACAATAAAAAATTCTGGAAAACAGTTAAACCTGTCCTTTCAGATAAAGGTCGGTCAAATTAAAAAATTACCCTTATTGCAGGTAAAAGTATTATTTCTAATGACGACAAAGTTGCAGAGACTCTGAATGATTACTTTGTAACTGTTACTGACTCCCTGGGTATTACAGAGAACAGTGACATTATCTCTAGCACAGAAGGTTCAACAGATCCTATAGAAAAGGCTTGGCTTAAATATTCCAATCACCCAAGTATAAGAAAAATTCGTAATTTTGCCCAAAACGCTGACCACTTAAAATTCCAAAAGGTGTCGTTGGAACAGATGGACAAGGAAATTAGGAGACTCGATCCTAAAAAAGCAACAACTTTCAAAAATATACCTGCAAAAGTCCTTAAACGCAACTCTGACCTTTGCTCCAAATTACTGCAAGTCATTGTCAATAACTGTATCGAAAATGGTTTTTTTCCCGATTCATTGAAGCTTGCAGACATTACATCTCTTCATAAAATGAATGAGAAAACCAGAAAGAAAATTACAGACCTGTCAATGTTTTGCCGACTGTTTCTAAAGTTTTTGAGAGAAGTATGGATTGCCAGATTGCTGCTTATATATCATTTTATTTATCATTACTGCTTTGGGGTTTTCGTAAAGGGCACAATACGTAACATGCTTTAATTCAAATGCTCGAAAAGTGGAAAGGAAGCTTAGGTAATGGGGGAATGCTGGAGCAGTCGTGATGGACCTGTCCAAAGCGTTGACTGCATAAAACATGACCTTCTTTTAGCAAAACTAGATGCTTATGGATTTAGTCATGAAGCGCTGTTCTCATTCACAGTTTTTTGGAAAACAAGCAGCAGAGAGTTATGGTGAATGTATCGTTTAGTACCTACAAAGACCTTTCCCTTGGAGTGCCACAAGGATCGGTTCTTGGCCCCTTGTTCTTCAATACACATCTAAATGACTTGTTGCTCTCCATCCAGGATGCCGATATCTGTAATTATGCAGATGATACGACAATATACGCATGCGATAAGAATCTTGATAGTGTTATTGCAAGGTTGGAGAATGATTCAAGTACAATCATTCAATGGTTTGCTGATAATTTTATGAAACTGAACACAGATAAGTGTCATTTAATAATGTTTAGTAGAAATTCTAATCAACAAGTTACAGTAAATGTAGGCAATTCTGTTATAGAGAACGCTGAGGAGGAAAAGTTACTAGGCATTGTAATTGATAAACAGCTAAATTTTGAGACGTACATCACTAAGTTGTGTCAGAAGGCTGGAAATAAACTTTTGCCCTTGCTCGCATTTCCAAATACATGGACTCTGATAAACTCAGAATCTTGACGAGATGTTTCGTAATTAGTCAATTCCAACACTGTCCATTGGTCTGGATGTTTCACAGCAGGCATCTGAACAGTAAAATTAATAAGATACATGCAAGGGCCCTGAGAATTGCATACAAGGATTATGAATCTTGTTTCAGCGCCTTGTTAAAAAGGGATGCATCTGTTACTATTCATTCAAAGAATTTGCAGATTTTTATGATTGAAATGTTTAAAACTAAGGAGAACATAAACCCTCCTTTTATTAAGGAAATTTTTCGTGAGAGCAATATTACATATAACCAAAGACATAATAATGAATTTATGCTACCAAAGGTAAAAACAGTAACTTATGGCACTGAGACTATCAAATATAGAGGCCAGCGACTTTGGTTATCTCTCTCCCATTAAGAATGCTCAGTCTGTTAATGAGTTTAAGAACAATATTAAAAGTTGGAATGGCGCTGAATGCACGTGCAACTATGTAAGACGTTTATACCCCAGCTTGGATTTATATGATACAATATTTTGACGGCCACTCTCTTGCCACAGATCGTGTCTCCCTTTAGCTAGAACTACGTTTTGATTCTTTCGGAAAATCTTTATGCTGGGTACTTGGTTACTTGATTACTTATTTTCACCTTAAACTAGGTACATATTGCATTTGTATTGGTTTTAACAGTTGGCTTGGATTAGCTTGTGTAGTTTTAGGCTTAGCCTTTTATTGTACATAGCTATGTAGCGCCAACTTTAAATGAATTTATCATTATTATTATTCAATCAACACATGCACTTGATGCATGATGTTTGGAGCCTCCCAAGGAGAAGAAGATGGTGTAAAGGTTCATGGGAAGATGGTCTCAAAGCTTAGGTATTCTGGTGACTCAGCTTTGTTTGGAAATTCCCAAGAGGGCATTGTAGGACATGGTGAACAGAGTTGCAACTGCATCATGGACTGTATCTGAATGTCTAAAAAACCAAGTAATAACAGTCGGAAGGCAAACAGAAAACATTGAAAGGCACCTTGATAACAAGAAACTGGAGCCTGTGGATCCATACAGGTACCTGGGAGCAAATATCACACTAGATGGGTCATGTAAAAAAGAGATGCTGTCAAGACTAGCAACTGTGAGAGAAATTTTGTGCAAACTTAGCAACATCTAGAAAAATAGCTTTATTCCTAAAACTAAGACTAGTGAAAGCCCTAATATGGCACACTGGAATTTATGCTTGTGTAGTTTGGATACTAAACAAGGGGGAAAAAAGCTGACAAACTCATTTGAGAATTGGACATGCTACAGAATGCTATTTGTGTTCTGTACAGATCACAGAACTGATGAATAGGTTAATAGGTTGTGAATCATTGAACTACTGAATGTGAAACAAAGAGGACAAACCAGACAACTTCTTAGGATGGTGAAAAAGCAAAAGCAAAGATTTTATGGCCGCATCAAAAAAGCAGAGTCCCAAAAAATGCCACAATTTAGAGCTGTTTTGAAGGGACACGCAATGTATATGACACCTGGTGATGACAACAATGGTGAAAACGACAAAAACGATTGGGTATGGTAAACCTGTGATAGTTTGATGGCTATGGGTTTGGGTGGAAGCTTCATTCTGAAACATTTGACATGTAACCTTGATAAGCTTTTAAAACTGCTTCCTACTTAGAATTCGTTTATCATTTCCTAGGTCTTATGCCTCATTAGATGATGTGCCGGACGCAACTCCTCAAGCAGATGAATTGGAGTTTGAAATTGAGCACAAAGGACATGGTCATCCTGCCCTTGACATTTATGATAATTATAGCTTTGAGCATGAATATGACAAAGATCTCCCCATTACTGAACACAAAGAATGGGTGGTTGGTACCATTGAATCAAATCAAGTCACAATTGTACAAGGTATTATCTATTTCTTTTTGATCTCTTGATATTTTTATCTCTTTTTTGTAGTCTAATACATTTATTTCAATTTATTGATACATTCATTCTCCTCATTGAACGCACTTGTGTCATTTAAAAGACTATAGACTTTTTTATTTCAATGCTATTTTTGTAAATATTGATTGATGTAAGTATTTTCTGTTTTATTGTTTGTATGTAATGCACGTATTAGCCAGGGACGTATATAGTGCATTATATGTTCCTTTGCCACCATTATTATTATTATCATTGTTATTGCAAATATGGCAAGCTGGTTGGTACATCTATAATCAAGCTACATATTCATTGACAGGAAAATAAAATAGAACTTTATCACATGCTGTGGAAAATAAGATCGGAACAAATAAAGTTTAATGACAGCGTCAGTCAATTAATCTGGGAGCATCTAGCTGCGATTTTAAAGCCATATTTCCCTTGTAATGCAAGTGGTCAAGCCCCTTACACAGTTTCCATCAGGTGACTGAATTTAAGTTCAGTTGATTAAGGTAAATCTCCTGACGATGTACAATGCCTTTGACAACTAATTTTGCAACTCGCCTTGCTGCCCTTAAAAAGGAATGTTCAACTAGGGTTCCCATGCCTGGATGTGGTAAATGTAGTAAACCTGAATAAGTGTTGCTAGAATCTTGTCCAAGCCATTCAAGATCGATTAATCTCATGACGTTAGTTTTATGTTATTTAAGGTGCAACTGGGAGTGGAAAGACAACTCAAGTTCCCCAGTATATTTTGGATCATTATTATGAACAGAGGAAATATTGCAACATTGTTGTCACTCAGCCAAGGAGAATAGCAGCTGAGAGCATCTCAAAAAGAGTTTGTCAAGAAAGAGGTTGGGAGCTTGGACATGTTGTCGGATTCCAAGTGGGGAGAAATAAGTCCATTTCTGAGGATACCAGAATAACATACATGACAACTGGGGTGCTACTCCAGAAAATGATTCAAAAGAAAAGTATGAACGAATTTACTCATGTCATATTGGACGAGGTAAAAGTTTTGGTGTTTTATGTAAAAAATTAGCTATTGCATTTTGGTAGTCTCTGAATAGAAAAATGTAAAGAAATATTCATCATTTCTTTGAAAAGCCATCATCCATGACCTTAAAAGCACAAGGTTAAATTTTAATGTCAATGATTGTCATCCACATGTAGCAGGCTGCTCTGAAAATGGAGAGTTTTCAATGAGATGAAATTGAACTTTGAGGTGCTTGATTTCTATTGCAGGTGCATGAACGTGATCAAAATGTTGACTTGGCCTTGCTTGTTGTTAAAAAGTTCCTTTCTTCTGTTTCTAAACATGTGAAGGTGCAATATTTATCTTTTTTCTCCTTTCTTGTGATAGAACCCTCCCAATTTAGAGTTTGTTTTACCTTTCTATCCTCCCATTATTGTGACTCAAGACTCGTTTCTTTTAGACTTGTTTGAACAAATGTCTTTCTTTTGCCATTATTTTAGTCAAGAGCATGATTTAAGAGATCCTAACAATCACAATAATGATTATGCATTTTTTGCAGGTGGTACTTATGTCTGCCACTATGGACTGTTCCTTGTTCTCTAAATACTTTTCCATAATAGTGAGAAATCAATTGGAGGGGGCACCAGTTGTATCAGTAGAGGGAAAAATGTTCAATGTTGCTGATTATTACCTTGATCATCTTCGTTCCCTTGGTGAGGTAACTCAATCAAATATTTATTGAATTTATTGGTGAATCAGCTAATATTAATGTGCTTGACACATTCATTTCAACCACTGCTTTGTATTAGTTTTGTAAAATCTTAAAACCTTTTAGATTCCAAGTCAGAGTATCTCCAAGCCAGAAATCACTGATAATTGCTATCAATTGGCAAAAAAGCTGATTTTGGAGTTTGAAAATGCAGAACTGGAAGCACAGAACACAACAAAGGAAAAAAAATGTGTGATGGATAGAGGAACAGTTCTTGTCTTCCTACCAGGTAGTCAGATCTTTCCTGTTGTTTGGATGACCAATGTTATCTCAAATAAATATCATTTCATGGTATTTATTGTTTTTGAAACCATTACACATCTAAAGCAGCTGTTTTTATTGGTAGATACAAATGCGAGATTGGGGATTAGAAGTTGCTTTCATTTGCCAAGCATTTTCATGATCTGTTTTAGGTTACCCAGAAATTGATGCGTTTCATAAGCACCTTGAAAAAGTTGAGATTGAGAGAAAGTATGAAGTTCAGATTACTTCTTTGATGTAAACACCAGTACAATATATTATGTTCAAGTGCTTTGATGTTTCCGAGAAAAAAGCTAGCTATATCTACTTGGTTTAAGGAAATTCCTCTTAGATGAATTTTGCATCCTTGTCCATTGATATCAAAAGTTACATATTTATGGAAACATTGCATTTTGGCTTCCAGCATTTTCCAGTTCTTGTAGCATCTAATAGATCATGTCTTGTATTCATATTTTGTGCTTTTTAAACTTGTCCTCAGCTGATAACAGCACATTGCTGTTGAACAAGTTTTGAACCTTTATGATCATATCAATATTATTTGAAGAAAATTTTCTTTCTTTGCATTGACTGATCTCAGTTAATAATTTCATCATTATTTAAAATTATTTTCTCAGTTTGCAGATACTTATTCTGCACTCGCAAGTAACAAGTGTGGACCAATCAAAGATCTTCAGAAAAGCAGGAGCAGGGAAAAGGAAGGTGTTGACTTTGTTTCTAACTATACGTGTGCATACAAAGAAGTCAATTTTATTCACCATTTACTTTAGATTTGCACAGAATAATGAATTTATTGTAAGGGAAACTTTCCCGCAAATGATGTATAGATTACAAGTAATTTGCAAATGAACATTTTGGTCCTATTACTATTTTTGTTTTCCTGTCCATTCATGGTGCTACTTGCATCTTCATCCACACTGATTCTTAGGTCATTTTGTCAACAAACATTGCAGAAAGCTCTATCACTGTCCCAGACATCAAATACGGTAAATTTTTTGTTATTTAATTATTCCTTAACTAGTTATTTCATTTCCTAGCATAAACTACCTTTTTTCAATTTCTGTTTTGATTTCTCAAATTTAGTTTTTACTATGACACTATGTTAATTTTACTTCTAAGCATTCTACTGTTCTCTTCCAGTCATTGATTTCTGCTTGGTGAAAAATCTAGAAACAGATCGCGATACAAATTACCAAAGTCTTTGCTTAGACTGGGCATCAAAATCATCCTTGAATCAACGAAAAGGTAGACCTCATTGCAGTTCCAATTTTTTATTTTCACTGGAAACTTTGCTGTCTTAGTTCAGTGTTCTTTGTTTTTCTTAATGCTTAATGCATGTTATGTCTCAGGTCGTGCTGGAAGAGTCTCTGATGGTGAATGCTTCCATTTGATTAGTCAAGAGTTTTATAACCAACTTCCAGATTATGGAACACCAGAAATGCAGGTGAGTTGGCAGTGTTAGTCTCAATTTTTTCTTGCTAAATAATGTTTTGCTCTTCTTTCAGCATGAATTTGATTATGCTTCTCATGAGGCAATAAGAGTTTTTAATTGAATATCAGAATTAAATGACAGCAAGTTGTTGGCTTGAAGCTTCTCCAGAAAATGTTCACGAATCAATAACACATACATTTTTCCGATTGTAGCTGTTCCGGTTGTCTGTCTGAAGCTATTGCATTTTTTGGAAGTATTAGTTCTAAGATGTAACGAAAGAAGATGATTTCTATACAAGCCATTTATAGATGTACTTAAAAGAAAAATTATCTAGTTTTTCAGTCACCCATTTTTAGTACCAGAAAGTTTTTAAAGAAGCATTATAGGTATAAGTGTAAGCAGGCATTGGATTTCAATGAATATGTAAAACATTGTATAGCATGTTCCATTCTTCACAATTGTAATTTTGATGGCATGATATTTTTTCGTAGAGATGTCCTTTATCACAAGTTATTCTGCACATAAAATTGTTGAACATTGGTGATCCATGCAACCTTCTTAAAATGGCCCTTCAACCTCCAGACATCAATGATATAAGAAGAACCATTTTACTCCTGAAAGAGGTACAATGATGATCATTCTAAAATTGCATGAATGTTTTCAGCTTAGAAACTATCTCCTCAGTTTGAATAATGCTGGTATTTATCAAAGTATTCAATGCGATTATGAGCAATATTTTTATGTTTATATAACCATATATTTATATCACAAAGGCTTTATTTGGCCATAAAAAGCTTTATCAAGCCCCCCTTAAGAAGCAAAAATTGAAAACAAGCCCCTCCTAGGTTTTTGAAGAAAATCTTTGGATTGATAGTCCTCTCTCTGCTGATTTCAGAAGATAGAAAATACATCAGATGCGAGAATTTAGGGAAAGCTTATGGTGTTTTGACCATAAATATTTCTAATTTCATGTGATATAGTGTCAAAGCTTTCTTGGGCACTGCTAAAGGGAATATGAAGGGTTGATCAAGAAAGCAAATTATTGAATGGGTTCTTGAGGCATGAAAATGATTTCCAGAGGAGCTCATTCTAAAGGCTTGTGTATAGATATATAAAACACTTTTTGTCATAATTTGGCCTACTCCAGCAAAACGGCTTTTTAAACAGGATAAGAAGCATTTTTAAGAAGTTTGATTTAAGTTATTGGCAAGCTCAAGTTAGTACCTCTGCTAATAGTAAATTGATGTCATTTTTACCTCTCCTTCTAAATTGATTTTTTGAAAATTTATTTATTCAGATTGGAGCATTGACTGTTAAGCAACATGGCCAAATTAATCCATTAGACGGTGATTTGACATTTGTTGGGAAGGTTCTCGGTTCACTCCCAACTGATGTGAGGATTGGCAAATTGCTTATTCTTTCTTATGTTTTTGGATGCCTTAATGAAGGCCTTGTCATAGGTACGTGTTGTCAGCCTTAATAAGCTTATCCACAATAGTTGTGGCTCTTCATCTCTTACCAAAAGAAAAAGAAATTACTTCATCTAAATCAACAATAACTATATTTAATAATGTTACAAGCGATTAAAATGTTAAAAGATTGATCAGAACAATTATTAAGAAAAAATCATTTATGGTGGCTTTTCATTGTTTATTGATACGCGCAAATAAATGACACTGCAAGGCTGAACAGAATAGGGTAAGATTCTTAGCGTTTCTTATTCTGTTGGGAGCTGATTAAAGTATTTGCTTGCTTCATCTTGGAAAGTACCGTTAATTAATGATGTCTGAAGTTTTATTTCATTGCTGTTTCGCAATGCTCTTCCTGTTGTTTTTATCTCCAGTTTATTTATATCTGGCCAGTTGTCAGAGTGAATAGCCTTATGTGTCAGCTTAAGATAATTGAATTCTCTTCTTTCTTCAATTTGTTGCCATTTCAGGCTTACAATGTCATCTTTTGAACAATATCTGCCAAGTACGAAGCTTGCTGCTACTTTTTGCAGACATTGTAGACTGTTTAATTGCACAATGGTTAATGGGGAATAAACATAGTCATTGAAGTCAATTTTAAAAAATATAAGTGACTCTATTAGCTGTTTCCGAAGCCTTAATGTTGTAAAGTTTTTTAGTTTTCTTAAGACGGCTATTTTTCCATAGCAACTTGATAGCAAGTTTTGTCAATGGCTCATCCAATCTAGATTATTATCTAAGTGGACTCCAATGAGTCACGGTTTTTCGTCCAAAGCAAGGTTGCTGTTTCCTAATAGCAATGAAATAGATTTTTCGTTCAGCTTGTTTCTGTGGTATAGATGTTTTGATGCACAGATCACATGCTTAGATTTTACTGCATTTATTGCCAAAGAATGGCCCATTATTCAAGAGTTTCAAGTGATAAATTTAGGTTTCTCTCTGCTTTGTGTAATTTACTAGGCATGCAGGCCACAGATGCATAAACCATTGTGTCATCAGCATACTGAATGGTTTTAGATGGAAGTTTATCTTGAAGGCCATTTAGATAAAGATTAAAAAATAAGGCTCCCAGAATGGAGCCTTGAGGGACACCAAAAAAATGTGTCCTTTTATTGGATGTTTTTTCATCAATCTGCACAAACTGCTTTCTGCTAGTTGGGTAGCTCAGAGTCCACCGAAGAAAATCTTTTGAAAAATCATATTTGTGCAAGGTTTTTATCAGCATCTCATGTGATAATGTGATATTGTGTCAAATGCCTTTGAGAAATCGATATGCACGATGATTGAAAACTCGCCAGATTTCATAGCTATCCTTATATCGTCCCTCAGCTTCAGGAGTGCTGATCCTGTTGATTTGATTTTTCTGAAGCTGGTAACGGTATCTTTATACAGCTGCATATTTTCAACAAGCTCAATGACTTGACTGCAAACAAGCCTTTCAAAGATCTTTGACAGAGCTGGTAGGATAATTTTTTGCTGTCCATTGCAAATTATAATTTCAGATATTTTATTTCAATCCCATTCTTACAGCTGCAGCTTTGTCCCTGAAAAGTTGTTTTGCCAGACCGTTTAAAAAAGATTTTGATGCATACAGGTTAATTCTCTTGCATTTCTGTATCAAAAATTTATTCAGCTCAGTAAATATTTTCTCTTTTACTATTTTCTTTTTTTTGGGTCATGAAGCTAGATTATTTCTTGTCATTTTTGGCGTTTTTGCTGTAAACAAATTTTCCAGTAGATGAAACCTCTATATTTAGTGAATTTCTATTTCAGATGTAAATTGATTGCTATGGAATTTTTATCCTTCTTTTGTTTTGTTTTCATAGGCATAAAATGCAGTGGGCAAGTTGGTCTTTTAGTGATTGCATTGCTTCCTTGAATTGTTATCAGGTCTCTTTTCTTTTCATCATGTTCAACATTTCTTAATGGTGGCCTTGCTTTGCTTTCCCCTTGATTTGTTTTACCAGCTGTGTGTTTCTTTTTAAAGCATGAGCTTTTTGATTTCTTCTCTAGAACCATACTATTTTGCACCATTACATCTTTTGCACCATCACATCTTTTGCATTCCTGGTTTTGATATTTAGCACAGTCCTTTTCTGGGTCTAATGAATAATCTTTTCAAACATTTAGAAATGGAAGTACAAGAAGGAAGTTGCTGGTTTTGGAAGAGAGGTAATTGTTTCTGTGTTAAGCCATTGATACTTTGCATGCTCTCTTTTTGGAATGATGCACACAGTTTTAATTTGTATTTGCATTGACCTGCATCATTCTAAAGTTGCAATTTAGATATTTCACCAGCTATTGAGATGCTCATGTGATAATTTTTCTTGTTCATTTAACAGGGTGAATCTGCGTGGGGTAGACAAAATTTTGTTGAAACAAAGATGATGCATGAAGTACGTGTAACACTCTTTCTTTTATCAGTTTTTTAGATTGATAAATATGTTTTTCTTATCACTCAAGCTCATTTTCACAAATCTATAGCCAAAATTTCATATAATTTGCAATTTCTCTTATAAGAGATAAGTTTGCAATAAATCATTAGCTTCTCATTTCAGTAATTTATACTTCCTTGCCGATTTTCATGTGGTAGTTCATTGATTCATCATTCATTTTGCAAATGATTGCTTATTGACTGCATGTTCCATTCTCTTTCACATCCATCGATTCAGGTAGAACAGTTGATTAAAGAGTTTGAAAGTAGGCTTAGCCCATTCAATATTCAAAAACTCCAAAACCCCAGGTAGATGAAGTGGTTCTGATTTTTCATGAAGTGATTTGAATTATGTGATCTTTTTTAATCCCCTCCAAACAGCAAGGGAGTCCAACTCCATTTCTTGTGCTAGACCACTGAAGATTTTTTGCTAGGCGCCTCAATCACCATGCTAGCAATCAAGGCCCATAAAGTTATACTCTTATTATGCTACCCATTCACTGCGTTGGGGAGGTCCAACATGGAATCTGGAGCATTGATATTCCAATGTAAATGCTCCGCTGGATGAGCAACTGGCTGTTTATCGACTCTTTATTGACTCTATATATGGGTTTAAATAATAGATTGTGTTTGAGTTGCTTATCAAAATTTAATGAATTATTTTTTTTTCATTACAAGTCAATTCACTCAGTCAATAGTATGTTTGCTTCTTTTAACTTGAGCATGAATCTTTTCCAGGATCGACCATTCACAAAGTCACTTGCTGATTTTGAAGGTAGGTATTTGTTGCTTGCTCAGTATTGCAGTCTTTTCTTCTTTCTATGCCTTGCATTGATACTTGATTCAAGCAAAATAAACATCACCGATTCCATTGTTTTCAGATTGTTATCTGTGGAGCATTCTATCCATTTTACTTCGTCTCTGGTGACATAGATGATGCTGATTGCATAAAGCAATTGGCCGGCCATGACCCATTCAGCACCGTTATGGTAAATGCATTTCCTGTAACCAAACTAGCATTCTTTTCCAATGTAGAATTTGCTTGCATTTCAAAAAATCTGAGTATCCTTTTTGAAACGAGCTTTGGGTAACATCTTGCTAGAAGGTTTCCATTCTGAGCCGTGGACTTGGGAGGTAGGGTGGCCAGTTCTTTCCAATGCCACACTTTATCCTCAGACAAGACCCTATTTACTATAGGGTGAACAGATCGATGTAGCACATGAGCAATGATAGGGAGTGTATTCCTGGAAGCCCGTAGCATCAGCACAGGCTTTCTCTGACCACTGATCCAACTACCTCATTCTTCATGCTCTTTAAATTATTTGCAGACAATACATCTGGCTCGTATTTGCTTGATAAATTCGTTGATTGACTGTTTATGATGTTGCTTGCTTCTTTACCAGCGTCTTTGCTTGCTTGATTCTTTGCTTGATGATTGATTGATAAAATGGTAATTCAGTTTTCTTATTACTGGTTAGGTGAACAGTGTCCCTGTGCCAGGAATTTTCTACAAGGATGCAATTGCCTCCCTTTTCAGGAAATGTGGTAAAGGCAAATACTTGCACTTTGAAAGTTCAAGGTAATTATTTCAGTGACATTTTCATCCAATGAATCTTAGCACTAATATTCTGTTAAGTTTTTTTGTGCTTTTCTGTCTTCATTTTCTCATCCGTCGGCTTTGGTTTATTTTTCTCAAGGTGTTACATTGAGTTTGATCGAACAACCGCACAACAAAATCCAGCCGTGAACTCAGTTTTACCTGCTGTTTACCTGGCTGTCAAAATGAGGTATTTGTTGTCCATTTTCAGTTCTTTTGCCCCGTAGAGAATTTCCCTTTTTCATCCCTTTTTTATTTTCCTTGTAAAATTTTTCAAGACTATTTTTAGGCAACTGCGAACTGATTTGCGGCTTTTTGTTCAAAAAGAGAAAAGCGAAGAAGTGAGGAGGCGCTTAGAACTTCTGCAAATGTCAAGTCATGATGCAGCGTCACTGAGAACTGGAAGGTTTTTAATTTCACCTGATTTCATTTAGTTTTATAGCTTTATGTTCAATTGCATTCCATTATATCCTAACTCTCGTTCCTCTGCTCCGTAATGGTGGTAAGATGCTAGGGGGAAAAAGGAGGACCCCCAACCCCACAACTTGTTGCACATTTTATGAGAAGTCCCAGGATACACAGTTCTGGTGGCGTCTGGTTGAAACGGCTACACCCCCATTACGTGGTATTTTGCCACACTAACAATAACAAGATGATGATGATGGTGATGATGATGATGACGATGATGATGATGATGATGATGATGATGATGATGATGATGATGATGATGATGATGATGATGATGATGATGATAATGATGGCGTCCACTCGTCTCATAGAATGCAATGCGTATCAACGGTGTGACCTTAAGAGTTACTTAAGATGTTAATCTGGTCAGCAACCAGCAGATCCTTCCCTATTCCTAGCATTTGTTTTCTTTTGGAAGTTCCAGTCACAACAGCTATTCATCTGATAAGTTCTCGCGTATTTGAAGTGATGGATGTGTTTTAGCGTCGAATATCCTCAAATGTTTTCGTGCCTTTATAGATTTTTGATCTTCAATGCAGACACTCTCGGGTCTCATTTTTCATGCCCCTGTCAATTCCACACCTTTTCAGGGTGTCTTTCAGAAGATCTTTGTAGCGCCCGGGAGGTTTTCCTACTCGACTGTCGCTTTCTGTTGAATCGAGATAACAGACTCTTCGCCTATGCGCCTCTTCCCCTGTCATTCGAACAATATGGCCACATGGCCAGCCCAGTGAAGACTATTACAAATTATCATTGCTTCAATCCGCAAGTATCTAGCTTGTTTCAAGGCATAAATTTTATTTTAGTATAAATGTTTTTGTCGATAATGCTGTGGAGGAGCTTCATAAACTGATTGGAAAGACCAACTTCCAACTAATAGGAAGATGACAATGCAATGATGTTGGCTTGAAGATAATTACTTAAAACTAACTAAAATCAGCATTTACTGAAACAGTTTAATCAAACTACTTACTACTTATGATTATTGCTTTTATCAGCATTATTGCATGACATATTATTATCAAACCTTGGACTAACCCGGACCTTCCATCGTACTAACAGTCGTCTTACGTCCTTTATCTTTTTCTGTTAAAGTCATATACCTTTCTATGCTATTTTTTATTTATTAAAAGCATCTGTACTTCGGCCAGTCAGACAGAAATTACGTACCATCGTAGATATTTGTATTCTTATGTTCAGTTCATATATATATATATATATGTTTGCATATTTGCCTTAAAAAGTAGCCTATTTTATATTCAAATTTATCTCAGGCATGGCCACACACAAATGTTCAATATATAAATGTATATATATATATGTATCTATGAAAATGAAGTTTTAAAACAAATGTTTTTAAACACATATTAGTATGTCTAGATGATTTCTTTCCTTTCAGTGTTACAACTGCAATTGGGCCAAAAAGCATTGAATTTAAGCGATCTTCTCAGGTAAAATCTGCGTCTCAATTAAAGATTCAAAAATATTAGTTTATGTACCTTTATTCGTTCTTTGTTGTTCGTTTATTAATTCATTAGCTCATTATCTTATTCATCTTTTATTCCATTGATGCAGGAATTATGAAAATTTGAGTTTTTAGAAATCTAAGAAATGTCGCTATAGATTTGTGGTTTTATAGTGAGTTATGGTATGTAAAGGTCATGGTGGCCTATACAAGGCCCCAACAAGGGAAGAAAGAAGAAAGCGAAAGGCTAAGAGGAGAGACGTGTAAAATCAAGTTAATTGATCTTAGATTTGAAAGATGGCAAGTTGTAGGATCCAGGAAAGCAAGAAGAAAGCAAGACGTTGCATAAATTGCATGTTCTTGGGATGAATAATGATTTATGGGATAGAGTTCGTGGATTGGGCAGTGAAACCTGGAAGGGGTTTGAATGAGTCGAGGTTCTAGTGGTCCAGGCACGCCTCAGAGGAACAGGAATGATGTCCATAATCTCCTGGAAACAATGTCTTCGATCTTTTGTTCGTAAACTGATGGAAAAGTTCATAGTTATGTGCCCCATTGACTTCCAGGTTGCTTTAAAAACGTCAGGCTACGCTGAAGTCTATGTTACAACAGTAAGTAGTGGTTTTTCATTAATTTGCTTTCCTTATGCTTATATGCTTATATGTTTATATTGTTTTGTCATTTTTGCAGTTTTTAATCGATGAAGTCTTCACATTTATGCCTATCACGTTGTAAACCCAATTTTCAATAGGTCGATTAAAGGTTAGAACACAATAGGCTGATTTTGGATGCTCAGTAGAAGCTTTCTCTTGTGTGATGCTCGTTGGCTTTATTTTCAATCTCAAAGGTAATAGAGGCAGGACATTTCTGGGCTCATTATGGAACACCAGAGACTTTTCAACAGCTAAGTGATTTGCAGCATTCAATCAATGCCTTCAGTGGCACTGATCTCAATGTATGTATGAGTATACCATTTGCAGCATCATAAATGTTTCTAATTTTACTTCGTACTTCGCTAAACTGGTTTTTGATACCAAGTATTTCCATATATTTTAATGTCCATTGTATATAATGTTATCGCCATACAACGCAATTTATGAAATTCGAATTTTATAGAGGATCCCTAAAGGTGTTAAACTTCACGAAGGGGAACCAATACTGGCATGGTTCGAAGAGGAATTTTACAGAGCGAAAATAATTTCCCAAAGAGAAGAATTTATCGAGGTGTGTTGGCCAGTCAATTTTAATCAAATTATTGAATCTTGTAGCTTCGTGGTTATTTCACTGATATATTCCACTTCCACGGCGACGGCGACGGTGGTAGCGGCAGTCGGCAGTCGGCTCGATTTCGTGTTCGACGCCTTCCGTTGGTCAACAACTTCGCTGGGATTTATTTCGACTTTGCTCCTCTTCCTTTCGTCTTAGACGTCAGTCTTTGTCATCGAGATTGCGCTGCCATTCGAAGGTGCTTGTTTTGCAGGAAACGAAGGTTCTCCGTTGATCACGGGCTGGGCCAGTGCTTCCTAGTTGTCGTAGTTGACCCTGGTGCCGCGAAAGGATTGCTTCATGGACATCATGGAAGCATTTCTTTTGTCTGCCACGGGTCTTTCGATGTCCGTCGATTCTGAGAACAGAATAATTGCGTAGAGTCGATGGTCAGGCATACGAAAGAATGTGTCATATCCAACGAAGACGGATTCGAAATAGGTCTGCTTCATACTGGTCGCCTCGGCTCTTTTGAGGACTTCGGAGTTTGTGATGCGACCTTGCCAGACCATGCCAAGAATCTTCCGGGATATCTCTAGTGGAACTTTTCAAGCGATTTGATTTATCGGCAGTACAGTGTCCAAGTCTCAGTGGAGTTCAGAGGTGTAGGTATGATATCCGCTTTGTAGACCAGAAGTTGCGTGTGTCGAGTTGATCCTTGTTCTGAAAGATTCTAGTTTTCAGCATGAAGAATGCGGAACTGGTGTTTTTTGGATTCGTCGCTGAATCTCTTGGTCTATGGTTGTATGGTTGGATTTCGAAATGTGTCGCTGCCGAGATACGGACAGGAGCTGACATAGTCAAGAGGGATGTTGCAGGCACCGATGAATGGATTCAGGGTGGTTTGTAGTTCTTGGGGGTGCTTGCGACAACTGCACAATCTTCCACGGATTCAATGTCACAGACATTGCAGGTTCACGTTTGCTCTTTGCCGTCAAGCATGATGGGTCAAAGAGTTTGCCATCGATTCGGAAAGACAGTGAAACACCGCCTGGGGCGCCATTCTTAATTAGATTTGTTGCAACCATTATGTAGGTCACGAATAGGATGAGAGCAATGACAGAGCCTTGCTTGACGCCGGTGTGTATGCGACCTTAGTCAGGTCTACGAATGCGCAACGCAGCTGTTGACTTTTGCTCATGCTCACAGAAGAGATAATTCCTCGTCTTTAACGATATCTTTGACCCTTGTAATCATGGTCATCAATGTGGTCATCATGTGTAATTTTAATGTCTTTCTTTTTCACGTTTAGAGTGTTTTTTGTACTTCTTAAGCTTTTCAATAACCTAATCAGTATAAGAGAATTAATTTTAATACGAGTAAATCTCATCTGATATCGTGTTCCCTTGTCTTTTTCCTGTAGAAGAAGGATTCTCTTCTGATTCTGTTGAGGGTCTCGGCCTAGATGCATTCTCTACCACGTTTTTTGCCATGCTCTCTACCTGCCCTGAGCAGTACCTGGCGAAAGTCCTGAGGTGACGTGTGGCGAGGAAAGAGGCTGGCCACCCTACTTCACAATGCCATGACTTGGTATGATACCTCTCCTACAAGATCTTATCCCACTATAGCTTATATTTAAGGTTTCGTACTGTTTAGACAGAAGTTTTCTTTGCCGCTTAGGTTTTCTTTTTGGATTATGGCAACACTGATCAATTGACACACGATGAGCTGCGCCGTTGTCCACAGAAATTCCTCAAACTCCCATACCAGGTAGAACTCTTATTCCCGTTCTTTTTGTATATCCAATGCTCAAGGCCGTTTTTTCATAATTTTATGTCGCTTGAAGGGCTGGTTAAAACTTTTTCTCATTTTTATTGATTGTCAATTGTTGGTGCTATTGGAATACTGTATCTCGTTATTCTAGGCTTTTGAATGTTATTTATGTGGGGTTCGACCGATTCACGGGGAGTGGAGTTACGACGCCAACTTAATGTTTCAAGAGATGGTCCAAGGCCAGAAATTGCTTGCAAAGGTGCGTTCAAGTTTTCTATATATGATTCTCTCTACATTTTGTGTTTCAAAAACTTTATCAAGAGTTCAACAAAGAAATTGCTTTCTATAATTTTCGTTGTTTTTATATTTTTGTGACAGTTTCATTTTCTTCTGACTCAATTTAATTCTTTTCTGTTTTTATTTTTCAGATTTTCTCCGTAGTTCAAAATTCAGTCAGGCTTGACCTGTATTTTTTAGATGGCACGATTTCAGAAGGGGTGAACAACCACATAAATGATATACTAATTGAAAAAGGCTTCGCACAAGCATGCAAAGAATCATGCAGATCCCAGGTCACTGTTCATCTGCCATTGCTATTTCATCTGCCATTGCTATTTCATTATTCATTGCTATTTCATCTTCCATTGCTATTTCATCTTCCATTGCTATTTCATCTTTCATTGCTATTTCATCTTCCATTGCTATTTCATCTTCCATTGCTATTTCATCTTTCATTGCTATTTCATCTTCCATTGCTATTTCATCTTCCATTGCTATTTCATCTTCCATTGCTATTTCATCTTCCATGATTGTTTCATACTGCATTCCTTTCGTCGTATGAGTATTTCGTAGTGCAAAGCAATATTCAAAGGTAGAATTTCTTTTTGTCACCAAGTTTTGCTTTTTGCAGTATTTTAGCTTTTTTGAATCATTTTTCAACTGAATTTTTTTGCTTTTTTTTGCATTTAATTGTTTGTTTCAAATTCATTAAGTCGTCTTCTTCGTTTTCCTTTCACTCTAGTCATCTGTGATGGCATATAAATAACATTGATGCATGGAAATGAATTTCAATAGATAATAGTGAGTTGTTTTGAACTCAAATTAACTCTAATTAGCTCTAATGAACTAAGAAAACTATCATTCCAGAATAAAAGAAATGTATCTCAATAATTTCAGAGGTCGAAAAGCGATTCTGACACAATGGAAAAGGCAATGAATGAAGGCAAGGAACTATTGAGAGAAATTGACCGGGAAGAATTCCAGGTGGAAGAGTTCGACACGACAATGGTAGCTTTCTTTAGACTTTTCCCACTTGAGTTTTTGTTTATACCTTGGTGATTTTTGATGGACTGATTAATCAATTGATTTATATTTCATTAATTATATGGCTGATTCATCGACCGGTTGATTCCGTTCGTAGATCAAATTACGAGGCCCTTCAACGCCCTATGAATTAAGCTTTTACAGCTTAACTTGCAATGGAAGATTTAGGTGAGTGCGGTTTTTACTTTTTCTAAAAATGTTTGATTCTCCAAAGAGAAAAATTTTCTCTTCAGATATATTTCTCGTGTCAGTCGAACGATTCCTCAAGTGCTTCCCCATTTGAAAATGTTATTTTTTAGTGCTTTCTCATTAGATTGTGTAATTCTTGTAATCTATTTGGACGTTACGATTGTTATTTGTTTTGAAGAGCGACAAAAATTGAGCAGGATTCTGTGAACAGTGTATTCATCTGCGAAGAACCTCATGACAAACACCCGCGATTGATGGTATCTGCAAATGTCGGTGTCAATTCTGCGGGCAACACTCTCATTGCAAGGTAAGTGATTCCCAATGTTCCCCTGTTCCTTTTGTATTTTTCTCATTTTCTATCACCTAGGGAAACCTGAAGAACGATTCACATCTTGATGCTACCAATGACATCAACGTTAGGTTAGTTCAGTGGTACGATTTTTGCCACTTTGCCCTATGGTCAACAGTTTGAATCCACTCTCAGCTAAACTTTCCCCTATAATGAAGAGAGTCGCTAGCTCTCTGTAATTCCTGGTGTTGGAATCGCAATGTGTCGTCACCTCGAGAGGAAGGGCATGGACTATGCGCAGCAAGTAAAAAGCTTCTCAAAGTCCAACAATCTGCCTTCTAATGCTTGGTTGGAATCATAAAAGGCAAGCTCAAATGCCAAGGAGGTTTTGTTGATGATTTTTGAATAGATCAAGCTCTCGCATAGTCACGCACGTGTTGTGCTAGGTGAATAATTTTTGATAATCAATGTTCTCAAATTTTCATGATAAATGTAAATGTATTTTATGGAACGTCGTATCTTCTCCCATTCCTGAATCCTACAAGTTACCCTCTTTGATCAATAAGCTTGATCTGATAACTCTCTCCTCTTAGCCTTTCGCTTTCTTATTTTTTCCTTTTATGGGGCTTTGCATAGGCCACCATATCCTTTCCTTGACATAACTCACTCAATCCTATAACTTGCGATCTTTTAAATCAAAGATCAATAAACTTGATTTGATCTCCCTCTCCTCTTAGCCTTTCGCTTTCTTCTTTCTTCCTTTGTTGGGGCTTTGTACAGGCCACCATGGCCTTTTATCGATGCAACTCAGTCCTATAACTTGCCATCTTTCAAATCTAAGATGAATAAACTTGATCTGATCTCCCTCTCCTCTTAGTCTTTACGCTTTCTTCTTTCTTCCTTTGTTTGGGCCTTACATAGGCCACCATATCCTTTCCTCTACATTCGAATGTTATCAAGTTGAAATCTTTACAAATCTTTGCTTTTATTTTTCACAATTTTGCAAGATCCATTGATCTACTTTTTTCATTTTTCATTTTTCATAGTTAATGTGAGTAGTTTTTGTTTATAGGGATACAAGTGTGATGCCCAACATTCACGGCCTTGCGTCCATCATACCAATTCTTTTTGCGCCATTTGCTGAATACAGGTAAATTGCATTAGTTTTGCTTCGTACAATCTTGATTAATACATGGATTGTTAGGTTTATGCGTTTAGATATCCATGTTCAAATGCTTATGATTAGATTTATGCGTATCACTCCGTTTCATCTCCCAGGAATTAGTTGAGTTCACTTTTCAATAAATCTTGAATAAGCTCTTTACATAGCAGTTGCATTACTCGACTTAGGCCCATTCCTGCCATCCTTGCAAATAATTCTATACTTACATCGGCTGTAGCATTTGAATCCGAACAAATTTTTTTATAGAATTAACAAGGAGAGGACAAAAATAACAGGGGCATTATGTGGCCTCGGTTTCATTGAAGGCACTGGCCAAGCTATTTTGCCTGAGCATGATATGGAGGTTGTCTTCGATGTCGAATTTACAAAGGACGACATTCAGAAGGTAAAATTAGCGTTTATTATCCTCAATTCGTATTTGATACATATGTTACAAATGTCCTTCATTATCCTCATGGTCTTGATTTATTACTGTTTCATAACTAGCCTATTTTCTATTCCAGGTTAATGCAGTCAGAAAAGGAATAAACTACGCCTTTAAAAACGAAGAGACATGGGGAACTAGTACTGTCGAAAAAATTCAATCTTTCTCAAGAGAATCATTGTTGCAGTATGAATTAGAATTTTCATCTGATTTTTTTGGTACTTTGGTAGCATATCTTTGAACATCGTGCAGTGACAAAAAATGACAGTAAATCACTCTTTCTGACAGTAATTTCTCATTTATAGCATTCAATCCTTTCCTTTCTATCCATTTCTCTCGTTGACTCCTTTATTTCTTCCTATATTTTGTAGACTTTTTCATCAAAGAAATGACGTCGAATGTACCATGTTTTCAAGACCATATGAATGGAATCAGGTTATGCATCTCGATTTGATTTGTGGTTGAACTAAAATACCATTCACTACTTCCATGTTGTTAAATGCAGGCTAGGCTATTCGATTTCACCCGCAGCTCTTTCTCGTTTGCATTTTATGATGCTGTTGATGGCTATCCCGGGAAGGCATCTTTCTCACTTTCATTGTTTTGTCACTTCATTTAACCATGGTATATTCATTAGCAAATGTGCCATAGAGATGCTTTATAAGACTCTAACCTTTTCAAGGACTTTTTGAGCTCTGCAGTGCTTATAATCCTGATAGACATTATGTTCTCACTAATGTACTGGCAGAATTACGAACCTGTCACGACCCTCGTATTGAAGTCTACTTCAAGCCTTACCGTATGGCATGAAGAGCTATCTCTAGACTCATACAAAAAAAATCTTCTATGCACCATTGAAGTACATTCAAGTCCCATAATACCTTCAAGAGGCTGTTGTTAAAACCTCTTCTGTCAATTTCAATGGCAAACGCTATGACGATGTACGATCTTCGATTACGACACGTCGTGCTCTTCCTCGTGTATCATTCTGCTTCATTTGTTTGTTTGCTTTACACCTCCGCTATCATCTTACGTCATTCCTGTCACCAGCGAGGCCATGGTGGCCTATACAAAGCCCCAAGAAAGGAAGAAGGAAGATAATGAAAGGCTAAGAAGGGAGAGAGATCTGGTCAAGTTTATTAATATTATATATGAAAGATGGCAAGTTGTAAAATTCAGGAAGATTCAGGAAAGCAAGAAGAAGGCAAGACCTTCCACAGATTGCATGTTCTGGGTATGAATGATGATTTGTGGGATAGAGTTCGTGGATTGGGCAGTGAAACATGGCAAGGGTGCGAATGAGTTGAGCTTCTGGTGATTCTGACGCGCCTCAGAGGAACTGCCATGATATCTTTGATGTCCTGAGAGCAATGCCCGTGAAAGTTTGTAAAAGGTGGAAAAATATCCTTGATGCTATCCATCCATCCAGTGCGACCTCTTCCTTTCTTTCTGTAGCTTGCAGCTATAATCCTTTTTGTTGCAGTACCCGCTTATCTACGTGCAGTATGTTGGAAAGGCCCAATTGCCTTTGTATTTGATATTTGATCCAATTAAGGAGGGAAGCCCTTCAGCTGGAGCTGATTTACAAGAAGGGAGCCATCTTGCTTTTATACCCATTATATCTAGCACGTGATCATTTGTGGCTTTGTCCACCCAACTGATCTTTAGCAATTCTCTTTTACAGTCTTTCTTTTACTTGTTATTAAAATTATTGGTGATTTTTATTTGCAAGGTTGTGATTTCATTTATCATCGATCTAGTTTTCTATGCGATGCATCAATGCAAATTTAATTTTGCAGCATTTTGTTTTAAAGGTTTGATCAAAAGGTTGCTGTCTATTTTAATGCTTTATCTGGAAATCTTTTGATGTAAATTTAAAGCAATATGAAAAATGATTCATTTATGAAACTTTTCATTCGAGTCAAATTTTATAATTTTGTTGTTTTGTTTTCCAAAGTTGCCTGAGATAGCCCGACTGAATCCAGCGCCCGAGGATGACGTCAGTATTCCTCTGTATGCCTTGCATAATGGCGTCTGGCTTGAATCTCTTGAAGAGTCCAAACAGGGGGAACTTAGATCAAAAATTTGGAATCTATATCAAATGACAGGAAGGTTAGTTCGAGTTTTGATATTTTACACCTTCATGCATATTTGTCAGCTTTTTCCCTTTTGCATTTCATCTCATCCCCCTACTGCGTCTCTGTTTCCATGTTTTCGACATGTAGAAATTTTGCCGGGACTGTGAAAAGCATTACTTGACATAAAGGGTCAAGATGAACTCAAAGTATGTTTTGGTTCTGATGCAACCGAAAAAATTTCCATTCCCTCCTTGGCATCTTTGTAAATTTTATGCATTTATTCTAGATCAACTGAATACTTTGATGAGCCAGTCATTTGTCCTCTTTGTAACGTTGAATGCCGCCATCCTCACGGATTGTTCCTTCATTTTGAAAGCAGATTCCATAAGAATGAAGAGCAGTCTATTGGATTTAAAAAGTAGTCAAATGATAAATGAATTAAGAGTTTTGCACAAAAATTTCACTGGTATTTCTGCATGATCATGTGTAGTTAATGGGAGCCATCACAAGCTTTTGTATCAGATTAGATTGTACTTCGTCTTACCACCTTTGTATCTTGTTCGCTGCTACCATTTTTTGGAATGAAGTTTAAAGTTTCGATTTGATGGGAAAACCATTTTTGTTTTAATTAAGATCGGCAATCGTAGCGAAAATGACGATAGAGTCATCTTGTGTCATGTGTCAGCCATCATTTTTACCGTTTTCAGCCCTTTTTGCGTTTGCACACACACACTCTCTCTCTCTCTCTCTCTCTCTCTCTCTCTCTCTTTCTCTCTCAGGGTCTCTCTCTTTCTCTCTCAGGGTCTCTCTCTCTCTCTCTCTCTCTCTCTCTCTCTCTCTCTCTCTCAGGGTCTCTCTCTCAGGGTCTCTCTCTCTCCCTCTCAGGGTCTCTCTCTCTCTCTCTCTCTCTCTCTCTCTCTCTCAGGGTCTCTCTCTCTCTCTCTCTCTCTCTCTCTCTCTCTCTCTCTCTCTCTCTCTCTCTCTCTCTCTCAGGGTCTCTCTCTCTCAGGGTCTCTCTCTCTCAGGGTCTCTCTCTCTCAGGGTCTCTCTCTCTCTCTCTCTCTCTCTCTCTCTCTCTCTCTCTCTCTCTCTCTCTCTCTCTCAGGGTCTCTCTCTCTCAGGGTCTCTCTCTCAGGGTCTCCCTCTTTCTCTCTGATTCTCCTGCTCAGACAGATGGCTCGTTCTTGGTCAGCAACAGCATTTCCCACGAATCTCCTAATTGATCAGGGTTGGTCTTACGCACTATTTACGTTTAGTTTCAATCTAGTTTTACTTGTATATTGACCCTTATTATATTAAACATTTTATTTTTCAGTGGTTTTGTTTTGAAGTTTGTTAATGATACGCATATCTTTGTACTTCCTGAAAGGAAATCTAATTTTTGCCCTTTTTCAGTTTTGATGAATGGCAACCTTTTGATTCATGTAAGAATTTGAACTATTTAAAATCTACGAAATCAAAATAGAGAGAACGAAAAATGTGCTACAATTTATCTGCATTTGCCAATTCCAAATCGATAATCAGATTTAGAGCCTCATCCTTCTGGAAGAGGAACGAAATGTCTGAAACGATTTCCTACACAGACTACTGGTACTCGACACTAGATGACACGGAACTGGTTGGTGTCGTATTCGTAGACCTCAAGAAGGCCTTCGAACCGGCAACCACTCACTTTTGTGTAGTAAGCTTAAACACTACGGAGTTCAAAAAGAGGAGCTTCAGTGGCTCAATTCATACCTTTCAGAAAGGAAGCAGTATGGTAGAGTAAATGGTAAAGACTCCTAGGTAGTAAAAACAGAAAGTGGAGTAACACAAGACTCCTGTGTCGGTCCTCTGCTTTTCCTTGTATGCATAAATGATCAACCAAACGCAATAGGAACTTGCTCGGTTACTATGTTTGCTGATGATATGAGTTTCTCTGTCCATGGGAAAACCCTACACCAGCTGAATATGACCCTAAATAAAGATTTGGATGATCTAAATAGTTGGCTTATGGGAAGCAAACTTTCCCTAAATATCGTAAAAACACACTCTATGATCATATCTACCCGGCAGAATGAACGAGGTTTGACAGGTGAATTTGAAGGTAAAATGCAAAATACACCAATTCTAAACGTCGAAGGTACCAAATACTTGCGAATTCAAATTGACAGACATCCAACTTGGGAAAAGCTTGTTGATGTTGTCATAAAGAAGGTTTGGCGTGCGATCGGTCTTCTGAAACATGTTAAGAACTTTCTTCCACTGCATCTTTTAAAAAACTTATGTTAGCATAGTGGAGCCCCATCTCACATACTTTCCCTCAGTTTGGGGCTGCTGTAGTGAAACGGAATTAGATTAACTGCAAAAATTGCAAAACCGGGCTGTTAGAACCATAACTAGTAGCCCATTTGATTCCCCAAGTAAATCGCTGCTTTCAAATCTTAGACTTAAATCTATCCGAGAATTGATAGATTACGAAGTAGATGTCGTGGTGCATAAATTCCTAAATTTCCTCGTCCATTATATCTAAAATATGTTTACTTGCAACTCACTGCTCTTCGCGAGGTCTTAGAAACACTGAAAGTGATCTTAAATTGCCTTTAAGAGAGCAGAAGTGGGCAAAAAAAACTTTCGCAGGGGCGAAAGCCTGGAACGGCCAATTAGCTGCTGCAAAAAAGGCACCAGCAGTGAAATCATTTAAAGTAGATATTTGAATATTTATTTCAGTTCTTTTTTATTGCTTTTGTTGCTTTACCTTGCTTTGGATTTTTATTAGTATTGAACATTCGTATCTTAATGTTCATATATCGCCATTTTGTTGGATTAGTTAGTAAATTAGTTTGTTTGTAGATGGACGACCCCTTGTAAACCAACACTGCTGAATGGGTTACCATCCTAAAATAATTGAAATTATGATAATTATTACTATTATTGCATTCTTTGTATGTTTCCTTCATCTTGGAATCCAGCCCTTGCCTTCCCTATACCGAGAAAGGCAACAACCCGACCTAATAAACTGCCGTCCCATTACAATAATTTCCTTCATTTCTAAAACCAAGGAAACTGTCGTTACTAAGCAACTGAAAACATCAGTGTTTTAGTAACTTCTAAATGTCGCCTTGATAAAGTTGATCGTTGCTTCCATTATCATTCTATTTGCAACTGGACTTAAATTACCAAAAAGAAGCAAGTCACAAAGATTGCATGCCCAATCTTGCTATATCTAAACCAGGAGTATCCGATAGGCTGCCAAGAAGATCTATCCGTGCTCTTTCAAAGATAGAAATATTCACTATCTTCATTTGCAATACCACGCAAGCAGACAGGTTCGAGAGATATAAATTTATGCCTGAATCTGTGTTCATTTAGACGACAGAAAGATAGCCGCAACCTTGTCCAGTGCCTAACCCAGAACACCGGGAATATCATTTATACCATAAACCAAATCCTTTTTGGCCTCATCTTTACTAGCAGCGCACACTGAAATTCCGAAGTCGAGGTTACTGTTTCTTCGCCCAGCAGGTTCCACTTAAAAAGTGCATTAGGGCTATAAGTATTGCAATATCTATCCAGTCTTCCAACTTTTTTATCATAAATTCTCACACTGCGAAAATTGTGACTTATTGCCTTCACGGGGATTTCAGGAAACAACAAACAAGGGGATCTGGATTTTATCAAATCATAGAAATAACACACTCCCCTGTACCATCTTGAATGGTACAAGTACTCCCGGCCGAGCTCCTTTTAAAGGCATTCCCCCCTTGTTCCTCTCCATGCACCAGTCCCCACTAAAGCCGCAGAATATTGCGTCACTCGAATCACACAAAGATTAAAGTTAAAACTAGACACCATTTCAGAAAGCCAATGCCGTGCAGAGCTGTCTATCTACTTAGGGCCCAAGATGCGGAATAGTCTTCCATGAGAAATAAAAACAATGACCAATGTCAACACCTTCAGAAATAAAATCGAGGAGAAGCTGTTCCAAAGTACAGTAAAAAAGGAAACTGGCATTTCATTTGATTTAATTTGTCATATATGTCTTCTATCAAGAACCGGTTTGCATCTATGTATATTTGCAGGATTTCATGTATAATTTGTCTGATCAATCTTATTTAAAAGTAATAAGGGTTAAAAAGAATAAAATACAATTACAAAAAATACATTGTGCATTACATCCTATACCTCCTGTTGTTTGCAATTATTGATAACGAGGCTTTCATTTTTGGCGGGTTCGGGTGAACAAAATGGCTGCCATGGCTAAGTGACAGTGGAAGTAAGTCGAGCTGATTCACTACGGCATCATTACTCATAAATGTTTGCATAAATTTAAGTGTTTTGACTGTAAAGTGAATGTCTTGAATCGTATTATGAAAATCTAGCTTCCCTTTGTCAACTGTACAATTGTTATTGTTCGGCGATGCAAGATGAAAGATCCATACCGTCTCCAACAGAATAATTTTTGAAAAAACAACTTCATTCATCCAGAAAGCTAATTGGTTCTATCCATAATCTCAGCATGCTTATATTCACGCTCAGTAGCATGGTTTTCTTTGGCTTATATCAATTTCGTGTTCCTGAATCATATCGTTGCTCTATTGTCGTTTCACTATGTTGTCGTTCTTCTAACGTTGGTTGAAATTAACGGCAGCATTTTAAATGTCATCCATGGTGGAATCAGATGATCTTGTATCTTTCCACGCCAGGAGTGGCAAATTTAAACAATGTTTCTTTTTTCTAGAATTAGGATCCGTTGTCATAGAAAAAAATTGGCCAAAAGGTGACCATTGTTTGAGCCTGTAACTTGTTGACATTGTTGAATATAACTATGAAGCAATAGGTCACATTTTCAGTTCAGTTTTTACCACACAAGATCTGCTTAAAAACAGGGGTGGTGCCAGAGAGGTGGCAGGGGCCACAGCCCCACGTCGGGTAAATGAAGTCAAGTTTGTGACCAATTATTACAAAATGCAAGCTTCTACCAATTAGTAGCCCCCTTTAGGGGAACTTGGCTCCCTTGTCAGGGAAATCCTAGCAATATCCCTACGTCAAACACAAGAGTGTGAATGAAACTTTTATTGCCGCAATTAAGTTGTTGCTACAATTATATCTTTGATTCAAATAGCAACAGAATTAAAATTTTCAAATATTTATCAGCCAGTAAAAGTTGTACCCTTTTCATCTAAGTTTTTATTTGAGACACAATTACCATGTTACGTAGGGCCCTTTGAAAACCAGTACTGTTGCTGAAGGGTACAGCATTTAGAAATATGGAAGAATGTGATTGATGCAATTTGCTTTAACCATTTAAGTTATAGCTTTTTGTATGTAATGTCCAGAATCTTAAGAAAGATGGATCGATAGATAAGGCAATGTAGTGTTGTCTTTCAGCATGTTGGTAAAGCAAAAGAAGATGAAGATGATTGCTGCTGAAAGTGAACGATTCATTCCATTTGGCAGAAAATTTTTGGATGTTCATCCAAAAGGAGCAAACAGAAATGAAAATGTGAATACTCTGTTCATTATTTTCATTATTATTATTATTATGCTATCTTTGATATTTTGTAACAAAGGGGTCATCATAGCATTTTTTTTTTTTTTTTTTTTTTTTAGTGGGTTATGTTGAGGAAAGGCCATGGTGACCTATACAAAGCCCCAACAAAATAGTAATTACATGTCAACATAAGGGGTCATCATAGCACATTGGACAGCATGGATGACTTTTAAACATGAGTTGTGATGTTTCAATCACTTTGATGCTATCAATTTTGTTAAGAAGGTCATTTGGCCTTAATCATTCTTCCATTAATCAATTTGACACCTCACAGCAGAAATCTTCCAAGCCCCCAATATTGTATATTTCTTCCAGTTGAAAGTTAAACAAGTTAAAAATGTGGAGTTGTGTATTGATCAATTTTCATTTCAATTTTTTTCCCTTTGTTTGTGTAGGATGAGAAGTGGTTCATCCAAAATGGAAGTAAAGAATTTGATTGTGAAGAAGAGGTTTATAACTTTTTTCATTTTCAGCTCATTGAGTTTGAATTAGAAGCTAACAAAGTTTATAGATAGAATGAATATTAGATAAGATAAGATATATACGATAATGTAGAGAATAAATTCCTAAACTGATTGACAGGTTTATTATTGTTGTTGTTGTTGCTGTTGTCTGAAAACAAAAATTTTGAAAATTAGTTGTGATACGTCTTAGCACTGTCATCCCATCATCGTCAACATCATCATCATCATCATCATCATCATCACCATCATCATCATCATCACCATCTTCGTCATTGTCATCATCGTCATCATCATCGTCATCACCATCATCATCATCATCATCATCATCATCATCATCATCACCATCATCATCATCATCACCATCATCACCATCATCATCATCATCATCATCACCATCTTCTTCATTGTCATCATCGTCATCATCATCATCATCATCATCATCATCATCATCATCATCATCATCATCATCAGCTTAATGGCATTTTATGATCATGCTTGAATTAACTTGGACTATACTTTGAAATTATTTTAAGAATTGCTGCAAGAAGTACCATCAAAAGTGAAATCCTAAAGATTATAAGTTACCCTAGTAGCTAATTTGGTGATGATGATGATGATGATGATGATGATGACGATGATGATGATGATGGTGATGACTATGATGATTGTGATGATGATGACAATGATGATGATGATGATGATGATGATGATGATGACGATGATGATGATGATGATGGTGATGATGATGATGATGATGATGACGATGATGGTGATGATGACGATGATGATAATGACGATGATGATGGTGATGATGATGATGACGATGATGATGGTGATGATGACAATGATGATGATGACGATGATGATAATGATGATGATGATGACATGAAAAGAGCTACATTTATGAACTGAAAAGAACTTTGATTTCAAACTCATAGGTATATGCAAGTGGATCAGTTGTTGTTTGGAGTAACTCGTCATGCAATTCTGACAGAAAGGCTGCAAAGAAATGCTACTCTCTGGATAATGAAGTGAAGCAGATTACACTCTGTCAATTTCATGGCTTATCTAATTCACACCACATTAGAAATTATCATTCTGATTTTAAACATAGTAATGGTTAGTAGCTTTCTAATAATTTAATACACTGTAGTGATGTGCTGTATGGATAATTTGTCTTGTTAGTATAGTGGGTAATCTACTGTTCCATGTTGCTAGAAACCCTGGTTTAATCTTCTATGTAGACAAACTCTAGTTTACCCTTTAAAAATGCTTTCTAGCAAAGGTGACTGCAATCCAGCCAATGCAGATGGTACTCACATTGAATGCAGCAGATTTGTGTAGACTGCTTGCTATAGCTAATTTCTCCAGTTGTGGACCAATGTAATTTGTGCACAAGTACAATATTGATTCCAGCAGGTTAATATACTGTGAAGTATATTTTACAGAAGCATATTGTTATGGGATGATATTGAAATTTTGTGTTGTAGTGCATGAAAATGCTCAGCTTTCTGTTTGGTACTAGCAATGATTATTTCCGTTTTCTGTTGCTTTATGTTTTAAGGTATGTCAATTTATTCATTTAATTATTTGAATTAATTGATAAAATATTTTTGCTTACAGCTGACATGATTAGATGTATTTGTGTTTTGGGACCTGCATGTGTGGACATGTTGGGATTGGATGGTTGCATGTATGCATCCCCTTTACCATTCAAAGTTGATGCAATATGGCCATTACCAAATGGTTTCTGTGTCCAAAGAGACACTCCTGGGGTAGTTGATGCTAATGATAGCAAGTAAGTATTTTTGCCATGAATTTATGCCATCTCATAATTGCACGTTTTTTAAGCATTGTGACTTGTTTATAATGTACATCAAATTCGTTGAAGCTTCCATTTTGGTGATAATTTGTTCATTTTAGATCTGTGCCAACTTTATTCTCATTGGTTCATCCACTTGATGACTTCAGTCCTGTTGTTTATCGCTACCCAGGTCAGTTCACCTTTTGAAGCTAGTCCTTCAAGTTTGTGAGCCAGATTTTCATTCACCATTTGGGACAACAATAAGTTTCTTTGTACCAAAAAATAGGTTTCTTTGCAGCACTGAAATTATGCAATCTATTGGTAATGTCAATGATAGTGTATAAAAATGAAATGAGATGTGTCAACACAGGATGGACCTTAGTACTGCTTCAAAAACGGCCCAGTTTATAAAGCCGTGCAATATAAAGTCAGCAAAAGTGCAGTATAAAAAGAGTAAAGAATGTCCTGCAATAGTCATCGAATGGTCTTGTTTTCGAATCTTTGTTTGAAAACAATTATGGGATCTAGACTATGTAGGTCAATTGGTAGTTGTCAAAATAAAAGGGCCTTAGGGCTTTTTTGCAGCATCTGTCCTGCCTTTGGCATGTGCAATGGAACTTTATTGCTCCTTGTGCAATAATTTTGACTTGTTCTTTAATAACTGGCTGCAAAATTTGTGACTCCATTGCCATGCAAAAACTAGATCATCTGTCAATCTTCCTAAAAGTTCTTTGCATTGAACATCATTCTAAATTCACATTCCTTATATCACTGCAGACAATGATCAATGCTTTTGATGGCCCCTGCTTTTAAGTTTTCAAGTTTCTCATCCATTTTAGACATACATACATAGCCATACATACATACATAGCCATACGTACATAGCCATACATATATAGCCATACATACATACATGCATACATAACCATTCATATATGACATTTTCTGTGATATATATCTTCCTGAAGCCAAAGTGATATGAGGTCAACATGTTACCATTTTCTAGATTGTCAGCGATTTGCTTTTAGGTAGCTTTTTTAATATTTAGGATCCACTTTGGATTCGGGATGCTTGATTATCTTTTCATGTTCATCATTCAATTAAATCACCATAGATAGCAAGAAAAGTTTTTATTTTGCTGATAATGATCAGCAAATTGTCTTCTCCTCCACCACCATCCCTCTTTTGGTCACTTTTGATGTCTCTAATGGCACCCATGTTGTCTGGAAAGTGAGAAAAGCTACAACTCAGGTAAGCATTAACAGATGCAATCATTGCACAATTACTTAGGTGATCAAATTCATTTGTAAAATGTTTGCCTACTACAACCATTTTCTTACAAGAAACTTTGAAGATCTTTTCACAGAAGTTTCTCAACTTTTTGTCCCATTGCTATACAAGAGTATCTTTTTGAGTTTCTTAACATGGAAAACTAATTTTGGCAACATTGCCAGCCCCCAAACCTACCCCTCTTAGTTGTTAAATCTTTGTTACAAGGGCTATGGTTGGTAGGAATGCTTTGCAAAACACCACACCATAAGAGTGTAGGGTGTTGATGTTATTAGTGACTTATATTGCTTACTCCCATGCGGGAAAAGTTAATAGATTGTGTTGGCAAGGTTGAAGGGACATTGCTATTACTGGACAGAAATTAACAGTATGGAATCTACCGTTTTAAAAAGCTTATTGAAGTTCAGAAGCTTTATGATGTAATAACAAAAATTTCTTCATTTTTTGACCCAGACAAAACCCTTTACCACTGTTCCTAAGTTTTAGCGATATCACTACGCAGTTTCCAATAAAAAAGATGATTGTAATTGCCTTTTATTATCTGGTTTAACCGTTCATTACAGGATAAGCCTGATCCAGTTGCAACAGAAGACAATTCCCAGACAATGCCTCAAAAATTTGGCAACATCAGTTCAAGAATACCTTCCCGTCTTTCCTCCTCATTTACTGGTCAGAATTCAAGTTTCCATGCAAGCACTCCGTCGCCTGCTATGATATCAAGAAGCCATCCTCACACCCCTGCAAGGGCAGCAACACCATTGGGTCTTATAAGAATGCATTCTTCCGCCTTGAAAAGCAATGTACCAGTAAACAGGCTCGTGTCACCCCACTCAGGTAACCAGTCCACAGGGTGCCTCCCTTCATCATCATGAGTGCTTGAGTTGAAATGAAGTCAAGTTTTGTGATTTTGCAACGTTCTTCTTCATTAAAATTGTTTTTCACACATTCTTTGATTCATATTATGCAATGTTTATTTTTTATTGATATTTCATACATTATGTATCTTTATGCTTCAAAAAGACAAAATGATTTTTGGAAGCAATAAAATGATTGTAAAGAGAATTTTTCTTTGTTAAGTAGGTGTGTATTTATGAATATATTTTTGCCAGCGCAATGATAATCAATTTTTTTTACCAGCTATGATGCATGAAGCATCAACATCATCGGACCATACGTTTACGAACTCGTCCCATAACCGAAGCCACGGATGGTTCTCCTCTCCTATGGTCTACCGGTTGCCTAGCGATGATCCTGTTACACACGAGGATCATGAGTTTGAATCAATGCCCCCGTCTGTTTGTTTTGAACACATATGGGAAGAAGAAGGGGACCAAAGGGAGTCCTGCAATGAGTATGTCCAATGTAGTGTTTCTTTTGAGTTGCTCCAAATTTCTTGGTTGAATAACTAACGAAGCAATGATGAAAGGTCATGTTTTTCCCCTTTGAACTAATCTTTTGCGATACAATTTTGCCAATGAAAGTGAAGAAAAAGTGGACATGGGCCAAAATTGATTGTATAAACTTTATAGAGAATCCGCCAGTTGTGTAGTTTCTATCTGAAGTGATGACATAATGGTTAGACCACGTGTCTACTGTGGTCAAGGTGATGGGCTTGATTTCTTGTTTAGGCCCATTTCTGCATGGCCTTTACCCATCTACCCAGCAGTAAACAGGTAGTTGGTGCAATGTGTGGCAAGCCTCCCTGCCTCGCAGTGCCATGGCTCAGGATGATACCTCTCTACCAATGTGCTCCCAAACGCTTGTATGGATTACCGCACTCAAATTCTCTTTATTTTGCCGTTTAATTAAAACGAAAATTTGTTAGTTCGATTTTAATCCAATTATAATTTTTTCGGGTTTTAGATCGAACACGAAGAAGAAAGCTGATTCTGTTTTTATAAGTGAAGATTTTAGTGGCCAAAGCTTTTTATGTCTTTTGATGAAGGAGACTCAGGTTTTAAGGTACCACGGCCTTTAATATTCTTAAAAAAAACTTCCTTTTATTTGATAATGTCTGATTAAACTCAGTGATGGAATTTGGCATTAACTGGTAAAGGAAATGGGAGCAGGGGACGAATGCGAATGCTTTGGATGGCCAGCTCTGTTGAATGGATTCAGGGAGAGGTTTTAAGACCAAAGAAATTGACCTTGTAAGAAAAGCAAACAACAGAGAATTCTGGCACGACACGACAGCCAAAGTCATATTTTGTGGCACCTAGAAAGAAGAAGATTGAGAAAGAGGAAAATGCCGTTCGTGATTGATTTTGCTTGATTTTGATTGCTTCTGATTGCTTCTGATTGGGTTCGTAGACTCATTGAAATGGAATATCGATCTGTGACGTCATCGTATTATTTTGGGTCCTCTACCAATCTAGAGGCAAAGGATGCTGGTACTCTTAACGTAAGAATCATCTGTAGCATTTCCTTAGACTTGGTGACCTTACAAGTTTTCATTATGATAACTATTTCATTAATTTCTATTAGTTTGAAATCTTGCTAATGATTTCTCACCTTAGTTTGATTACGAATTTAGAGTGCTGAATTTCTCATTCAAAGTTTTTATCGAAGTATTCACTCTACTTCCTTGCTGATGCACTTCATTGAGTTGTCAACCAAGTCCCGTTCCGTCTATCCCATTATTGATTGCTTTTATTCTGTTTCTTTGTTTGTTCATCTGTTTGCTCATTCCTTTGTCAATTTTTCTTTATCTATTTATAAATCTGTTATGTGGGTTTATGTGACTGAATATTTTATCTCTGTTGATTGAAATTTGTGAATGGTTTTATCGTAGAAATTAAAGATGATTGTAGTGCTTGACTTATCATCAGATGTTCTTTTATACAGTGGAACTATCAAGGTTTTTATCAAATCATCTTCTTTACAATGATGTATTGCTGAGAAATGATCCAAAAGATGAACGTTACTAATTTGAAATACGCTTTCTAATTATATCATCATCATCAACGATTATGTGACCATTTTTTGATGAATTCAATCAAAATAGATTTCTATCTCGTTCACTTTCATTTTCATCTTTTTATAGATTTTTCGCTTTGATGTTTTTGCAAATATTCCAAGCCAATATCCTCATGAGATGTCTTCAGGCCTTGAATTGGTATTTTGTATTCTTTTCCTAATGATAATAATGATAATAATAATATCGAATTTTTTGACAGGATGAAAACTTCACCTCTTTTGATTCCTTCACTCTTTGGCTGATAGCTTTCAGTTTCATTCGTTTTTATTCGTCAATCCTTTGCTACTTTTTGAACGAAGGTTTTTTTACCTATGCTGCTTCTTTCTGAATGTAATTCCTCCAAGATAATTTACCATTATTTCTTATCAAAGCTTCGTTCATCTTATGGCACAGGAACTCCACGAACTAGTAAGTTGCAATTCTATAGCTTAATCATTCGAGGTTTAAATAATCTTAAGATGTGATTATCATTTCAATTTCCCTCCCTCGCCGTCACTGAATAGGGTGATGCCCATCTCCTTTTTTCTCTTCCATGGGCAACACGTCTGTGCAATCACAGTGAAAACTACCGTTGTCACTGGCCTTCTGATAGCACTGTGTGTTTAAGTCCCATACTATTTCCGAAACTGCTGAATACCAGGCGAGCATTCTGCCAATGGGACCATATACAAACGACCTCTCTACCAGTGAGACCACATGCAAATGACCACTCTATAAATAGGACCATAGGCTTTTCTTAGATTGCAGTTTCTATGACTTCATTAATTCAGCTAGCGGAATTTTTCAGGTTGATTATCATTTCTGATCACTGATTGTCTATGGAAGATATTACGTACATGTATGTGTGTGTGGTGTGTGTGTGTGTTTGTGGTATGTTTGTGTGTGTTATGGAGGTAGGTAGTTCTTTGATAAAGCACTACTGTGTCGTCTACATAGGTTTGTTACATTCAATCCTGACGCGTATTCTGTTCTATTTTAGAATCAATTTCTCGCTTGGAACACTCCATGCCTCACATTGCATTTTTTCGTGACTTCACAAGGGAAAGATTTTCATTGGTACTGTCATCTTAAGTTTACGAGTAATCAATTTGATATCATGCACTTTTTCATGTTCCTTTCAAATCAGCTCAACAATGAATTGGAATCTCTCCTTAATGAGTTTTTTATCGGGGGCTTGTTTTTTGTATTTGTTCAAACCATAATTAATTTTCAGTTAAACTGTTCATATATCTTATAAATGAGCTTAATTTTTTTCTTGCTCCAAATTTTTGATGATTTATTTGGCGTCCTCTTATTTTCCAGGTTCTTCATAATGGTGAAATTTATAGAATTCACATTCCAAAGGTCACAACTGACGAATTAGGTAAAAGTAGCCTGAAAATGATAGGAATTAGGAATTATCACTCTTTATGAATTATGAAATCTTCAATTTGATTCACCGTAAATTTCCTATCACGAAGGACACTTTGAAATAATTGAAAGCCAATATTCCAATTTATTCAAAATTATTGAATAAATAGAATTGTTTTGATTTTGGAATTCTTCATAATTCTTCACAGTTCTTCATAATTCTTCACAGTTCTTCATACTTCTTCACAGTTCTTCATAATTCTTCACAGTTCTTCATAATTCTTCACAGTTCTTCATACTTCTTCACAGTTCTTCATAATTATTCAGCGTACCCAGCTAAAAGAAACAAAGTAATCGGTGAAAGGAGATCCGCATTGTTTTCATGTCTTTGGGAAACTAGAATTTCTGCCAATTAAGTGAAATAATTTTTTATTGCAATTTTTTCTACTTTAGTTGCAAACTGCCTTGATGTCGTGGTCCGTTGCCATGAAAATGTTTCTGCTATTGATTTGATTGGGCGATATTATTCCGTTTTGAATGAGCCATCGATCTGTCAATCATCTCCAAAATGGAAAATATTCATGGATACCACCTTAATGCTCATGGGATTTCCAGAAACGCTTAGAAAATCCATGATAACGGTAATATTAGGTAATTTTTCATTCATCCCTTCGCTCGCTAAATCATCAACTCATTCTTTGATTTATTTATGCAATCATTCAACCATCCATCCATCTGTTCATTTATTTATTCATTTATTGATATCTTTGCTCTTTTCTCCATTTATTTATCCATTCATTTCATCATCCATTCATTCATTTTTTACATAGCTCATTCATTCATTCATTCATTTAATCGTCCTTTCATCCGTTATTATTCGTTCGTTTGTTCATTCATTCTGTTTGCCCATGCATTTTCAAAACTTTCATTTGCAGGATGAAGGAAGTAGTCCGTCTCCACCACAACCTAAAAAAGCAAAGAAAAGTGATTCATTTTGTGAAAACGTGGTATACACAATTCATATTCATAGCTTGCACAAAAAAAACTCGTAATATTAACTGATGAAAGCATTTTGCAAAGCTTGTTGTTTGAACTTTAATTCTCATGTTGAACAATTATCAACTATGCATGTAAATATTTAAGTTTTTATCTGCTGATGATTGATAAGCGCATTGCGTGGTTTAAGCTTGTTACGTTAATTTAAAGCTGAAAGTGAGGCTAGAGTCACCTCATTACAAGACCTGTCATTAAGTGCCTTACCATTTGGCTACTTTCACACCAGGACAGTCACTTGGTTTTAGCTAATAATGTGCCAATCGATTGCCATTACAACTTATATCAGTACAAGCAAATCTGATGATTGAGAAAATTTCTTTCTTTAGCTGACGATGGATGAACATGGAACTCAGAGTTCTAAACGGAAGCTTCTTCAATTTCTGTTTACTGATATAATTGCTGTAGTTTCCACTGTTGACAACCATTGGCAATTTTCTCACTCATCTCATGAGCATATTCATTTGTATACATAAAATATGTTCCATCCTAATATGAGATATATGTTTCATCCTTATTAGTAATTTTTTTCATTTTTTCAAAATATATTTATACTTGGTCAGTTGAATCATTTTCTGTTTTCTTTCTTTCACTTTTTCTTGCGAAATTAAGTTGTTTCAAATCATTTCCAAGGATTGGTATTATATGCTAGAAAGTGGATGTTTTCAAGAAATGAAAAGTTTGTTTGACGTAAAAGACACTACTTCCGCGCCAAAATCAAATTCATTGGAAGAACTTCGGTACCAGTCCATTTTTAATTAGCTTCGCTAATGAGACTCGTGTACCTTTTTCTTTATGATTTAGTCTGATTGTTTCTGAATCTCCCTTGCGCTCATTAACATTAAATTGTTTGCATTAAGCCATTTGTAATGCTAAAGCTTTCTAGCCAATGGCAACCAGAATAAGTTATACGATTTTGTTTTAGGGGCATGCAGTCTAAGCTATCCTCCTTGTGTCCTGGCATTCAGTAATGCCATTTCCAAAATGAACTTTTTTATCGATAAAGATTGCCGTATTCTACCCAATATTACCAGGTTTTTCTTATTTTTGCAGTTTGAATTCAAACATGCCGCTGTTTTCGCTCATTCCAAATCTTCTCGATGGATGGCATCTCCTTTATGAGGTTTCCTTTGCATTTTTTCTTTCAATCATTTTTTGCAACTTTTTCAGACATGTTTCCAAGAACTATTGATTTATGAAAATGCCACCTAAATTGCTTCATACTGATAGGAAGAGTGGTTGTTCATACTGATAGGAAAAGTGGTTCATACTGATAGGAAGAGTGGTTGTTCATACTGATAGGAAAAGTGGTTCATACTGATAGGAAGAGTGGTTGTTCATACTGATAGGAAGAGTGGTTCATACTGATAGGAAGAGTGGTTCATACTGATAGGAAGAGTGATTCATACTGATAGGAAGAGTGGTTCATACTGATAGGAAGAGTGATTCATACTGATAGGAAGAGTGATTCATACTGATAGGAAGAGTGATTCATACTGATAGGAAGAGTGATTCATACTGATAGGAAGAGTGGTTGTTCATACTGATAGGAAGAGTGGTTGTTCATACTGATAGGAAGAGTGGTTGTTCATACTGATAGGAAGAGTGATTCATACTGATAGGAAGAGTGGTTCATACTGATAGGAAGAGTGGTTGTTCATACTGATAGGAAGAGTGGTTCATACTGATAGGAAGAGTGGTTCATACTGATAGGAAGAGTGATTCATACTGATAGGAAGAGTGGTTCATACTGATAGGAAAAGTGGTTCATACTGATAGGAAGAGTGGTTGTTCATACTGATAGGAAGAGTGGTTCATACTGATAGGAAGAGTGATTCATACTGATAGGAAGAGTGGTTCATACTGATAGGAAGAGTGATTCATACTGATAGGAAGAGTGGTTCATACTGATAGGAAGAGTGGTTCATACTGATAGGAAAAGTGGTTCATACTGATAGGAAGAGTGGTTGTTCATACTGATAGGAAGAGTGGTTCATACTGATAGGAAGAGTGGTTCATACTGATAGGAAGAGTGATTCATACTGATAGGAAGAGTGGTTCATACTGATAGGAAGAGTGATTCATACTGATAGGAAGAGTGATTCATACTGATAGGAAGAGTGGTTGTTCATACTGATAGGAAGAGTGGTTGTTCATACTGATAGGAAGAGTGATTCATACTGATAGGAAGAGTGGTTCATACTGATAGGAAGAGTGGTTCATACTGATAGGAAGAGTGATTCATACTGATAGGAAGAGTGGTTGTTCATACTGATAGGAAGAGTGGTTGTTCATACTGATAGGAAGAGTGGTTCATACTGATAGGAAGAGTGGTTGTTCATACTGATAGGAAGAGTGGTTGTTCATACTGATAGGAAGAGTGATTCATACTGATAGGAAGAGTGATTCATACTGATAGGAAGAGTGGTTCATACTGATAGGAAGAGTGATTCATACTGATAGGAAGAGTGGTTCATGATTATAGGTAGCATGGTCGGTAGAGCGCTAGCCTAAGAATTTTCAAAATTCTTGGTTCGATATCGGCCATCGCAAACTCAGCTTTTGCGTGGAAATTTCGGCCAATCTAACCTGTGCCATCAACAGAGTTCAGAAGACATTACGGTAGCACGATCATTGACCGGAGGAAGGTTTTGAGGAGAATAGAAACTTGGAGGAAGGCTTTGAAAAAAAAATGGAAAGTGGAAAGTTGTGGGAACTTATTAAAAAGAAATTGTTAACAGAGCGGATGACATTTTACGAGTCAGCTCTTGGTAGACATTTTGGTGGTAGAAGAAACTGGCATTTCATTACACGGCAAAACAAGCCAGAATCAACTGTCATTTCACGTCTAAAAAGAGACACTGTTCGTGCTCCACGGTTTTGTAATTTTTGAAACAATATTGCAGCATGTTTATATTTAAGCAGTAATTTGACACTTACAAAGACAAATCGTTCCTTAGCTTCAATGTTTCCGACGTTATTCTGACACAAGTTTGTTTTGTGCGATCAGCGCCATCTAGCCGAACGCATATAAATACCATATAAGTATCTTTCCCCTAAATATTTAAAGACTGCAACGCCCTAGTGACACCCTACCCATAACTAGCACCTCAAAAAATGGGACCGGAGAAAGGTTTGAGACTTTCCTAGAGTCTGCCCATCAATTGCATGGGAGATGATATGATATTAAGAGAAATGGTCTGGTTTTCGCAATACCATTTCATTAGTGTGACTTGTAATCTTTTTTGTATTCTTTATTGAAATTGAGAACACTTTTGCTTATCAAGCGGGTCCAGGTCATTCCTATCGATGTGACCACACCTCACGATTCCTACGCCTGGAATCACAAACAGCTAACTCCTCACAAACAGCTAACTCCTCACAAACAGCTAACTCCTCACAAACAGCTAACTCCTCACAAACAGCTAACTCCTCACAAACAGCTAACTCCTCACAAACAGCTAACTCCTCACAAACAGCTAACTCCTCACTCTAAGTGAAAGTCTAGCGAAGCGGGATTCTAGCCAATGGTCATATGGAAAATAGACAAGTATCTTATTTCTGATATGTAGCTTGCTTTCTTTTAGTTCTTAGCAAGTGAGGAGTTAGTTTCCCCTGTTTGGTGCAAGCGCTGTAAGGGCTTGCTAGTGGAAAAGCCTCCAATCACGAGCCCCTTTGAATGCAAACAGTTAAATGTTTCTAAGTTTTTCAGTCTGATAGTAAGTATTGTGAAATTTTTCATATTTCTAATTCTATATCAATTTTCTCATTTTTGATTCCAGGATTTGAAGTTGAATGTAATGGCTTACAAGCAAAGAAAAGATTTGGCCAATCTCCTTTTCATTTTATCAAGGTTGATTGATATTCCACTTGATCACCTATCCTTTTTGTTTTTCCACCTGCTTCTGATCAAACTGTTAAGTTACTTTTGGTAGAATCATATTAAAGTTTAGTGATTATTTTTAATCTATAATTATTTAGTCATTAAAATCTTGCTGATTGTTGTGAATTCAATGCTAATCATAGATATATTTGATCAACTTTTGCAAGTCCAAATAGATTTTCATTTAGCGAAAAATTCAAGAGAGGAGGAACTAATAGAGATGTCTTTTTATGTTGCCTTTTTTCAAATGAATAACTCCGAAATTAGTTGTTAGAGATATTTAATTACGAGTTAATCTTCTTCATTTCAGATGTTTGCATCTAGACAACCATAAGAATTATTACATTGAGGATTTTCCAGGCATTGACAAAGCTGCAGTCAAAATTTTCCATATTCATAAAGGTTTTTAACGTAATTCTAATGAACGTCCTTGAACGTTTTTCTATTTTTTCAATGACATGAAAATGAGATCCGCCCATCAATCACCTTCACATGAGATAAGAAAGCTAGGAGCATCTGTAGACACAAACAGTCTAAGACAATAGCACCGTTCGCTAATAGGTGAGGAAAGACGACTCTGCAGGAAAAAATTAGAATGGGGAGACATGAGCAGCCTTGATCCATCCATCGCCGCACCCAATGTTTTCTTCATTACTAGCGGATCACGTCAATGTATTAAACCATTTTTTGTCGCAATTTTTCTTTGTCTTCACATGTTTATCCATTTTTCAGTTCTCTTCATTTTCCTGATTTTTTTTTCATTCTAGATCAGTTAGATGAGCTTTTGTTAAGAAACGAGAAAAATCTTCACCCAAAGAGCATTGAAAATTATTTAGTCCAAGAAATGGCCCTGTCAAAGGTATTTTCACCAAGATCTATTTCTTAGAGAAAGCCGGAAAATTTTTTACCCTGCCAGGGTTGCTATGACTGTATTCACACTATTTTGTTTGTTTTCAGATGTTGCCAGAATTCTCTTCTCCCTTCAAAACAACTCAACTAATAGCAAAGGTATATTTCCATCCAACGTGGATCTTTATTTACTGCTTCATCTCAATTACCTCAAATCGCTATCATCATCGTCATTATCATTGCTGGGAGCTTATTTTAAAATTTTTTGTTAAGCAGCTGTTGCTTTCAACTGTTCATTCTATCATGGGAAATGAGGGTTTGGAAAAATTATATGCTTCATGCCTAAAGAAAATATTTTATTTCAATGATGGAAATTTTCAAAATGCGGACGACGATATTTTGCAGACGACACGTTGCATCACGAGTTTTATTTCAAGTGGAATCACAGCCAGTCCCGATTCGATGATATCTGAGCTTCAAATTTCAGACCCATGCAAGTGTGTTTTCATTAAGTTTTCTTTAACTGCGACTTCCTTGATTTAAATTGAGTTACTATCATGTCAGAAATCATTTATAAATCAAGGTTTATTGTATGCTTTACTGATTTTTATGATTTAGCACTGTCCATTATTTTTCGTGCACACACTTAAGTTAAAATGAAACCCAAGCGGTGATGCAATACCGTGCTGATGTGGGCGAAGGAAGACGCATGATCATCTAGCCCCCAACAAAAACGACATTTACCATTCCAAAAATCCAACATTTAATGATAAAAGTAAGTACGAAGAGCTGGAGAAGAAAAGGGACTAGTAGTTAGCTCCACACCAAGCCATGCAATGGGGGTGAACCTCTCGTTTCTTTTAGTCAATGCTGCAGTGTTTATCATGGTCATCCCCCCATCCTTATTATACTAGATTTTGTTTGTGTCTATTTCTAGGAAGAGATTGGATTGCACTGAGAAATTTCTAGAGCTTTTCCTTGGTTTTGGTATGCACAATTAATCATTTTTTCATCGTCTTTTTGGTTTCATGTTGCATCGATTTATAACCATTATTAGCTAATTTATTTCTTTGATACATTGAATAATTTCGGCTGATTCAATTAATTTCTAAAAGTTTTGTATTCCCGCGCCATCATCATCATCATCATTATCGTAATCGTCATCATCATCATAATAATAATCATCGTCATCATCATCATAGTCATATCCATCATCATCGATATCATAATCGCCATCATCATCAATCAATGATCATCATCATCATCATCACAATCATATCAATCATCATCGATATCATAATCGCCATCATCATCAATCAATGATCATCATCGTCATCATCATCATAGTCATATCCATCATCATCGATATCATAATCGCCATCATCATCAATCAATGATCATCATCATCATCATATCCATCATCATCGATATTATAATCACCATCATCATCGATATCATAATCGCCATCATCATCAATCAATGATCATCATCATCATCATCACAATCATATCCATCATCGATATCATAATCGCCATCATCATCAATCAATGATCATCATCGTCATCATCATCATAGTCATATCCATCATCATCGATATCATGATCGCCATCATCATCAATCAATGATCATCATCATCATCATATCCATCATCATCGATATTATAATCACCATCATCATCGATATCATAATCGCCATCATCATCAATCAATGATCATCATCATCATCATCACAATCATATCCATCATCATCGATATCATAATCGCCATCATCATCAATCAATGATCATCATCATCATCATCACAATCATATCCATCATCATCGATATCATAATCGCCATCATCATCAATCAATGATCGTGTTGTTGATCCGCTGGCATTGCTTTCTCTGGGGGAAAGGCAAGCAGCGTCAATTTCAAGAAGCGTTTAAAATTTTCGATTTTTGTAAAAATCTATCGCTCAAATCCACAGTTTTCAACATGTCACTCCTTCCTGTTCTATTTTCCATTTATTCCCAGAAAACTATATTTTATTTAATACAATTACCTCATTTTCACGTTTTCATACGCTCAGTCTCGTTTTCATACTTTGTAGGCTTTCGTAAAGCAGATCTAGAACGTCTTCCATTTGGATTGGCTATCGTCTTTCAAGAGCTCCTTCACAACTACAGACACAATGCGCCCTCGTATTTGCCTGCTCCTTCTTCACAATTACTAAGTAAGTACTTGCCAGTGAAGATTGACTGGCATTCTTAACGCACAGCGATCACTTTTTGTGTTCTTTTTTTAAATTAGGAGATAAAGTAATTTACCTGAAATAGTATCAATGGGTGAGGAGGGGCATCGTCGTATGCAGGCAATTCCGAGCAGAATCATGCAAAAACCAAGATTGCGATTTTATTATATATAAATTTTTTCTGTGAATTATCGATTAATTTGCATAATTAATTATCCTCTTTGATTGCTATTCTTTTAGTACGATTTTAGTCCTTTGTATCTATGACATCTGTTGATTTTCTTGCCTTCCTCGACTCTTCGCCGATGACGTCATCCGTGCATGTCTGCGTGAAAATGCATGGAATGGAATCCTCTCAGCGGATGGAAAGCTGTTATTTGATTGGCTAACTTTCCCAACGGATGACAGTCCCGGGAAAACCAACCAAACGTTGTCGTTGTTGTTGCTGTTGTCGTTGTTGTCGTTGTTGCTCGTCTCTTCTCCCACTTTCTCATCTCCATTGATTCCGTTTGGATAGACAGGGAGGACCTTGCAGCACAAATTGGTTTATCAGAATCAAAATCAATCCACGGAATGCACCCACAGGTTACTGCATTATATTTCTCTTCCGTATTTATCATATCTTTAACAAATGGTTGGTTATTTGATATTTACAGTATTTCATTTAGCAGAAAGCTGCATTTCTTGGCAGCTTACAATGTCTGATTTTGCCATCTTGCATTTTAGAGTGGAAACGTGAAAGACCTTTCAGAGAAAGAGGTATGAACTGAAATAAAAGTTAATTCTCTCAGCTCTTATGATTAACTCACCTTTTTCCTTCTTTTTCTTCTTCATATTTTAGAGTATCTTGAATTTGTAATGAAAAATTTTATTCTGTGAAATGATGTGTTTTAAGATTTTGAGATAATTTATAATTATCTATTTATAATTTCCATTTTAGTTATTCAAAATAAGATTTAGCTGTGATCTGCGAATCGAGGAAGTGAAAAGATTATTGGATTCTTCATCTCCAGTTAACATCAACATTGGACAAAAGCCTGAAGTCAGGTGATTCACTCTTCAATAGTTTCATAATTCTGCTCCCGATAATTTTCCCCATCTCCTAAGTTTTCAAAATCTTTTTTGTGACATCACCTGTTGCTTTCAGAATGGCTTTCAATGGTCCAGAATATTTTTCTTGCCATTTGGAGGATATTTCCTCTTTTATGACTTACTCGATCACTCTTCTCACTCTTGCTCACTCTTATGACTGACTCAATCAATGTCTCCTCTCACTCTTGCTTACCATTTTTAATTACGCAAGTCATCCTCCGCAGCGACCATGATTTCATTAAAGAGCAAGAAGCAAAGCTGTTGCTGTTGTCAAAGAGAAGCATGGCCTTGTCTGTTGGCAGGTTAAAATGCAATTTATCCCTGATTTTCCTTTGTTTTCATTCAGCGTTCTTTGATTAAGATCCTTCCTTCCTTCTTCTTTCTTACATTGTACTGACGGTTGTTGTGTGGTTCCTCCACAGAGGCATGTTTACACTCTGCACCCACACACCCATGATTGGAGAAACCATCAATATACCAACCCTTGATTTGACGGGAAAGGCCTCCCAAAGGTATACCAACAATTTTAACTTCTCAACAATGTTTGTGTAAGTAATTTTCATGAAGATGAAATTTCACAAAGTTGATATTTGATGCAACTGTTAGCTTACTGCTTAGGCCCAATCTGATATCTCACGAAGAATTAATTTAGCACGATGAACTACTTAACATGGAATGATTTTCACCAAAGTATTGCTTATCTCGCTAAGTGGAAGACTGTACGTTAGTTTTTGGGCTTTACTCTATTCGCTTTACGCATTTGCTCAGCAATTTATCATTCAATATGACGGAATGAACATTTGAATTCTTTTTTGTTGCAGTAACAAAATTATCACTCTGTCATCACAAACTGATCTCACCCCGGACCAGCTGCAATGGCCTTCGTTTCATAATGGTGTCGCGGCGGGTCTGAGAGTCATTCATGGCAGTTCACAGGTCTGGTTTACTCAATTCATGAATGATATTCGTTTTATTATCATTCGATCAATCAGTGATTAATTATGATCTGGTTCTGTTTAGATCGATTCCACTTGGATTGTTTATAACAAACTGAAATACAAAGAGTTGAATGAAGAATTGTCTGGCTTCATGATGGCGCTGGGTCTAACTGGTCATCTCCATGTTTTACCACCGCATCTTATTTACGATTATCTTGCCAAGGTATTTCGTGTCATTTCAGTTGAATGGAATTGCATTTTTATGACCTATGGCCTATTTCTCTATATTTCATTCAATTTTGTTTTGCTTTCAATGCATGAATCTAATGTTTTTTTGTACAGAAAATTACCTGCAATAAATCTCATTATTATTCTATTTCATTGAATGTGTGTTTTTATTACATATATTTATTATACATTATTTTCATTATAATTATTATTTGTTACTTACGCTGTGGAATCTCTCCCAAACGTCTGACTGCTCCTTTTGCTTCCAGCCAGAGTCTCTTCTCCACGTTGTTGCAGGCTGTAGAACTTGTCGCAATGAGGGCCGCTTCACATGGAGACATGACTCTGCGCTAAACTTCTTGGCCTCAACACTTCGATGCAAACATATCACTTATCATCTATATCATCTAAATCACTTCGATGGTAATAACGCTAGTAGGAAGTTTACCAAATATTGCTACCTCCTCAATGAACATCGAAATACCGCCATGTTAAATTTGTTAACTTGTCACCTATTGAGGTTTCCTTGGAATCTTTGGACAGTCTTGCGATCCGTTCATTCAGATGTGTAGTGATCTAACCATTGACAAAGCACACACTAACTACATAATTACTAAGTTAACGACTAGAATCATTCGCACAACTTGTTGCATATTCTGCATGCTAAACAAACCCTGGACTAACCCAGACCTTCTAGCCTACTAATCTTCTTTCAACCTTTCATTCTTCTTATTAATCTTTTTTTATTCTCTTTTTATTATTTCTTTTTTTTCTCGTCATTTACTTATTGATTCTTTTTTCACATTAGAAATACCTGTAATTAGGTCAGCCGAATAAAAATTACCTATTATCAGATAAATTTGCATTTGTATGTTTAGTTTATATATCAAAATGAAGTTTTACACGATGAATTGAATTCCCAGGGTCGCGAGTTCACAAGTATCGGCATTCTTTTGGGCATTGCCGCTTCAAGGTAATTGATTCCTCTTCATCAATCGATCATTTTTCTACGATATCTTCATTTCACACACCCTTCACAATCGTACTCCTTTGCCAACCTCTTGATCAATTCACCCTGTTGAGTAATTTTTGTTAATGAATGAAGATTTTGAAGTGAAATATAGTAGTACAAATTCTTCCTCACGAACTGCCTACTAGATGACAGCTCATCGAAGGAATGAAAAAAATACAAAAGGCGAATATAAGAAGATAAGAGAGACCATTATCATAAACAGAGACTATCAGATCAAAAAACGCATGAGAATGAATTGAAAGATCTTAGCAGGGCGGGTTATGAAGCTGTTGGAATCCAAAGAGCAGAATTTTCAATATTCATTGCATCCGGAGTTGTACCATTTTGCGAGCATATGCGTCAATAAATTGTAATAACCTGTGAAAAATTGCATTACATCCCATTAAACTTCATTTCTTCCTTCAAGATGCAGAAGTAAGGATGCGGCTGTTTACAAACTGCTGGCAGTGCATGTTGATGCTTTACTGCCAGCTACGGCATTAGAAATAAGCATACCACACTCGGCACAAGTTGCAGCATTGCTTGCTACTGGCTTGCTGTACATGGAGACTATTGAGAGGCATCTTATCAAAATTTTGCTGCAGGAAATATCCCGTCCCCCTGGTCCAGAAATGGAAAATGCTGTTGACCGTGAATCACATTCATTAGCTGCCGGCTTTGCCCTTGGCATGGTTCTACTCGGAGTAATTAGTGCTTTTATTTCTAATTATTCGCATCTACCTATCTTACATCGATATTGATACCTTTCCGCAAAAATCAAGCCATAAATCTTATCTGGTATTTTTTTCTCTGATTTTTCTTTTTATCTGGTATCATCGAGTAAGATGAATAGAGGTTTATGACTGGAGGCCTTCATTTATATAAATATACATATATATATATATATAATACATATATATATATATATATATATATATATATATATATATAGCAGAAATGCAGAAAAGGAAGAGACCGATTCTCTGTTACTCTGAGTTTCGTGCGAAGGCACTCGTCAGACAGACTATAACTGAATCACATTCCGAATTACATTGATTTTAAAATAAATGGATTGGTTAAAAATAGAATAAAAGTAAAATAAAATTAGAATAAAAGAAGCCGTTGGCAAGTTACTGTCTATTGTCTAGGTGATGCTATTGTTCATTAAATAATATTTGTTCTCGTGTCGGCATTTGGAGATAAGTTCAGAGCGTTTGTTCAAGGGGTTATTGTTGTGGCCGTTGATTATGTATAGTTTTTCCGATGTACAGAGGTCGCACCTCCAAAAGGCTTCTTTTATTCTAATTTTATTTTACTTTTATTCTATTTTTAACCAATCCATTTATTTTAAAATCAATGTAATTCGGAATGTGATTCAGTTATAGTCTGTCTGACGAGTGCCTTCGCACGAAACTCAGAGTAACAGAGAATCGGTCTCTTCCTTTTCTGCATTTCTGCTATCAACGCTCTGTACTTTGTACATAGAGCACCATATGGTGGTGAAGACAGCACCCTCTACGTGATATATATATATATATATATATATGTATATTTATATATATATATATGCATATATATCGCATAGAGGGTGCTGTCTTCACCACCATATAGCGCTCTATGTACAAAGTACAGAGCGTTGATAGCAGAAATCCAGAAAAGGAAAAGACCGATTCTCTGTTACTCTGAGTTTCGTGCGAAGGCACTGGTCAGACAGACTATAACTGAATTCAGTTCTATGATAGACTATAACTGAGATTCAGTTATAGTCTGTCTGACGAGTGCCTTCGCACGAAACTCAGAGTAACAGAGAATCGGTCTTTTCCTTTTCTGCATTTCTGCTATATACATATTTGATGGAAGGGCCAACTCTCAATGACAGAATTCGCACAGTGAAGACAACGAGAGAAATGACGTCAAAGAATACACAATAGTGAACATTCAATCAACTTATATATACGTACATTCATATGAATAAGGTATTCCAGTAAGATTAGTCTTTAGTAAGAGGGTGCAAAAATTTGAAGAAAATTTTTAATTTTTAGAAGGGAACAGATTCGTTGTATTTGTCTGACCTGAGGATAGCAGAGGAACTTCACCATTTGGCGTTCGGTGGCCAACAGTGTCAACTGGTAAAGTTCCTATTTTCAAGTTTTTCAGCTATGTTCATTATCCCTTCGACGTGTCATTTCTTGTTAAAGATTTTGTTAAGTTCTGTTGATGTTTTAACTTGTTTTATGCGGATATAGCGTTAGTTAGAAGGGTAGTCAGAGCAGGCACCTGTTATTCTTGAGGCTCTTTGTTCAAGGTGTGATCCTTTTACCCATCTGGGAGATTTCTTTCTCTTCACCTAGATATAAATGGATGCCTGGTTAGGAGTGAAGTGTTCGCCCTGTCTCGAAATGCCATTGCTGCTCAGAATCATGCTTTTCCTGAAAGAAAAGTTCTCTTTAATTTGCAATTTTCACTTCTTTTAAAGCCAACATACCTGCGAGAAACTTTCAAATCACCCAGTTATCTAATCAAGGTGAATTTTAAAGTGTTTTCTTGACAGTTAATCCCAATTTTCGTCGATGATTCTTGCTTTTCTATGCCATCACTTATCAGTGAAAACATTAATCGATCACTTAACTAATCAATCTTTCAATCAATCATTGATAAGGTGGTCAGCTTTTCTAATCGTGAGTTGACTTTGACAGAAATTTGCTATGATATTTACACCCTATTATTTCTTATGGAGTTTTGCAATGTAACATGTACTGATGACGTCATTTATTGCTGTAGGAAGGTGACAGTTTGAATACAGATGTGACATGTCCCAGTGCAGTAATGGCGCTTACCCTCATATTCTTAAAAACAAGCAACAAGTGATTATATTTTGCTATTTGCTAATTTTTGTCATCATTTCTTCTGGCATTGATCAATTGATCAACTGATTTGTATCGAAGAATTTTATTAATCCAGAGCAGTTTAATTTTTGATGTAGTGATTGGAAAGTGTTTTATATACATCACATGGAACTTCAAACTGACTGTTATTAAAACCGATCTTCGTATTATGTTTGCAGAGTCGTCGCCAATTGGTTTAAACCTCCGGACACATCAGCAACATTAGAGAACGTGAAACCGGACAATCTTCTGCTGATGGCACGTTTTTTGTTGTCTCCGTTTTCTTTCATTTCTCTACCATTTCCCTTCTGTTTTGTGATTGGTTATCAAAATTAATTTAAGATTGAAAGTCAAGAAATCCAAAATGCTCTTCATAAAGATATTCATATTGCTATTTAGCCATGCAACTACAACTTTTAAGCAACATATTTTTATTTGGGCAACTTTTCCATTTCGTCTTTTGTTGATTTTTCTTCAGCTTCTCGCAAGAGGCTTGATTCTATGGGATGAAACTCTTCCATCGATCGGATGGATTCAAGGACAGTTACCAAAGGTTATTTTAACAGTTATTTTCATGATTGATTTTAATGTAAAATAGAATAGAAAAAATGGGTTGCAAGATGAATCGGTTGCAATGTTTGTATTGGTCAGTTGGGGGTAGAATCGTGTTTCACTGGCATAGTTAATTGTGGTTTTCAGAGCTAGCGCCATAATATTTTGGCAGAAGAAAATGTAAAAGTTGAGTAGCATGTGGTTTGTCTAATCCAGTGAACCGCTTTCAATGGTTGATAATTTTTGATTGCTTCCTCCTTAAACGTTTGACATTGCTCTTTTTTCTTAAATGACAGATTTTTGATGACGTAAGTTTTGATGTGAAGCAATCACGCACTCATGAAGCCGACCAGGAAACATTGAGGTGAAACCCGTTATCGTTTTACTAATCTATTCTTTCCCAAGATACTTTTTCAATCAAGAACAATTAACCTTTCTCCAATCACCACCATGACGTTTTAGAAAATGTCCACCTTTCTCGTAAAAATGTTCATCGTTATAAAATTTATTGATTCCAGCTTTTTTCCGCTCAGGCTTGGCTATTGCTGTGTCATTGCTGGTAGTTGTATGGCGTTAGGTATGAAATTCGCTGGGAGCACAAACAAAGCGGCATTTGAAACACTGGTATGTGATTAGAACGATTTCTTCTGATCATGCTCCGCTTCCAAGAATCGCCGCCATCGAGTTCCGGATTTGCTCACTGACCTTTCCATTCCATGTTTCAGGGATTTATCTAATGCTGTATATAACTTTTATTACTTTCATTGAAGTCCTCACTCCATTATTGATTCGAGATTTACATGATAACCAGTATCTTTTATTCCATTCTATTGTGCGTTCATTGAACGCTTCTTCTGCTGTATTTCCACATACCATCTCATATCACTTTTATTGTATGGTTTTGTAATTATATCAAAACTCATGGTATCAAATGTCTCATAATGATGCTTTGATTTGGTTTTGAAATGTTTCCCGTGATGTTTTATTTTTCGTTTGTTTATCAGATGCATTTCACAAACATGTTCAAAAAGTTGGTTGCCAATCCGATTTTTGAAAAAGTGAGTTGTCATTTCTCGTCACCCGTCTTTCCATCTTATCATATTTTCTTCATCTTCACTCACAACTTACTTGTCCCTTGCAGGGAAACTGTCATGCAATCGCCGACTTCCATCCATTTATCAATTTCTTCCTGTATTACTTTATTCAACACCATTCACATCTCCATATACAATCTGCCTCGGATATATTACTTTGCGTTGTTGATGCTTTGCTGCAGCCATAAAATATGCTTTATCACCAAATGCTCTGCCTGATCTTTTTTATTTTGGAAGATTCCAAAGAATGCTGATGCATCTATTTCATGCATTTTCAATATTTCATATATTTCTCATTTATCTTTCATTTTCTTATTCATCAATCATTTTTTAGGGTGGCAAAGCAATCGTGGAAATGTGCTTCGCATCAATTTTGCTATCCGTCAGCATGGTACGTGCTATCACCTATCAAGAATTTGTCGAATATAATTTCATGAATGTTGATACAATATTTCAAGTTTTAGTTCAATAGTTGTAGTTCAATATTTTGTTATAAGTATTAATGACAAACTTTAAATCCTGATGCAATGTTATGATTATCAGTATGATATTTTAAGTGCTGAAACAATATCATCATCGTTAGCTACTGAATTTCATGTCTGCTTAAATAATATCCAATAATGCTGCATTTTTTACGTTTTTCTTGACAGTATTTACCCCATACCTGATTTACTTTTTGTGTCGTTCAAACATTGCCTTTAGGTAATGGCTGGAAGCGGAAATTTACAAGTTTTGAGAATAGCTCGGAGTTTAAGGCGAAGGGTTCATGCTGACATCTCTTATGGAACGTATTTGGCCATTCATATGGCAATCGGCTTCCTGTTCTTGGGCGGGGGAAGGTTTGAACAATCTCTTCTAATTTTCTACACAATAGCAACTTCCTTAACTATTTATCATTCTCTTCAGGCATTTCGAGCTCATTTTTGTCTCGGTTGACCTGCTACCTGATTTCCTTTCGATTTTGCGTTTGCCTTATTGCAATGTGTAATGTTACATCTTGAGAGAGATTATGCGAGAAGTGAGTATATTCGCTATTAGTCTTAATCTGACTGGATTATTCTGTTAATTAGCCGATCGTTTCTGACCAGCCCTAATCACCCTGATTTTTTATTACACCATACTGGATGTGTCAATCACGCTAGGCATTCTGTGCTGTAGCGCATAGCTAATTGCACTCGACTGTTCAATTTACATTATATTATTGGTTTATTAGATTGAATTATTCAGCTTGCTTTTAGATATACTTTATCAACAAACAATAAAGCTATAGCTGGACTTCTTTGTGCACTTTACCCAAAGTTTCCACACAACAGCAAAGACAATAGGTATTGTTACTGAAACAAGCATCTTTTTTTTCTATTTCTATGTCGACGTGATTCTCGTCATTTTGATTACCAAAATTTCGTTATCTTCATTCCAAAAAATTCGCTTTGTTTTGTATGACATTTCACTTATATTCATTCACTTCTTTTCCTTTTCTCTCTTATTCTCATGAAATATCACAAGGTCACCAAACCTTTTAGGTATCATCTACAAGCATTTCGCCATCTTTACATTCTGGCTTGTGAACCAAGATTGGTTATACCACGTGACGTCGATACGGGTGGCACGTGCTACGTCCCTTTGCACGTTAAACTGAAGGTAGTATTGCCCCGATCCCATTTAGTCTTGCTTCAAAAGACTCGATCTGATTATATCTATTTATTATTGCAGTATCTATTCATACGGTTCGATTCCAACGCACCATTGCTATTTCAATTCGAGCATCGATAATTCCTTTGATTTGTTCTGATGAAGTTGCATACAGATACTCTTTAATTCTCAGCCTTTTTATGTTATTATTTTCAAGTTACTTTCAACAGCATTGCAGCTATTTTTAGCTCATTTTCTTTGCTTGAGAGTTTTTTCCTATTTTCTTGAAATCTTTAGTTCAACATTAACTATCGATCAACAGCCCTTAACTTGATGCGAAATTGTCTTGAGTTATTTCACTGATTCGTTTTAAATTTGTTTACATTACAGAAATTTAATGCTCCCAGATACTGACAGATAGATTCTATGAATTTGAGTTAATTCAGTATTAAGGAATGATATCAGTTGTTGCTCAATCGCAGATCCTTTGAGCCCATGTCTTTTACAGATGTCTTCTTATGCCCATCTTCATCTAATCTCTTTATATTCTTCTTTTTTCTCTAACAGGAGACAGCATCATACTCTTTGTCAACTATCAAATTGTTGGCTCCATGTTTCATTCCTGAATTTTCCCTCATTGATTCGGTTTGTCCTCTTTTCAACTTTTTTCTCTTTGTTATTTTGTCAATTCATCTTTCAACTTTTAATCAATCCCTTCATTTCAGACTTGCCATTTTACATCATTCTGATTTTGTCCTTTTCTTTGATTGTCTTTATTTGCATTCATTTCATGATTTTTTAAATGAATGTTGATCCTATTCCATTTAGATTCAAGTTCAGGGCCCAAGATACTGGCCAATCACCATTCAGTTTGATGCTCAACACGAATCATGGTAAATAGATGAATTAATCTGAAGATTGTCCAATTGATGAATTGATAGTGCGGCATGATGGGTTAATCTTTTTCATCATAAATACCAGTCAGTTATTGTGAAGCATTTTAATAAGGGGAGAGTGAAAAGTTTCAAGTGATAATTTGTAATCATCTTTACTGCAGGGAGGAACTTTTTAAAATCATTGGTTGTTTGTTTGTAAAAAAGAAAGCAGGCTACTTGTCATATTCTGATGACCCAAAGGTAAATAATATCTTCTATTGGTATCTTTCTTTTTCCCTTTTCCTTGGTTTTCTTGTCACATTACTTTAATAATTGCATAGTGTCAATAAGCACTTTGTCATGATAGATAGATGGATAGATGGATAGATAGATTGATTGATTGATTGATTGATAGGCATAGATAGATAGGCATAGATATATAGGCATAGATAGATAGGCATAGACAGATGTGCATAGATGGATAGGCATAGATATATAGGCATAGATAGATAGGCATAGATAGATATGCATAGATAGATGTGCATAGATAGATAGGCATAGATGTGCTTTACATCACTATGCCAACTTGGATTTTGCAGATTTTTCACATAAGTATAAGGGTTGCACAATAACCATTATTTTTACTCTTTTTGTAACAACAAGTTTTTTCTCGACTTTCTTCTTCATTATTATCTTAGGTAATTTCATAAACCAAGTTTTTCTGTAGAAGTAAGACAAAAGGCCCCTCAAAAACCAAACTTACATTTTTACAGAAATCTATTATTTTGTTCTGGCAGGGTCATCGGAATCTCATGGCAAGAACATTTACCAACCAATCGGAAAAGGTTCAGTCACCTTTGCTTCATTTTAATCTATTCAATTGATCATCTGATCACTTCTTAGTTCACCCAATAGATAAAAGTGTTGAGACATTAGATCAGTTAGATCAATTGATGTTTATTCATTCCTGTTAGCATTTTTATTAGGGCTTAGAAAATGTCAAAGGGAGTTTACTTTTTTTTTAGCTGGAGACGATGTCATCATTTAGTTCCAATATGGATGCCATTTTACTTGGGGAAATGTTTTGTAAATCAGAAAAGGATTCTGAACAAGTATTGACTTCTTCCATCATATTATATCAGATTGTGTCCTATCCACTGTATCTTGTCTTTATCAATGTTATGTTTGCTTTATTCTGTTATATTATTTTATATAATATTATGTTACATGAAAACATTATTTATTGTCATATGAGACTGTATTGTATTGCATTGTCTCACTTTATTTTCCTCATATCATTTCATATTGTAGTATGCTATGTTACTTTATTTCATGGCATATTATGTTGTATATTTCATTAGATTGTGTGATATTCCATACTCTATATTCTATGATATATTTCCAGGTGAACTCAGAATTTCTATCTAACATCTTATTTGAATGTGTTTCAAATGAAAAACTTGATGTGTGGCCTACATATATCAATATTGAAAGAGTGAGTTAAAAGTACTTTTGTTTTATTTCCTTTAAGTTTCTTTACAATTTGTCAAACCATACCACACCATATTGTTCTAGCTTTAGTAGTTTCAAATCCTTTCTTTTGAATATTTTTCACAGACAATAGTCCAAGCTGAAAATGGTGTCCATGATGTTCAAAATATGAAACAGCTCCTGCTTCTCTTCCATTTCTACAATATTTTGCATCCAAAACTCAAAGCAAGTGGTGTAGTTGGCAAGGTATGTTGCTGCTAACCCATAATTTCCTTTTAATTTTGTATCTTAACCTTTCATTGTTTATATTTAATGTTTTGCTGTGCCGCTGTTAAGACTCCATGAATTTTGTACCTGTTAAACAGGCATAAAAGCCAGATGCAATTTTCTAGTTTTTGTATTTTTACCAGAATCATCATTGGTGTATTTTTTCTTGTTCTAGCCACTTATCAGTGAAAATTATTTGATACAAGCACAACTGCGCCTTGAAAGGTCCTCAATTTTCCAGCAAAGCTGATGTGAGTTTCTTTCATCTCATCACATCTCGCATGTTTATTTTAACTATTTCATAATTGTTATAATTGCAGATACCAAGAATCATAATGATTCTATTTTCTCTGTATGGTTCCCAAAAGAATAGGAACAGCTCTTGTCATAAAAGGGACTATGATGAGTTGCAAGTTATATGAGGGCATCAAACCATAAAAACCCAAGCCAAACCACCTGGTAGCTGTGGATTTGATATTTGAAAGTACAACCTGGTGACTCCAATGTATGGGATAAGCTTGTTGAAGAAGAGAATCATGGTGATATTTTGTTTCATACCTTATAAACATTTGCTTATTCATCATTGCTAGGATGAACAATTCCCAGAAGTGTATAGATGATGGACCTAGCGTAGCACAAAAGGCCAAGAGAACAGTTTCTTTTTTGACTCAAAACAAATAAGATGGCAAAGAACCAACACAGTCAAAAAATGATCTGTCAACTTAGTTGTTCAAATGCAATTTATGATTTATCTTGAAAAAAATTCATCAGGATGGTGAAGATGTTAATTCTGAGATAAAATGCCATTACATTTAAATACAACTTTCTTTGGTCTTTTAACACAAGAGCGAATTTCAAAGTCCTCAGCAGATGCATTTCATTGCATGCATGCAAATCCTGCAGAATTTCATAGATCTGGACACATTTAATTTAAATGGATGCAAATGTTTGATTGATCTAAAAAATTGTTCCATTTTTCCTTTCCATTTTCCAGTTGAGCAGTCCCTTTTTAGTAATCTTCTAATGATCTTCAAAGCTAAAAATCATCTTTAAAATTTTCCTTGCCACTTTTAAAACCATCTTGTCTAACAAGTTCTGATTCTGTTAAGTCTTAAGATTTGAATAGAAATGTGCCCGTGTGCATGGCTCAAAATCGCTTGCTAGGAAGCTCAGTCATAAATGAAGATGTCAGATGATTACACCAGGCTAAGGATTTAATTACTTTATATGCAACAACTTCACTAAATGTGATGCTAAGGTACATATGATGCATTGCGCAAACCTAAGTAGCCTTGCATTCTGTCATAAGGTAACTGTCGGATAATTCTGAATTCAGAACTTGATGAATACCTCAGTTTTGTTTGGGGATCTGTGTACTTTGCATGAAATCCACTTATATCGGAATATTTTTTACCCGGTTTAAAAGACAGTGGTGCATCTATGCTACCATATGTCACACTGTCCTTAGGCCATTCCAATGATCTCTCCATTGTTATAACTTGCTTCAAACTTCGCCAAGTTCTTTTCCTTCCACCTCTTGCTGCTGAATGCTCAAAATTTGAGTTTTTGAAAATGCATTCTTGACCATCAACAGAATCCTTGAACATAAGCAATTTTGGAAGTAAAATGGCAATGCATTAACACCATTGCGTCACACAGGCAATGCATCCAAAAAATTTTACACAAGTATTTTTTATAATATATACATAACCAAAAAAGAAGAAAATTTTAATCTCAAATGTTTGCTAATTTCAAATTATTTGCTGCCATCTGATCAATCTTACAGACGAAGGCAGCCTGAGACAACATAAATATATTTAGGTTAATCACTTAATGTTTATCAGTAAGCTAAGTAGAACAATTCCAAGTTTAATAAAGCTAAGTAATTTCAATCCATCTAGCTCGGTTGTCAAAGTTGTAACATAAGATTTACATGAATGGGTGCAAAAGTGTCCAATGAAGGTCACAAGAAACTGAAATGTGAGGCTGCGTCACTAAGTCAATTTTGAGCTTAGCAGAAGCCAGGGACAGGGTTCTGAGTTCCTTCTACGGAAGTGGACTTTATGAGGTAGTTTCCTGTTGCCTTCTTTGCCGAAGGTGTTTTTATTGCAACACATGCAGGATTCAAACTCACAACCCCTGTGTCATTAGTCAGCAACCTTAACCATTAAACCACGACAGAACTGAAAAGTGAAACAGCTCTAAAACTAGAAAATTGCTGCAAAAAATTTTGACTTTGACTTCAAAAATTTTATTTCAACTGTATCAATGTAAATAGGTTTTCAGCTATATTGTGAAGTCTTGTATTTTAGGATAATTTAGCTTGAAAAGTCCTTGACTGATAGCTGCATATTCATTTTGCTGAATAAGGTATCCCTGTATCAACAAGTATCTTTAACTATTATACTATCATGATATGATATTAAACACGATGCCATATATATGTGGTTTTTTGCTTAGTGTTAAAAGAAAGAAAATATATATATTTATCTATATGTATATTTTTATATATCAGGGGCAGCGGACAGTATTATGGCTGTGATAGGAAAATTTTTGCAAAGCTAAGGTCTTTTTATTTATAAAAAAGAATTTCTAAAAATTTGAAAGTTTTCCATGAAGGAAAGATTCAAATACATATGATTCCGTAGCCCTCCTATTCAGAGGTTCCATTGTCGTAACACGCTGCTCTCATAATATCATTGAATGCGGGATATGAATTTTTCAATGAGTAATCTTTCATAGCACGCTGTCAATACAGCACCTGTTCAAAGAGTTCAGTGCCTCTGCCCTGTTCCGCTGGCCACGCTATGAATTTCTTCGATTTCATGACATCGGAAACTTTCGCTGTCCACTGTTGGACATTGCTCGTGATACAGATAATACGTCACTGATTCTTGGATTGTATGAGTGATTTTCATTACTTCTTCTAAAGTAGTCAATAGGCTGGAGCAGTTCCATTCATACACTTGTGCATGAAGTTCAATCGATCCTCAAGGTCTCTATCTTTCAGTGGTACCCAATTTAGTTTAACTAATGCTGAGGATACATACTCATATCGTTGAACCCCAGCGGAAACTCGTGCAGCGAAGTTCTTAGACTTCTGATAGTTCAGTATACGCGAACAAGGAAGCGTTTAATAGGAGCCAAAGAAGTTAAGGTAAATGGCAGTTAGTAAGCAAGAGGTAGGTCCGCGTTAGTCCGAAATAATGCTGATAATTAGGGGGCATACAAGATTTATTTCAATAAACAAACCTGGCTCACTGTTATCGGGCTCTGGGAATGGTTCGAGTCGTCGAAATCGCTCCTTTGCAGGATTTTTCGTTTCTTCGAGCTCCCTGACCCCGCACTGCGTGATCTTCCTTCTTTCTCTTCCATTGCAATCTTTTCAAGTAAGGCCCTCCTCTCTTCTGACAGCGCCATCTTTAAGATATATTGCTGTTGTTGTTGAATCTGGATTTTACTCTTTCGTTGAAAACTTTTCTTAGTGAGTTAAGTGAGGGAAGGGCCATGGTGGCATATGCAAATCCCCAACAAAGGAAGAAAGAAAAAAGCGAAAGTTTATTAGGAGAGAGAGATCAGAGCAAGTTTATTTATCTTAGATTTGAACGATGGCAAGCTCTAAGATGCAGGAAAGTAAGAAGAAAGCAAGAGGTTCCATACGTTGCATGTTCTAGGAATGAATGATGATTTGAGATAAAGTTCGTGGATTAGGCAGTGGAACTTGGAAAGAGTGTGAATGAGTTGAGCTTCTAGTGGTTCTGACACGCCTGTTCGCTGCAATTGCACCCCTGGGCTCTCGGCCTCAAATGTCTCAACTTTGTCTATCTTGTGCGACTACTGCGGCTTGGAACTCTTAACGATTTGATTGTAGCCTCGGTTGATGACCAAGTTTTGCAGTTGTATAGCAAGATTGGTTTGATTTAGCAATTGTAGACTCTTAGCTTATTCTTGAGCATCAGGTTGGGCGAGGTTATTATTTCATGGAATTTCAGACAGGCATGTCTTCCTTCATCTATCCTCTCTTTCCCCTCTATTTCTGAGTCGGTGCATGTTCCTAGGATGTTCACTGTTTCTCCTGCCTTTAAGTCTTCTATCTTCTCCTCCTTCAACTTTGGGTTGAATTCCTGATAAACATCTTAGAATTTTGCTTTAATTTCTTTGTGAGAATAGAATATTGATCATCTGCAAACGAGGAGTCTTCTATTTTGTCACTAAGGCCTTCTTTCAGCTTTTAAGTGGCATGGAGTAGATATATTGCAAACAGAATAGGACAGGAACCATCTCCTTGTGGAACTCTTATGTCTGTTTTCAAGTTTTCCAGTTTAGCTGTTCCAGCTCTCATTATAGCTGTTGCAGAGAAGAGTTGGACTAGATGCCCCTTAAATTATTATTATTACTATCATTATTATTATTCATACACTATACCACTTCAGCTGAAATCTATTAAAAACGTCGAAGCTGTTCTTCCAGAGGGTAGTGTCTGGGGGTAATTAGCTTTCTTTGCTTGTCAAGTGCGCTTTTAGTTCTTTCTTGAAATGCCCGAGTGTTTGGATTTCTTAGCAGGGATATAATTCCATGTCTTTAAGGTAGAGTAGTAAAATCCTTTTTTGGCATGCTCAGTTATGAGCCTTGGGATCTGGAGATCCTTGCAATTTCTTGTTTCATAATTTGGGTGCATGGATCTATATTGGTACTTATCCCAAAGACTTTCCGGGCTCAACTTGTTCAGAATCTTATACGTCATTACAGAATGATCAAATAGAATAAGATTCTCAACAGTTAGCCAGTTAGATGACCATTCGTCCTTTATGCGCGCATTTTCTATTATTTCTCTAATATGTCGACCATTTTCCTCATCCAGGAGACTATCTTTCCACCCGACCCACAAATAAATTTTCTGATCCTTAAATCTAAGTAGATGGAATTCAGCGCTTTGGTAGCTAATAAGTTTAGAATTTTAGGCACATATGTCCAGGGACAGCCAAGCAAGGCCAGTATTGTGAAATATGAGGAAACTTCATCAAGAAATTCATTGAATGAACGCTTATTGTAGTGTTTAGGGAAACACCCTTGAAAAGAAACATTTAGCTTCATCATCAATTAATATATAGAATCACTCTGCATCCTCTGATATATTGGAATCCTCCTCTATTCTTTTAGCCAGTTATGTTGAGGAAAGGCCACGGTGGCCTATGGAAGCAAAGGGCTAAGAGGAGAGAGAGATCAGATAAAGTCTATTGATCTTAAATTTGAAAGAAGGTAAGTTGTAAGATTCAGAGAAGCAAGAAGAAGGTAATGTGTTCCTTACATTGTACGTTCTAGGGGTGAATGTTGATTTTTGGGATAAAGTTTGTGGATCAGGCAATTAAATTTGGAAAGTATGTGAATGAGTTGAGCTTCTGGTGGTTCTGACACAGCTCAGAGGAACAGGAATAATCTCTCTGATGCTGGTCTATCTCTGATATAAGATACGTTGAGAACATAAAGAAGTTGAGCAGTGCTATGTGACAGGCAATAGCAATTAATGGTAAGCACAACTTTCAATCATCAAATTTTTTTGACAAATAGTTTTGAGAGCTGTTAAGTAGTCACCACATATCTTTCCATTCGTAGACAACCTGAACAATTTTGGAATACTTTCAAAAAAAGAAAGAACTGGAAACATTGAAAGAGAACACATTTCTTAGGAAAAAAGCATCACAATTATACTTACTTACATTTATATTCTCACTATTACTAAAAATACTGAAATTCCACGCAGTGTAGCTTTTCTGTGACGCAAGACTTCAATGACTAGATCATTCTTACTGCGAAAAGATCTGTATTGATATATGAGTGTGTTGACAATGAGTATTCACTTAAATAGCATTCGTTTGACTCCGTTTTACTCTTCAAAAGTCACTTGGCTAGATTAATTAGGAGGAATCTTCTGCAGTTTTCTTTTCGCCTTCATTTTTATTCTTTTGATCTCCCAATTCTTCATCAAGTCTCTCTTTTGCTCGAAACACTTTTGACTGCAAGTAAAACGAGCCTCCCTTTTTCTTGTCATTGATATCAAATAAGTAGTTGAAATTATCATTAACTTTTTCAGCGTCTAGGTCTTTAACGTTTAAAATCTCCATTGCTTCTTCTAAATTCATTCCCATTAGACTGTTCTTAGCTGCTTGTTTGTTGCCCTCCTGTGCACTCCCAGCTGCTCTTCTGGCAGCGTTTCCTGCTTGAAACTCTTGCCGCAATGCTTGAGTGAAAGCTTTGCCAACAATCTGGCCTCCAAGAACGATTATTTGCGCAATAAATTTCGCCATCTTTTTTCAATTTCCTAAAACGTGGTTCTCACTGGGCCGTTGTGATTAGGCAAAAAATGATGCACAAAAACTTGGCATTTCCTTCTCAACCTTTTATTACTGAATAAATTTTGCCTCCATATACGAACACAATTTTCAAGTAGGCCTTAAGACGCAGATTTTTTCACAATTTGTACAATTTTTTCATCGAAAAAGATCTTGCGTAATTTTGTCTGCAAATGACACCATAAAATAGCCTCGTTACCAAAATCACGCTGCTGCAATTGTGAACAAGAGGCAACAAGACCACTGTTCAAAAATTTGCGGGCACAAAACTGGTCCATCAGGCTGGCCCGCTTTTTGCTACTTTGTTCAACGTGTAAAATTGATATAAAATGGCTGCTGCAAGACACGGCGGGTGGAAGCAACTGTTTATCACTAAGAAATTGTAAACAATTTTTTATACTAAATATTTGTGGCTAGTTCCCATTAGTAGAGATAACTGCTGGTGCTCTCAGTTTCGTTGGAAGTAGGAACGCTGTTACATTTGTGTTTTTGGCAGCGTGTCTTTTCTCAGGAGCAATCCGTTTGTTCGGCCTTTTTCTACACACACAACACTTGTTCAATGAAGTTTGTTCAGCAAAGAAAAAAGCGACAGAATTAGAGGGAGCACAAATAGTTGGAGAACAAGAAATCTGAATCTTATCGCATCGTTTTTATTGATTCCATGCGCGGCACTTCTAATGTGCTAGAAGAATTTTGTTTAGTTTGCTGTCAAGAAAAATCAGAGATATCAGACAAGATTTAATGTTCACTTGATTAAAGAGGGTTTATATTCAACGGAAATCACGCTCATTTTGTCCGAATTTTTTCATCCAGTAGTTTATTAGAATGAAGATGAGAAGAAACAGAATCATAATTGGAGGGCTGTTTCTAGTTTGGCTTGGAGGAATGTATTTTTTTCTAATTGGACAGCATCACAGTTCATTTGAGACTTCGAAATCGAGAGATGAATACATCTTAAGAGGGAGAAAAGTGAGCCTTGGGGGAGGTATTGCACCATTAAGAAATCATGAACGAAATGATATTAGTAAAAACGGGAAATCCAATGAGATGGATAAAAGAAAAATAGCAGATTTAAATGCTTTGGCTTATGTAGATGCAGCAAAGTTGAAACCAAATGAAGATCCATACGCTAGAAATGCATATAACCAGAAAGAAAGTGACGGAATTGCAGTTGATCGAGAGGTTCCTGATGTTAGAGATGGCAAGTAAGTGTAAGCTTCAATTATAGCTGTGTTTCTGGAAAATTTCCAATATAAACATGCTGACCAGTGAAAATGTAAAAAATGGTAATGTTTTCTAAAGCAAGCTCATCTGCTCAAATGAGTTTAGCATCTAGCTAAATATAATCAAGTGAAATGAAAAGATCGCAATTGTATAGAAGTGTGAAGTAATTTTTTATCCATAATGTCTCAAGTTGTTCATGTGATTGTAACTCAGTATGCCCTAAAGCCTCAATCAATAAGGCATTGATTGACAGATGAACTACCTTCAAATCTTGGAAAGCTCCACACCCAAGCTTTGATGGTTGGTTATGAGTATGAAGACTTCAGTGGATGAAGCCAAATTGCCTTTTCTCACTTTCCATACAATTTCTGCCCTTCTTTTTTTCAAACTTGATTTTCCATTTTAATTTAGTTGTCAGATTGAAAAATGCTTAGCAAACATGATTATTTCAAAGTTTGTGACCCAGAGGGGTGGACGCTTTCACATGAAAATTGTGCTTTTAAGTAGCACATGCTTATCTTCGTTCCCTCTGATAAGCTCTATTCAACATTGCAGGTGCTTTGTCAATTAATCTTCATTTGCAGAAACATCCCATTTGTTCAGGATGAAATTATTCACTCATGTTTACACACATGTCTATCACTTTGACAGACAAGATATGTGATCATGATTTAGTTTGTATAGTAAGCTTTAAATTACAGAGTTAAATCTAATATCACTTAGCAACTATATATGAACTGGTGTAAATGTTTTGATAGACAATATTTGGAAAATATGGCCATAGATGACGCATATTTTTTTGTTTGAATAGGATAAGAGAGTCCAGCCACAAAAGACCTGCATTGTTAAGAGTTAAGCCATCTATGAGCATAGGTTTTCAGTGTCCTAAAATCTTCCTGGTGATTCAGTAATCATGGATATCTTAAGAAGACATCGTATAATGAGATACAACTAGGACAGTTGTTGATAAGCATAGCTTCTCAGTGTTGTTAAGTTTGAAGTAAAGCTGATCTGACATTGAGTGGCTTGCATCTTTCATTATCATTTCATTTTACATGTTCTTTGACCAATTATTGCTTGATGTGGGCTTGCAAGTTGAGGATCTAAGGAATGCTATGATGGACAGAGACAAATGCAGGAGAGGAGTTGGATAAATCTGGGAAAACCGTCTGACCCGATTGATTGATTGGTTGATTGATTGATTGATTGATTGATTGATTGATTGAGTGATTGATTGATTTATTTATTGATTGATGAGATGGACTTGATTGTTCCTGGCATATTATCATAATATAAACATGATTCTCTATTGTAGGTGCAAATCAGTGATTTATGATGTTGTTCTTCCAACTACTTCTGTTATCATTTGTTTTCATAATGAAGGCAGATCAGCACTTCTCAGAACAGTAATAAGGTAACCCTTTCTAATTCAAATAGAATTTAAGGATCAAGTTTTGAATTTTAAAGTCAACTTGTTGATTGTCTAACTTTTATTTTATGATGTCATTTTCTTTTCAGAGTTGCTTTTCAGAGTTCATTTGTTTTTTTGCTCTTTAGCCCTAATAATTCATTCTGTTAATTGTGAATGCCATTGATATGTGTCATGTGCATTTTCTATTTCATATCAAGCCAGTACTATCCATTCTGCTTCTCACAAGGTTTCTCTCTTTTCCAGTGTTTTGAACAAAACTCCTGCAAATCTACTCACAGAGATTATAATGGTAGATGATTTTAGTGATAATCGTAAGTTTCTCCATCAGTCATTGTCTATTCTAGTTAAATTTCAATTCAATAAACTAATGATAAACTATTTATAAGGAGGTATTTCATTATTAAATATGTTTTCAATCATTTCATTGTTGTGATACTTAAGTTATATTTCACATGAGCTTAGCAGCATCATCTGCATGTTATAATTCCAAATTTATTAAGAAAAGTGAAAAAGTGTTGGGATCCTTAGATGTTTATTTCAAGGTCTGAATCAGGTGAATCTCTCTCTGGACACTGCAGCCTTACTTCCGCAAGAAGAATGGATAGAGATTGCCACTATTCTGTGACAACTGCATGGCAACAGGATTGTATACAGATATTTAAATATTTACTTACATAGCTATAACCTGATGAATGATTAACATGAAGCTCAAAGTTCTAAACTAATGCCGATTCTCTTTTGCTATGCTATTATATGGCCATAGTTCCACTATTGAGGACTACCACTGATTTTGTCACTTGTCTCTTTCAAATATTTATGGATGTGTATATGTTTTATCTCATGATATTTCTCTAGCCAAGGATGGAGAAGAACTTTTGAAACTGCCAAAATTGAAGCTAATCAGGAATGAGAAAAGAGAGGGTACAGTTTGCATGCATTTTATTTTTCCTACCATGAGTAAATTGTTTCAATATATTTCAATGTCATATCGATTAGATTATTGGTAAGGAAAATGTCTTGCTTATACATCAAAACTGAAAAATTTTCTCCATAAAAATGTTTGGAGTTTGTTTGCAGGTTTGATTCGATCTAGGGTGAAAGGAGCAGACATAGCAAAGGGTGATGTTTTGACGTTTTTAGACAGCCATTGTGAGTGTAACCCAGATTGGATTCAACCACTTTTGCAAAGAATAAAACATGTAAGTAATGATTTTCTTTTTCACAAGAAAGTCTCTAATGAATTTAAATTCATGTTAGGTAGCTCATATATCAAAGGAATGCATCTTTCACAACCTTTATTTCATATTTCTCACCAGAACAGAAAAATCGTCACATCACCAATTATTGATGTCATCAGTATGGATAATTTCAATTATTTAAGTTCATCATCAGATCTCAGGGGAGGTAAGCTTATCTAGCTATCTTTTCCTATCACTCTAATAGACTAATTGCTTGGCCAAATGTTAGATTCTTTTTATGATTCTTTCACTTAAGATTAACAAGCCAAATTATTGCAGTGGAAATTTCATTGGCATGAATGAAGAGGTAAATAAGTAATATGATAAATGCAAAGATGACTCAATGGTAAGGCACTCTCGCATAGATCTTATGGTCAGTGGTTTGAGCTTAACTTTCACTCATAGGAAGGAGAGCTGCTAGCTCTGAATTATTCTAGGTTTAGGAAGTGGAATGACATCAATAGAAGCAGTAGGGTTCTGCTTGATAAGCATGGCTTCTTGTCATCCCAAGTTATCCCTGTTCTCTACATCCTAAATTCAGATGCTAGGCAGTAATCATTAATTTTTTCATAAATTTCTTCTCTATTCCCTTCTAAGCTGATAGATTTTCTAAATGCAACTTTATTTAGCAATAATCTTTTCAGATCAATATTTTTAGATTTTAAAATATGAAAAAATTTCATGTATAAAAAGCAAAAATGGTCATATTTTCAATCTGAAAGGTTTTGGATGGAATTTGAATTTCAAATGGGATTTTCTTCCTGGCAATGCATTGACAGATCATCAAAATGATCCTTCTGCTCCAATCAAGTAATTGCCATTGTGACATTTGTCTTTGCTCAATCACTTCTTATGTTTTATCACTTTTGTTTGATTTGAAAGAGTGTCTTATTTCATGCTTACTATATTGTAAGCACAGCTAAAGCAATATACAGTGCTTTGATTGGTTTTCAAGGAAGTGAATGTCTATGAAGAGGCAGCAGACCATATAAGAAACAAACCTGAAACAGGTGTTACAAGCCCCTGCACCCAATTTTAACAGCTGAATTAAATACGGAATATAGGAATTAATTGGCAAATGAATGAATTAATAAACAAGCTGCTACATTTATACTTTTATCAAGTATATGCTCAGCACCAGTACTTTTTTAATCTTCTTTGTTTCAAGGAGTCCTGTGATTGCTGGAGGTTTATTTGCAATTGATAAAGGATGGTTTGAAGAGCTTGGTAAATATGACATGAGTATGGATGTTTGGGGTGGCGAGAACTTAGAAATTTCATTTCGTGTTTGGCAATGTGGTGGTCAGATGGAAATCATCCCTTGTTCCCGTGTTGGCCATGTATTTAGAAATCGACACCCATATAAATTCCCTGGGGGAAGTATGAACGTTTTTCAGAAGTAAGTATCTCTCTAAATCTTTGTTGCATTTATTGAAAGCTAGCCTCTCTTTTCCAGAATGATATTTTTTCCCCAGTCGGTCATGATGCTACCATCTTTAGCTGATATGCCTAGCACACAAGTGACTTTCTTTTTTGCAAATTTTAACATCATTTTCACACTCAGGACACAGTTTTAGTTTCTGATAACAACTTTTATGAATTTGCTTTTATATTATTCATTGAGTCTTTCCCTCAAATGTGCTTTGAGGGAAAGTGGTTGCAGAATCGGTTACGAGCCAAAAAGACTGAGTTGAGATCACTTTTGGCTGTTGATATCCAGGGACACCAACATGGAAGTTTCTGCATTGTCCCCATTGCTTTTATAGAAATACAAGGAGAGCAGCTGAAGTGTGGATGGATGAATATAAGCGGTATTATTATGCAGCTGTTCCGTATGCAAGAAATTCACCATATGGAGAGTAAGTACATTTCAAGTTTCCTCATTTTATTGTCTTTATTTCTTTTAGTTTTTGTGTGATTTTGCTTTATTTATTTATTGTTCTATTGATTGAATTCTGTTTTTGCCCTTCCTCTTTCTCAGCATAAGCGATCGAATGCTGTTGAGAAAGCAACTCAAATGCAAGCCATTCAAATGGTATGTTGAAAATGTGTATCCAGAGTTGAAGTAAGTATCACCAAGATTCATATTGCAATTTTTAATCTTTATTGTTCCTTAATGGAAACAACACTTTATTCTTCTGAGAAATACTTGATTTGGCCGTAGTTAGCAATTATTTTTCTATGCATCAAGTTTCACATATTGGGCTCAAAAAATTTTCTTATTTGCTCACTTAATTTTATATTGATGAATTCTTGAAATGCTAGGCGGACTAATAGGTTGTTTTTATTTGTCTCAATTGATTTTATAGTGTAAGGTAAGACATTTCTGCTTTGATTTAATCTCTAAGTGTAATGCCAGCTAGCAGTTGGCATGAGATTTTTCCAGATAAGGTTGAAGAAACAGCCAAAAGAACCTTTGAGAAAGAACCTTTGAGATTTCATGACAGAGGAGACTTAAAACATTTCTTGAGAGAGAAGCATGTCTTGTCCCTTATTAAGAAGCACAGAATATCAAGAATTAAAAATCTATTTTTTTCAAAGTATTTTGTCTCAGGTTTAAGATTATTTTTTGTAAATAATAATTTGAAGTTGTAAAAAAGGTGAAGGATATTTTACCACGTCTATCTCAGAGTTCAGTTGAAAATCTTCAAGTGAAAATGAATCATTTTCATTTGCACATAAAAGGATGAATATTGAATTGTATCTTATTAATGACAGAATTCCATCTGATGATACGTTGTCATATGGCTCAATTAAGCAGACGGATAAATGCCTTGACACACTTGGCCACTCAGATGGACAAACAATCGGGTTTTATGAATGTCATGGGCAAGGAGGAAATCAGGTACATCATATTACTTCCATCAATGTCTTGAATCCTACTTAAAAACTTTATTTCACCTCTTCTTCTCTCCTGTAGTCTTCTCAAGAAGCCCCGCTTTTCGGTCATTTATGATATTCTTGCAGATTTACTGACAGTGGACAGTTCCTTGGAATTCTTTTACAAAAAGATGATTTATTTAGGTGATGCTAACCTTGAATCTGAAGCCACTCCATTGACTAGTTCTATCATAATTTTTAGAAGTTTTGATGATTTCGTATTTTCAGCACATCATCCTGTCTTAATTTTGCAGTTATAACCCTTTGGAGATCTTGTTAATTCTTCTCATTATGATTGTGAGAATATCCCAATGCCAGAGTTGTTATCATTATGTCCATTCGATAAGGAGAGCCACTTAAAGACTTGTTTTCACCTTCATGCATGAGTTGTTTTTTGTCATGGAAAGAAGTCATGTTGGCGGGAATGGAAGAATTTTGGTGATTTTATTTTAGGAATGGTCTGTGACAAAGTCAAAGCAACTGAAGCATGAATCTTTGTGTCTTGGCATCATTCAGGCATCCGATGGTGTACCTGTACAATTATTATCCTGCAACAAGGAGGATGAAAATCAGGTAAGGCCAAAGCAATTTAATTGTATGTCAATTTGATTCAATTTGATGGAGTTGAGTCAAGCAATATTGCTCTGTTTTTTATCATTCATCTCCAGGCAAGTTTTTTAAATCAAGTACTTCCTTCTCCCCATACTACATCCACTGTTAACGGCCTTTTTAATGGACAGGCCATCTGTTCATTTGGTTCTCTTTCTTTACTATTCTTGCGTTAGACACGTTGACATTTTTTCAACTCACTTTGCTTTATCCGGTTTCCACCTTCCTTGTTTAGAAATGGAGGCATGATGACATGACGTCACATTTGATTCATATCAAGTCGAACTTATGCATTGACAGTGTTGAGGCGCAGAGTGACAAGGGCATGGTATTGAACAAATGCGACCAGGGCTCGTTATCGCAACAATGGACGATGGATGTTACAACATTCGAATCGAAATAGTCTCAATGTGTGTCCATATTCGTTGTCAAGTTCTGTAAACTGCCTGTTGGAAACGCGTACTTCTTGAATAATCTAATGAAGAAATGCATTTTGGGTTAAGGATTGAGATTTTTTTAAGAATGATTAGTTGTTGCTAGGTAATATATTGTATGGAAATTCAAGCACCACGGTGTAAAATATGAAAAAAGACAAAGCTGACAAGTGAGAAAGTATTTTAATATTTGTTCGCGAAGATTTTGTAAAAATGGCCTAGTGGATGCTTTTAATTTAAGAGGCAAAGATACGCCACTTTCTCAGTTTCTTTTTTTTTAATTAAAAAGTTTAAATCGAAACCAAGTGATTTTATAGCAGTAGTGGTATTTTCCTTTAATTTTTCTTTCGGTGTAAAATTATACGCTTTCATAATTGATATTTAGTTAATCTGTTGAAGAGCGTAACTCTTGTTTAATCCCTAATCCAACAAAAACGGGTCTATTGCATAGATTTTAAGACCCCAATCCCGATCACCAATGAGTCTCCTAAAAAAGCTGGTAATCACCCCAATTAATTTAACATTTCCCATTATCTTCATTCGCTTTTAGATTTTTTACTTAAAGAAATCCCCTGAAATAGACGCCAATTGTCCCGTTGCAGCGAAGTAGTTTCTTTCTGCTGCTTTCTGGAATCAATTTTGATTAATATCACAATAAGATGATCGTCTCAAATACCTATCGTTGTTATGTAATCACTCAAGTCTCGTTCTGCGCTTTCAATCTGTTTACGATTTCAACGCTTTGAAACTAGATTGATTAAAAATGAGATTACACCATAACTCAACCAAAATCATGGTAATACCGTTAATCAATGGTCATGCAGCATTTAGATGTATACTGTTATTCAAACCGGTTTAGGCGAACCGGTTTAGTTGCCGACAACCCTACACTGAACAGGTAGTACTGGGTTACGGGATACATTCAAACCTATTTGTGGGGTAAACCTATTTATGGGGTAAACTAAGTGCTTTCTTGGGTTTCTACTATGCTCCGAATCGGGTATGTCATGCACCCAGAGGTGGCAGAACGTGGACGGGTGGGGGATATGTACACCCCAAGATTCATCTAGGTCCATTATTAATTTTTGTGAATCCACTATGTAAAATGATCACGGGGGTGGGAATAGGAAGGCTAAGTAATGAGGAAATTGCATCGCCCACATTTGGAAGCTTGTCCTACCAGCGACGGAAAACTGAACAAGACCTCTGTATGTAGCTGCAACCGATCATTGCTCCTCAACAAATTTTCGCTGACTGATTTCCACCGCAAATAGGGTCGTGATTGAATCCGGAGTTGCTTTACTCCCTAGAATCCTAGGTGAAGATGAAGCTGTCGAAAGGAGGAGTCAACCGGTGATTGTCGCTGTCAGAGGCCAGAGTGACGTTCAACTGCTTTCTTTTGAAGACAAAAGATACCAGGAACGTCAAAGAAATGGGGCCTAAGCAAAATTTAGCTGTATTTCTCTTCATTCTCAGTTGCACGGTGCTATTCACTGGTAAGTGAGTAGGTGTTTGCTTTTCCGAGAGACCAGCTCATTTCCTAGGCGATTTAACGCACGAAGCGAAGCAAAATATGCACGGTGCTAGAAGTTATAGTTTTGGCTAGGCCCTTTCCATAATGCCGCATGATTTTATCTAGATGGCCATGGTTTCTTTCTTTATCTGTATTTCAAATTTGTAAACAGAGACGGTTTTGAGCTGTGATGGAATCATGCTTCGTTACCGTGAAGGCAAAAATTCACGATTTACATGTAATGGGGCGTGCGAGGTTTGAGGCCAATCTGTCCTTCGAGGCCATGCTATTAAATGGGTTTCTTTCCCGCTCATCATCGTTGGTTTTGCAAAATAAAGATACTATCCATGCAATTCTTTTCTTACTTAGAATGCAGACAGGGATGGAAAACAAGTGGAAATGGCTATTTCATTTATAAAGCATCGACATCCTTCAACAGGACAGGGAAATTGGAAATAACTGGAAAATTTTCAACAAAACAATATAGTCGATTGAATAACGTGCTTGTCACAGCTGAAGATGGAACTGGCAAGACTGTATTCCAGTTCACAGTTTCAAACGGTAAGTTAACTCTCTTAATATTTTTCTCCACGCAGTGTGAATCACACGCAAAAAAGCAGGACTTGGTCATGAATGCATTTCGGGTGTCATCGCAGGAAACACCACCCGTTGTTGGGTATAGGCCTTGCCCAAAACGATTCCACTCTCCCCTGGTTTTTGCTACCACCTTTGTTCTAAAATATTATAAATCAAGTTTTCATGATTTGTTTCTGTACGCCTTGGGCATAATATTTCCCATCAGAATTTTCCAGCCCACCCGGTCACCATTGTCCTTGTCTTCCTTTGCTTTTCTCGGATCCCTTTGTCTCCAGTATGGTATTCGACTTCCCTTCAATCAAGGCAAATGGACGCAAACTGTCATTTCACCTAAGCGCAACAAAAAGTTTCCCCCTGTCCTCATGAATGGTGATGAACTGGACACTTGAACTTTTTTTACACAACTTGGCCTTTCTCTTCCATCTAATCTCACTTGTAAAACTGACATCCATTCTCTTGCTAAACATGCATCTCAAAAGCTCGGTTTCCTCGGCAGAGCCCGCGGGTTTTTTTCACCTTCTCACCTTCTCATCTACTAACTATATACAAGTCTCAAATCCGCCCTTCTCTAGAGTACTGCTCCCAAGTCTGGTGTCTTCTTCTTCTTCTTCTCCGTAGCCTATTGAGGACGTGGGCGTAGCGCTCCAAAATCCTCTCTGTTTCCAAATCCAAAATAATCTTGTTAATCAGATGTGTTATTCCAGTTGCTCTGAGGAGTGTCAGGACCACCAGAAGCTCAACTCATTCACACCCTTTCCAAGTTTCACTGCCTACTTCACAAACTCTATCTCACAAATCATCATTCATCCCAAGAACATGCAATTTATGGAACGAACGCCTTGCCTTCTTCTGCTCCCGAATCCGTTTTGCCGTCATGGCCTATCCCCAATACAACTCACTAAAAAGAAAAAAGGGAACGTTCATCGTGCGCCTTTGTCCATTTGTATATGCAGGTGTTTTCAAGAATGCCCCTGACACCCTTTGCTTCGCGGAGCTGTCGTTTAGTCAGCAGGTTTATGACAAGTTTTATTTAGCATCCAGCGCTCATGAGCTCTCTGCATTGTTTACGTACAGTTTCCTTGAATGTTGTTACCTTTGATTTCAAGTTTCTGCGCCGTATGCTACAGTCAGTAGAATACACTGATTAATGATAAGTCGCTTCAGAATTTCTTAAAAATTCAGCCGCTGCCAAAGGCCAGCAGCCAAGGTCAATTCTGCATATTATGATTTCCGCTTCCTTAAAACCGACGGCGGATAATTTTTGCCCTAAGTAAATTTAGTTATTGACTTATTTGAGTTGTTGGCGATCTATCTCAATTCGTCCAATGTATTAAGATCAATGTCAATTTAATGCCGCTATTAATTATGATATCTTTGCTTTCTTCCTATTAATTTGGTTTAGATAAAGCGGTTAGAATCAATCAAATTACAGTAGTCCATATAACATTTTTTGGGAAACATTTTCTTCCCATCAAAAGTACTGTCTTTTGCCTAGATTCTCTCTCCCACATCTCCACACAAATTTTTACCTTCTCTGCCGAAAACCCCACGGTTTGGTGGAGAGACATTGATTTTTTGGCGAAAGAAAGAAACCTTGGTGGCATGAAATTGGAGAAGAAATGTGGTATTTTTTATGTAAAATTATACGCCATATTGTTTCAATTATTGTTTCATAAATACCGAAAAAATTCGAAGCGGCCGGAAATTTAATTGTCAAAATGAAGAATAATAACATTGATGTATTTTGTAAATCACAGAAACATGCTTTAAACTTCCTTTTCCATCTTTAGATAACGCGAAGCTCTCCGCTCGCCAAGGCCCATTCTTGCAATCGGTTCTCACACGAATTGACGGATTGAACGCTGGTTATCTCTTCAGCCTGAAACTGAGCATCTTTCAAACTCAATCAAGCAACAGTTCATTTCGGCATCGTGTGACCTCGTCCCTTGGTTTCGGTATTGATACACACGATGATACACCGTGGAATCTCCATAATATCACCCTTTACATTGGTGGATATAATCAGTCAAAAATCGCGGGGAATTTTTTTGAAGGCTGTCTCTCGGATTTCATGTTTGAAGGTGTGAATATCATCAACAGGTATTTCCAGCAGTACCCAAATAATACCAATCCAAGACGAAGTAGTATCATTGTTAACAGTTTCAGCAATGTTGCCCAAACGTGTGATGATTTAATGAGCACAAGGCCACCCACAACAACGATTGCATCATCAGTTACCCCCACAACGAGAAGCCTTTCGATGGGTCTGGAGCCATTTCAGTGTTATCTCTTCCTGGCTTTGGCTTGTCTTATCTGCCTCGCTGTATAACGATTTTCATTGCAATATTGCGTTGACTTGCATGCAGTACTCTGTTGATTTATATATTGGATAGTTATTATGATTAACACTCCGCATTCAATTCATATTCTGCTTCAAACTGCGCGAATCATGTAGCTTCATTTGACAAGCCAGTTTTCATAGCCTGCATTCCTATCATCATCATCATGTCCTTAATTTTGAATGCAATTTTTATCAAACAAATTATGTTAATATATTTGGCAACACGATTGTGATTTTATCAATGACGGGGAAACGTGCTTTTTGTGTTGATGTCTGACGTTATTACTGTTTTCAATTACTGGAAACCACAAAAATTTCGCTTGTCGCAAATCTTAGAACGTGCAGCGCAAGCAAAATTTCTCCTTTTCTTCTATGCTTTCCAACTGGCATCTGAAGGAGATTGGGCCGCACTGGATATGAATCCTTATGAAGCATTGCCCAGGCCCTTCTTCTCGATGTGACCACATCTCGTGATTCATACGCCTGGAATTAGAGATAGCAAGGGGCTACCCTCACTCCGGGAAAGCTGAGCTCGAACCATATTGCCTGTAGAACCAATGAGCAAGTGCATACCCTTGTGCGTTTCACTTCAGAAAAAAAATGCAAAAACTTTAATAGGCAAACACTGCTTGACATTGAAGATTGATAGATAGAAATAGGTAAGCATAGCTGAAGATTGATAGATAGAAATAGGTACGCATAGATATGCATATATTGATAGGCATATATTGATAGGTATTGATAAATAGGTTTAGGTAGATAGATAAACTTTATTTACAGAAGACAAACCAGTTTAGCCTAGCAACTAGTCTTCCCAGGGTCCTATCTATTAACTGCTCAAAAAAATATAATGCAATTGTTAAAAAGTGTTTCTTAAAGTTTCTAAAATGCCTAGTAGCAGTTTTTTTCAAAGTTGAGTTTAAGTATTCAAAACTGATACGCTTTTCTCTCGAAAATTCCCATTGATTTTGACTGTCTATAAAGTTGAGTGGAAGTTCTAATGTCAACAGCTTCGATTTGCCCAATGGTTATGATCTTATCTTGTCCTAAGTAGGAGAGATTGTTCATCACCGATCATATTTTTTAATGATCACTAGTTCGTTATGGCTGAAATTTTTCAACCAATTAAACCCACATATGAAGTCACGTGTGCAGTTGTTAATATTACGATTAATTGGCATTTTATGTTACGGATTTCTAAAAAGTTAACATTTGAGGTTTTCGTTTGCTTTTTGAGTGCTTTGAGCGAACAAATCTGCTTGACAATGAGCAGTGCATCGATGAATGTGGCCGTTCATTCATAATAATGGCCCTCGATTTTATAGCAGGATGCGTTGGTGGTAAATTAAAGTTTTGCTTATATGAAACTTCCGAAATTCTTGCTTTTCATTTACACCTCCATTTTCCATCAACGAGATTGTATTTCGTCCTTTTCCTCTCTCTTCATTATTTTTCATTACCACATTTAAATATCTTCAGAAATGAACCTCGACAATATTTCACTAATTTAAACGAATTGATGTCCACGTTTACGTTGCAGTCCAAATTTAAGTCATTGCAAATATTCAAGTTCTTGTTGCAAGGGAAAGCATACATTTTTAATTCAATGCAGTAAACATTTTTTTGAAGAATATTTGTTTCAATTTTCCAAAAAATTTCAATCATCCCAACTGGTTTATACGCAATGAAACTATAACCAGTAAATGAATCAGTTAATTTCATTTACCAAACAGGTCTTTCTGGGATAATGGTTGGGCATCCCTTCGACACAGTCAAGGTAGGTCGCCGTTTAAGCACGCATTCCCTTTCCTTAACTGTTCAGCTACTAGTTGCCTTCTCAAACTCGTTTGAATCCTCTTTTTGTTTCAAATCATAACAATATAACACTGTACACTCTTGGACTTCATAAGCACAGGGTCCATTTGGAGGGCATTAGTGAAGAATTTGATCGCTAATTCCCACAATTGCCCCAGGTATACTTCCTGGTCGATTATACCATATGAAATGCCTCTCTTCTATCTACGCTGGCTCAAGATATCCCAGTAGAAAGAATATGACAGAAAGATGTATAGTTTCCGTGAATATTTTGACATCTTCTAATGCATAACTACGCTGCATGCTTAATTGACACTTTCTGCATGTTTCACAATCCTGGTTTTCATTAAATCATGTTCAGCCCAGAATTCCACGCCATCTTTAAGCTCTGCAGGCTATCTGCACTATTGCGTTTTAAAATGATATGGCAATTCAGCATCAAAAACTGCGTCGCATTCTCGATTTCGAGCGTTGCAGAAACCAGACAGGCTTGTAGGGAAATTGATTCTATGGGACGTCTTTATTGAGACCGTGTAGGATTGGAACCAAAAACCCTGTGTTATGAGTCTGTACGCTTAAACGCTACACCACTACACCACTGCAATGTAATTTAATTCTGAGAAAAATCTTTGTGATTTCTTCCTAACTTCTGCAACGTAGCTTCTTGCACTTTAAATAGTCTTCTTAGCATGTTGTGATTGATTCTAATGAAAAAGCACGTGAATGTGGTCTTGACAGGTGCGTCTTCAAAGCCAAGATGGAAAGACGTCAAGGTACAGAGGAACAATTGATTGTTTCATGAAAATATATCAACAAGAATCTGTGAGTGAATTTTTCTATATCTGCTGAAAGCAAAAAGGTGCATTTACCATCCAATGAACAAATAAGATGATTAAATCGAATATCCTTGAAAGGATCAGAATCACTAGAAGATGGATTGCAGATGACAAATCACACATTTGAAATTGTATTGGAGTTGTGATGAGAAATCTCCATTTTCTTCCTTTTTACGTTAGAAATCTTAACTATTAGCATCAAGAAGAAACCCGGCCACTGCTGGTCCAACACAATAAATGATAAGGGTTGCTAGGAGAACCTGATTGGGAAATGAGGCAGTGAAATAAGGCAGCCCCAGCGTCAAAGATTATAGAACTCTGAGTTACATGTTTAACAATCTTCAGCAAAACTTGTACTAACAGAAAATATGCAACTATATTGAGCTTGAGATAATGTATGTTCCAAACTCTTCAATGGATAAACAGTATGAATGCTATACATAATGTTTTACATTCTGGTTTAGCTGGTCCATCTGTTAAGAGTTAGGCACAGCTCACTATTCTGCTTGTTTGAGCATTCTGGGTGGGTGTACAATAGCATTTCAATATCATTCACGCTCAACTGAGCTGCATAGATGAGTCATAAATGGCAAGACTTTCCAAAGAATCTGTTGCAATGTATACATATGAGCTGTGATTTTACAGGTGTTTGGATTGTACAAAGGGGTCACCCCTCCTCTGGTTGGTCAATTGATTATCAATGCTGCTATTTTTGGTGTCCATGGCAACACACTACGTAGATTACCAGACCAAGGGACAAAAGGGCAGTTTATTGCAGGCGGATTAGCAGGAGCTGTGCAATCAATTTTCTGTTCTCCAATTGAATTAGTAAAAACCAGAATGCAACTACAGGATCAAGGCATCCAATTGGCTGACATTAGTAAGAGTATTACTGACCATCACCGATACAAAGACTCGTTTGATTGCTTTGAAAAGATATTACGGTACGAAGGCATTAAGGGATGCATGCGAGGTTTCAATTGCACGTTGATACGAGAAGTTCCTTCTCTTGCTGTTTACTTTGCCTCGTACCATTCACTTTGTCAGTATTTTCGCACCGATGCTGGCTCAATAAGCATTCCATCATTGTTCCTTTCTGGTGGAATCAGTGGAATACTTGCATGGTTTGTTTCATATCCAGCAGATGTGATAAAAACAAGACTTCAAGCAGATGGTTTGGGCAGTAATAAATACAATGGGATTATTGATTGCTGCAGCAAAAGTTACAAGAGGGAAGGGTGGCGAGTTTTTTTCACGGGGTTGAATGTGACACTCTTGAGAGCGTTCCCAACCAATGCAGCAACCTTAGCAACAGTTACATTATTTCTCGATTCATTTGACTCTGAGGTATCTGATGAATAAATCTATCATTGATAACATTATCACTTTACAATAATGTGTGGATATTTTGAATGAAAATTTTATTCATCTTTCTGATATTTGAAGTTTTTATAAGATGTTTATTCCTTTCATCTTCTGCAACCATTTCTTTTGATCTCACAAACAATGACAAATAGTTTTTGGCATCTTAGCGTTGTGCCTAATTTTTAGCCTTGCATTAAAATGGGTGGTGAACTTATTACTTGTGCTGCTGAGTGGGAAAAAATTGACACAAGGCCCTTAAGTGCTCAGTTGTCTATGCCAGTTCAGAGATTCTCAGTGGTTCCATTTCAAAATCAAAGCTTTTGAGATTAGTTGAAAAGGTTTTGTGAATAACAATTTGAAACATCCAACAAAAAGGCTACTTCCAATTTCACAAATATTTTCCATCAAATGCACCATATTTTGACGTTTGCAGTTTTTCAAACCAAAATAAAAAATACAAACACGAATGTTTCTTCTTTCAATCGATTCTATTGCTCATATAATTCTCATATTTCCTGTGATGGCGAGCTGGCTTCTAGTCTCAGTTTTCTTTTTAGTTTAAGTTCCTTCATTTCCTCGGCGTCTGGGCTCGGATTAAACCCCTGTCTTCTTCGCTCATTTTTTATAGAATTGAACTCTTTTTTGCAGTCGTTATATCTTTCAAAATATTCCTCACATGCATTTCTATCATAACCATTCTTTGATAAGCATTTCATGGACGCATTTGCTTCCATTAAGCAGTAGTTTCTATCATCATCACGCCACCGCTTTAAATCTTTGGGCGCCATATTGACAAGAGTTACTAATATGCTGACACAGCATTGGTTAAGCAACTCTGCTGGCTGCAAGTGTCGTTGCGTAGGATTCTGCCTCAATTTGAGAGCAACTGGAATAATATAGCCATGTGATTCTGTAAATTTCGTTTTAGACGGAAAAGCATTCGTGTGGTCTCATTAAAACAGTCAGCTTTACATTGTATCACAATGTCTGTTATTCAAAGTATATTTGCCAATGAAATCGAAGATGCTTTGGCTAAAATGGCGAATGGATTAAGCCATAGTTTGGTAGGCTGTGAGAATCTTGCAAATGAGGATGTAATTGTGCTGTTTGGTTTACTCTCCAATGCAAAGATTGAATCGACCATTCCAAGTGCTTATGACGGAGATGATGAAATATTCTCCCGACTCCTTCAGAGTCTGTTGCATGCACTAATCCATGAAAAGGAAAGGGAAGGGAACTCGGCATTTGATTTGATTTCCAAATGCATTTTGATTTGTTTGGAATGCTCCATAAAATGCAAAGAAGTTTTGAATTCCTTTCTCATGAGAAATCTGCAAAGTCATATTAAGACATTGAAGGAAGGCGAATTTTCAGCACAAGAGGATGTTGATGAAGACCTAAACAAAGATTGTCCAAAACGAATGAGAATTCCAATTGAGTCTGTGTTTCATTTGTTGTTTGAATTGAGCAAATATGACACCAGTCGCTTCTCATTGCAAGGAGAAAAGAATGGCAAGAACATGCAAATTTTCCTTCTTAGGAATGATGAAATTTTCGCCTCCCTTTTGCAATTTCTAACTTTCTCTACTGCTGATGGTACTCTTGCTATCCTATCACAAATCATCCGAATGTATTTGAGATGTAATATATCAAAAAAGAAGGTAATATTTGAAAGTATTTAAAGAGCTTAAAAGATGCTCATATTGAGTGAAGTTATTTCATAAGGGTGAAGAATTTTGTGGGATGGATCTTGTTGAATTATTTTGCAAAATTTTATAGCAATTTGCAATCTCACCTTTTTCATAGATTTCTCTAGATCACCATTATCATTCATTCATTCATTCATTCATTCATTGGACCACAGATACAGAACGCCTTTTTGACAATCCTTCTGCATGTGCTTCTATTTTTTCTAGATATGTGATACTTATTTCATTAGTAGCTTTATAGCAGCATATTTCAGCTGCATTCTTTTTTGCCAAGAAAAATCTCTTTTATGTGAAGAATACAGTTTGCATCAGATGGGATTCAATCAAATTTTTTACATTTCAGGTCCTTTTTGAGAAAATACTGGAAGTGAATTGTCACAAAAGCGAAGGGGCAGTTATGTATGGCATTACCTGTTTGTTGATTGATGAATTTCTATGTGGAACAGAGTATGACATCAGAAATGAAGAGATTTTAGTTGCTTTTATTCAAAATGGATTGACTGATGATGATTTATTGACAAGGAAAAGATCAATGTATATTCTTAAGAGAATTGTTCATGCCAGTTGCAAAGATGCAGGACAATGGTCAAAGTTAGATGACTTTATTTTGCTGTATGAGACTCTTGAAGAAAAGCAAGTAAGTAAAGATGGTCGATGTATTTCATTTTCTGCCAAGGAAAACCTTTCCATCATTTAACTGATGTGTTCTGGTGCAGATGATATTATCAACTTTAAATTGGTACATTTTGAATTTCAGTTGCATGTAATGCTTCCGATGTTTCCAAAAATTGACAACATAAAGGAATTGTCCAATCATCAAATCCATGGTAAGTTCATCTTATTTATTTATAAGCATTTGAGACCAAAACAGAGGCTAGGAGATGAGGTTTTCAAATTAGATTCTAATCTATTTTCTGCCTCTCTTTCAATAGGCAAAGTTGCATTGAATTTCTCCTGGCTAACAGCAGTTCTCATTCGTGCATTGAATCATGACAACAGATTCATAACAAAATGGGCTGTGGAAATAATTCTTCACTTGAAAGTTGATGACTATCAATTCTTTGAGGATGAAAAATGGTTCTACATTGCCAAGCCTCTTTTTGATGCATTCAGAGAGTTCTTTTTGTTTGAAAAGGAGACCGGTGTAGCTGCTTCTAACCCACCAATTGTTGTGAAACTGTTGACACAGTTTTTGATGCAATGTAGAAATGCTGCATCTAGTAAAATCTTGCAGATCGAATTCTTCCGTAAGGTATGTTTTCCATCACTTATGTATATTTACTGAAAAATATGAGTATCAGCTTTAATTAGCTTTGTAGTTTAGTGTTTGCCACTAGCTATTGGGATTTCTTCTGTCCTGTCTCGTTTTTGCTGACGTTAGGCCCCAATTGCCAATAGAGATAATTCTGTATTTACTCAATCTTTGTAAAATATATCACTAGACTAACTACTAACTACTTCCTTATTTATGTGCTGCTTGTTCTTTGTATAAGCTGCAGAAATTAGATTGGGAATGAATGGAGGAAAATGAAAAAATAGGCTTGAGTCACTACAGTAGTCATCTCCTCACCAATCTTGAATAAATGCATCACTATTTTAATTTATTTTGAATTCTAACCTACTTCATGTCAAAATGTTTCATCATGAAGGAGAAAGTATGAAAAGAAGTTTTTTGATTGGCTGCCCTTTTTAGTCCTCCTATTCATTGACTGTTTGCTCTTATTATGAATTTACATTTTTATCTTATTTTCATTTCCTACTGCTTGCTTTTTTAAGCAGGTCCATTGCTTCTAGCAGAACCTGTTTTTTTATGCAGACCTGCTAGAAGATCTGTAGATTATCATAATCATTATAATTGTCTGGATGATTTCTTTTTGCACCTGCCATGGTTTGAATACACAGAATGATGTACAAATAATTTGTGATTGTTGGTAAATCAAACTGTGCCAGTCACCAGTGTTACCCTAGCGCAAAGATTTTATGTGAAATTGGTAGGGAAGTTTCTTAACTGATGACTGCATCCTTTTCTTTAGGTTCTTGAATTCCTATGTTCTAATGGATACAATGCAATGACATTTCCTTATATTGCGGATGCCATTTCATCATTTGAAATTGCTGGTATTGTTGATTCCAATCTTCTCACATTGATGAAAAAATGGATGCTGTCAGAAACATCAACATTTCCAGCAGAACTCAAACTGGCTTCCTTTCATCTTATCCTCCAAATTGCTATTCAAGGTATCGGTGAAATAACCTTAGCTGAATTTATCAAATTTTTAAAGATAATTTTTGAACAGGATTGCCTTATCTTTGGTGGTGAAATTTGGTGTCAGTTTATCCAAAAAATGACTGATAAAATTTTCCATTGGAAGGCAACGAGTTTATCTAAGGATTTTTTGAAGAATTTGGAGGCTCTGCATGCTGTTTGTCATTCTGCAGTGACAAAATATGTAGATGGAAATTGTGTGGAATTTGAAACTGCAGAGGAAATTGTTCTGGTTATGCTTATAGCAATTGATATCACCATTGGGGATGGAGAAGAGGCTGCCAATAAGCTCATTGAAAGATTTCTCAATCCCGTGTTTGAAGTACTGGTGAAATTTGGTCGCTACCCATACATTGATGAAGACAAGGTGACAAGATCTGTTAATTTGACTAAGCTGATTTTTAAAACCTGCATTAATTCTAGAAGAAGTCTTCCAATGGACCATGTCTCATTTCGCATCTTAAATATTTTGCTGGGAATGACAAAGAATATTTTTCACATGATCCAAGCTGTCATGCAATTAAGTTGTGATGAAAATGCATTCAATAAAGATCTCATAACTTCATCCTTCAATCTGCAGTTCATGTTCTGTGGTCATGTTAGGAATGACTCAGCATTAGGATTATCACATGGCCATCTTTTAATGGAGCAATTTCATTTCATAATAAAATTTTGCTTGAATCGTTTTGAAAACAAGCACCAAAATAGGAACCTCAATCATTTGTACATAATTCTCAAATCGTTGGAAATGCTTTGCAATTTTCTTAATGGCAAAGAAGAGGAGTTTACCAAAATAATTTCAAAACAATTTGAGTCTTCTCTTCTGGACATCATCAAAAATATTTGCATAGACTTTTCATCCCTACTTCCGATTGATTATTCGAACTACAAAAGAAAGCAAGAATGCTCAAGAGCTCCTGGTTTTGAAATTGGTGAAGTATTGAACACACTGTGGTCTTTGGTCTCATTTGCCCTAAAGAACGTGGAACTGAGATCTGATATTGCAAACCGACCATCATTTGAAAAGAGAGATTCTCTGAGTCTTCCAATGACTTTATCTACATGCAACCTTAATGATGTGGTGCAGAAAATACTTGATACAATTGACATTTCTGTTGGCAATGATATGATACCACTTCTGCAATGCCTTGAACACTTAATGCAAGATATCGTTGCATCAACTTTGGACCTGTCACTTATTGTACTCAAATCAATATGGCGGCTACTCAAAGAACAGGAAAGGAGAGATAGTAGATTTTGGAAGGTCTTCACACCCTGCGTTAATATTTTGTTCCATAAATCATTGTTACTTAGCAGGGAGAAAGATTTGCTTGACCAAGTGAGCGAATTTTGGAGATTTTTAGAAGATGTTGGTAAGAAGAAATCAGGGTTATTCAATGTCGTTGTTTCACATTGTTGCTCCATTTGGGAGGCGTGGATTAAAGAAGAAAGTTGCGGTGGAGTAATCGATCAAGTAGTTGCTGTGAAGAAGCACAATTTGCTTCAGTCTATGATGTGGTGTTTTGATATGATCGTCGATGCTTGCACATTTGGTCACGTACAGAAAAAGGCATCGAGGATAATGCAGCAAGTGATAAGGTATTTTGATGCAAGGTATGACAGGGAGGTTCAGGCATCGAAGAATGTCAATGTCGATTATCAAGCACGATGGATTGTGATGAAAATGTTATTGCAATTAAATGGCACTCGTGAATGCTCCTTGATCGTCACTGAAGTGATGAAAAGATTAGTTGCCAAGGACAGGAAAATATCATTACAAATGAAACGATATTACGATAACAGCATGACTCATCGACAGAAGCTTCGTATTTGGCAAACCATGCTGGTATTAGTCAAATTTATTAACGAAAAAAATGCTGAAGAGTTAATGTCTGAGGCATTGAGTGTCATGGTAAGCGAGAATCAACCAAGCATTCGATATTACATTGAATGGTTTATCGTTATTTTGATCAACCAGTTGCCATCATTAAAAGTTGTCATTTGGCAAAAACTGAAAGAGGCTTCAGAGAGACGGGTTTGCAGCGTCACTTGTTTGATGTCAATTGTAATGCATGTGGCAGTTGTACTTCCGGACAAAGATTTCTCAGAAATGGCAACGGAAGCTTTTACAAAAATTTTACCGTGGGTACAGATTCATCATATGCAAGCAAGAGTGCACGCGCAGATCGTGATATGGAGGTTGTGGGACGAAGTAAAAAAAAGAGGATGTGATGAGTTGATAGCAGAATTTCGAATAATCGATTCATTGTTTACACTAAATGAATCAAATTCTTCGGTTTTTAGAGCAAGAAAAGAATTAAGAAATCATTTTTATTTCAAGTATTTTCACCCAATTGACCATTTTTCCCTTGAGACAATATTTTGCAGCATGCCAAAGTTATTGAATATTGGCGACGATGAAATACTTGAACGAAAAGACCTCGTGAAGATGGTTGGGGACAGTGCTGATTTTTATGGTGTGCCTGTATTCAACCAAGGGATATCGCTATTTGACCTCGTTACAGCTGAGGGTCGAATGTCGTTTGGTGACGATTCAAAGAGTGATGAAAGAGAAAGCAGTTCGATTTATGCTCAACAAGGTGTGTATGGTTTGTGATAATGATTTAAAAAAGAGAAAAGCAAGTCTTGCTATGATCCTGACAAGACGACATTCTTAAGGCAGCGAAACCTGCTTGTCTCCTGTCGTTATTTCCATACATTTAGTTAGGCTGCTTCCGATGCTTTCCACATTCCATTTGGTTTTTTTTCCAGGTAATGCCTACCATTGCTGTTCAACTTTGATAATATTCGATAGTTTTTTCAATGTCTTGCAATTTCTGCATTGGTATCTAATCAACCTATCCTACCAACTAGCTTATCTTTGCTTAAGCCATTATTCTTTCTTCAATCTAAACACGAATATTACTCATCCATCGAATTTTTATTTTTGCATTGCTTTGCCTAGCATTAAATGGCTACTTGGCATAAGCTGGGGAAGTAAAGAACATGAAGCGTTAATTGTCATCTGACCTCACACGTCAGGCAGCCCTTTCTCTCATATCTATCTAAATACATCTTTAACATGTTTTGCCAACGTCGCTTCTTAGGACACGACAACAGAAACAGTGGCAAGGGATCAACTGATGTGCAAAAGAAGATTGTTGCATGGAAACCACTGCCCCCCACGGAAGATCCCTTTCTGCAGAAAGCGGACATCTACAAGACGCAGATGCGCAGGAGCAAATTAGTGCTTTGTGCGTCGTTAATTGACCGTACCCCCAATTTAGGAGGACTTTGCAGAACGTGTGAAATTTTTGGGGTAAGCACGATGGTGATTGGTGCAATGAGGTATCTGGATGATTCAAATTTCAAATCATTGAGTGTGACAGCCGAAAAGTGGATGAACGTGGAGCAAGTCCTTCCGCGCCATCTTGAAGTTTATTTGAACGAAATGAAATCAAAAGGATATCGATTGGTAGGAATCGAACAAACAGCCAATAGCAAATCGCTGCAGGATTATAAATTCCAAGAAAAGACTCTGCTTTTTCTTGGAAATGAGCGGGAAGGTAATTTTATAGGTGCATTAAACTCAATGAAATTCTCTATCCCTGTAATAACTGGCATAGATCCGGAATCCGTTTCAAATGATTCGAGAAGCTTTCTCTTGTGATCAATATCAAACGCGAATCCAGCGTCATCGCCTTAACAGTTTTCTTTTTTTCTGCCAATATTTTAGGCAATGATTTTCTGTAACTGATTTTTACCAGCCGAAAGCTAATCACAAATGCACTTTGAAATACTTTGATCTTTGCGGAGTGTTTTCATTTTCTCCACTTTTTTTTAGTGGGTTATGTTGAGGAAAGGCTATGGTGGCCTATACAAAGCCCCAACACAGGAGGAAAGAAGAAAGCGAGCAGCTAAGAGGATGGAGAGATAAGATCAAGTTTATTGATCTTAGATTTGAAAGATGGCAAGTTGTAGGATTCAGGAAAGCAAGAAGGCAAGACGTTCCATAAGTTGCATGTTCTTGGGATGAATGATGATTTGTGAGATTGTTCAGCCCTTGCAAAATACATAGAAAATACTCCGGAGATCTGGATTACATAGGCATGGTTCGGTAGACGAAGAAGAAACAGCTAATTTGCTTAAGAAAGAGCCTTTACTATGCTTACAGATATTCTAAATGTCGAAATGATGAAGTGAAGCGAAAACGAAGCGTTTTGTGAGTAATTTTATAATCCAGTTTAACCTTTTGTTTTAGGAATCCCGGTCGAACTGATTCAACTTCTTGATGACTGTGTTGAAATTCCCCAACAAGGAGTCATTCGCTCGTTAAATGTACACGTCAGCGGTGCCATCACCATTTGGGAATACTGCAGACAGCAGTTACTAGCAGAACGTTAAATCTTGAAACTACTTACTGGGTAAATATATGTTTTTGCAATAGAATCAATATAGGATTAGTTTGAAGATATATTCATGGAGCTTCCAGATATTTAGAAAGTTATTGATATTGTTGTTAAATAGGGTTGTTGCATTGTGGAAGGTATATGTGACTTGTAAGTAGAAGATATGCTGCTTGGGTGCTGTCTTTAGCAGGGTATTCAACCTTAGTTGATTATGATGTAGTTAAGCCCTCACCAGAGTGGCAGCCTTCCTTATTATCAGATGAAGGCATGGCCTGTCATGGGATACATATGAGAAATACAAATGGAGAGTTTTTATTAATGTGTTTTTATATTTTTATTTGAGTAGATCTCTTTAAAAAACTTAAACCAAAAAACAGAGAAGTATAAAATGTGACAATTTTTATAATAGTTCTAAAGGAAACATAGGTAAGGTCTAATGAAGCTTTTTCTTTCTGATTTTTTAAGATTGTGAAATTTATTCTTATTACCAGACTACGAAGAATAAATACGTTTTGAAAAAATATAGATTTATAGTGAATACCGTTCAGGTGCTAAGTCAAGGAGCACATTGACCTTAAAAGTGATGATTAATTTCACTGAAGAGAATTGCAATGGGAGAGCTATTAATAGCATTTGTTCTGCTGGTACGGATATATTTAGATAGCAAGCCGTTTATAAGTTTCTGGAGAAAACGAAACAAAGGAAATGAAATTCTGCAAAAATGGATCTATAATATGAAGAAAATGCTACAAAGATTGGAATTAAAAATGAAGATAGATCCTGGTGAAGACTAACTCCCAGTCTCTTCTAAAAACTTGTTACATTTTTCCATTAAAATTTGAATTGCTTCAGTAAAGATGACATCAGGTGCTAGTGCTCCAGTTGACTCTATTGAAACTGAGAAAAAAAATACAATTTATGAATTATTCGATGAATTCATCAAATATAATTACACTTGTTGTTCATTTTTCTGAGACTGCTTGGCTTTGAATAAAAACAATAATCATGTAGAAAAAGAAAAGACAACGGGGCTGTAGCTCAATCAACGAACCATTTGCCAATGAGCATCAAGGTTCTGGGTTCGATACCAGTTCACAAAAACCTGCTCAAGTTGTACGTATGAACATCAAGGTTCTGGGTTCGATACCAGTTCACAAAAATCTGCTCAAGTTGTACGTATAATGTAACACCAAGCAAACAAACGGTTTCAACATACGGATGGATAATTGCGACATAAAACCACTAGTATTCAAAATAATAGGAAATTAAAATATTACATCACAATCGAATTATTTGGTCTTTTTGTGCTAATAACTTCTTTTAAATGAAACAAACTTACATATAAAGTGATCCCTCACTCTAGATAGCCTTACTCTATTTTTCAATTCCTACAAAAAATGAATATATATTCAACAATGTAATTCGGAATGTGATTCAGTTGTAGTCTATCTGATGAGTGCCTTTGCACGAAACTCAGAGTAACAGAGAATCATTCTTTTGCTTTTCTGCATTCTATATGTATAAATATATATTTATATATATATATAAGTTGCGTTGCATACTCAATTATGAGTTTAGCAGAAACCAGAGACAGGGCTTTGAGTTTTTTTTAGGAAAGTTAATGTTATGATTTGGTTTCCAGTCACCTTCCTTGCCAATGGTGTATAAATTGTGACACATGGAGGATTTGAGCTGACAACCAATATGTTATGAGTCCACTTGCTTAACCACTACACCACGTCATCACTATATATATCTATTAATATATCTATTGAGACGAAAAGGTTCTGATACAGTAAAAGATAGGTCAAAACACAATAAAATCAACCAGTCTTTGAGACTATTCTATATCAGACTAGTTTCATCCGTTCACGTTGACTTATCAGGCTACAATTATGAGTCCGTGTGAACGGCAGAGAGAGAGTGGTAGTTGGGAATGCTTCTGGCCTTCAGTGGCCGTAACGGCTGATTAGAATGATGATGATGATGATGTGAATATTGTAACAAAAAAAATACAGTGAGGTATGAACTTACCTCATCCCTGAAAATCTCTCTACTGCATGTGTCTTTCCTTGCATTTGCTACTCTGGCCACTTTTACCCCTAGTAGCAAAAGCAATAGTAACAAATCTATATTAACAGGAAATTTAGTAGCCCATATGTGGTATTTGCAAACCCATTAAAAATAGAGATTCTGAAAATATTTCAATTCAATTAGTTTTACAATTGGTTCAAAATGAAGCATTAAATTCTGAGTGTAAAATTGTTAAATATGAATTTTAATTTTTTGAGATTTTTTAGTTTTTCATGTAATGAATATCTCACCATCTACATCATCAATTTTGATAACACCTTTTGCAAAGCATCGCTTTAATCTCTCAGCCAATTTCCCTTCTATTGGTCTTAGTAGTTTAATATCTGGCAGCAAGCGATATGATGCAGTTGCTACAAAGAAATATTACAGGCACAATAACTCCATGCCAAATATCTGCATGTTTTTTTATGCTCTTTTCAATTTTTGCACTGGATGCATCCAAACATTTCAAAGCTAATAGAATAAAAATATGATGTAAAATACCATTACAAAGTTTGCTGCTCAGGAAGCTTGCAATGGGCACTCACTAACAGGGTTGAACAAAACCAATAAAATGAGAAAAAATCTCCAAAATGAGACAGGATCATCCTTATCTTTAATTGCAAAACTTTGATTAAAAAGTTTTTATAATTGTTACCATTATGGCAAATTCCTTCTTCCTTTATGCAAATGCATAATGTGCAAAAACATAGAATCTTGAACAAATCTCAATGGTACTCACCAACTGGACTGAATTTTGCGTGATCTTTTCCAATCCCTTTTACACAATGAACTTTTAAATCAAGCTCCTTTTGAGATGGAAAAATTAAATTTGAGTGTGCTATCATAACGCCATCTCTATTCAGCATAGTATGAAATAATTTGCATGAAAGTTAGTTGAATAAAAAAATGAATGAAAGAATCCAGGTTAGAATAATAATGAATGAAAATTATTAAAAAGAGATATGTCTGATAGGTTTACCTGGCCTGGTCGTAGTTTTGCAATAAGTATATCATTATAGACAGGACGTATGTCAGTGGGTTTGTACTAAAAAAAATAAAAATTATGTTTACTACCTACCAGATTAATGGCACAAGGTAACATAGTAGCTTTGCACCTGCCTTGGCTACTTGCCACCCTTGAATATAATCAGGCAATAGTCTGCTGAACAAGACCACAACGGCTCAATTGAGATACTCAAGCCTTGTTGCAAGGCATGATGGTTCAGAAAAGAGCAAGTGATGAAGAGGACATTCCTGAACAACAGGGGGCCACAGGAATTGTATGGACGAACTCTACTGGATGGTGGCTGCTCACATCTCATGGCTGGACTTCATTTCAAGGGAATAAAGAGCAAATTTAGAATAGGATCTCAAAACCACGGTTATAAGCTTTTTAAACCAGACTTCTCCAAAAAAATGAGAAAAACCAAAACACCAAGCGTACTTTGTGACCTTACAAAAGTACATCACAATAAATCATGAACATTTTTTAATCTCAGCATTTTTAGTGACTTGCAATTGGAGGTGGCGTCAGTGTATTGGAAATTGAGTCTGCCATTTATTGTCATAAGCTGATATATTCTTGTGAGAATGAGCGAGAAAGTTCTGCAAATCAGTTTGACGCCACAAAGTAGGTCTCTAATAATTCTTCTTGAGCGAATTGTGAACTTGTAAAGGAACCTTCAACTCTTATCAAATGAAAACAGTACTAGATATCAGAAAAAATAACAGATTCAAAACCAGGTCACTTGACTCAATCAAATTCGAAAATGAAAATTTCTCACTGAGGAGGCCTTTTAAATATTTTTGCAGTTTAACACAGATGCAGTATAACTGAATTTATTCTCCTTAGGGAGGGTGCGATGATAGTGGAGTGGTAAGGCACTTTCTCATGGAACCTATGCTAAGTTGTTTGAGGTTGACTTTGAGCTCCACTTTCGTTTAGAGTCAGAAGAAAGTATGAATTGTGAGGCTCAATAAATTGAGAGAAAATACTAGGAGACTGTTCAATAAGCATATCTTCCTTCTGCTTTCTTAGGTCTTTCTTTTGGCACTAGGTAAACATCTAAAAAGGCTTGCGTCATGCTTTATCAATGTCAATGCTTTTCTTTAAGTAATTCATGAAAACTGAGGTTCCTTACTTCTTTGAACTGTTTGCCTATGGGAATCCACTTTAAGTGCTCTGTTGTCACTGCAAAAATGAAAAATGACAAAGATTCAAATAAATGACGAGCATGAAACTTGACCATAACAAAACAACTTTAACTGAAACGGCACCAAACTTGAGCAATTACCTTTTGAATTCAGGTATAACTCGTCAGGATCTGTTGTATCTTTTGGCGCCTTTGGGTTTTTTGTGCATTTAACTTTCAATTCAAATTCTAGCACTGTATTCCAATGTGCTTCTTCGTCATCTGAAATTTTAGCAAATAAAATTCAAATTCCAATGATATATATTAATATAATTTGGCATTAGCATAGGTATTTGTCTTGATCATATCATAAGGTAACAAAGAGTGCTGCTGTACCTTCTAGTTTAAAATCAAACTTTCTTGGATCAGCATGAATTGGTATGAGGCCAAGTCTGTGAGCCAGGATCTTTAAAATATTTAACAAACGATGGTTGAGCCATGATGATAATAATAACTATGATAAGCAATATTTATACAGGTTTACACATTCCAGAAGAAAACTTCTGCTATAACTCGTGGACCTGTAAATGACAATTATTTCTCACTGAAATAACCATTTGGAGATCAATGAAACTTCATTTTGTCAGTCATTTGATCATTCTTCCATACATAAGAGGATATGTAAGCATTAACTTCTCCTCTGACTTTCAGGATATGACATAAAGCTATAAAAATGAAAATTGCAAAATGTACACATTTCAACAAGGACAGAGGTTGCAAGGATAGCTCAATGGCAAGACGTAAGACTCTTGTGCATTGATCCTATGGTCACTGGTTCAAGTTCTACCTCAGCTAAACTTTCACTTAGAGTGAGGAGAGTTGCCAGCTCTCTGTAATTCTAGGCGTAGGAATCACGAGGTGTGGTCACATCGAGAGGAAGGATCTGGATACTGCTCGATAAGCAAAAAGCTTCTCAGTGTCCAAATTTCTGCCTTTGATACCTAGGTAGAATCATGTGTATAAAAAAAGGTTGCAAGGAAGGATGGAGAGGAGTGCAATAAACATTTGAAATGAACACTCAGTAATGAGAACAATAGTGTAATACCGCAAATATCTAACAAAACCTTTGCACAATGATTTCACATAAACAGAATTAAATCCGTATTTTTGGTGATTATACTTGAGTTAATTGAATAAAAAATGACAAAACTATGCAAAGAAAATTCTGAAAAATTAGACCTACTTCATCTTGTACTATTGAAGTGTTGTTGTGTATAAAAACTTTTTCGATTGCCATTGTTGGAACCTTAAATTGAATGGTCAGTTACATTACTAATAAAAAGACGGTGCAAGAACAGGTGAGCAGCTAAGATTATTGCTCACAGATCATCACAGCAGGTGCAACCTACCTTGAACTTAATTTTCACTTAAAGTAAGGAGAGTTACTAGCATTCTGTAATTCAATCATAAAGTGTGGTCACATCAAGAGGAAGAGCAAGAAAACTGTTCAATAAGCAGCGTTAACCACTGTCTAAAAATCAGCTTTAAGGTGCAAAGCAGAAAGCATAAAACAAACTTTAGACTTTTTGTGCAAATTGCTTCATCACCGTCATCATCATCATAAACTCTTATTAACTGGTTTTATACAAAAGACATAACTAACAAATGGGGAAAATTTAATTAATCTATATGAATATAATCTAATGCTAACAGAAAATAGTGTTTGTAAATCAGTATTCAAAGCCAGTTAAAAAGCGAACAAATCTTTACAAATAATAATGTTCTTTCCAACAATGGGAATTCAAGAAGTCTACAATTTTATACATTTTTCTTTGACTTTAATATTCAGGATTGTAAATATTAGCATAATCATATTTTATTTTGTTATCATAAAATCTTGCAAAGGCGAATCACTTAATATAATACTACAAACTGCTATACCACACTTATAAGGATGATACTAGGGGAGCAAAATATCATGACTACCCCCTGGCCTTTAACATAAACCTAAACAAAACTATCTATGCAAACTACAGAAAACTATTAAATTAGTTACAAGGGCAAGAAAATAGGATATATGTATAGAGAGGGAGGAAAATCTACAAATTTTCATTCCTGAGTTATTCAAATCGTCCGGAGACCTGTATATATTTTAGGGTTGCTGTTAGAATCTTTGCATTTGAATCAAACGGTAACTTTTCATGGCCATTAAGGATGACTTTTAGCAACTCTTCATTTGCAAGATTTATCATCTTTTGTAATTGTATTTTAGGTTCCTTTTGGGCAAAACAAGCAATGTACTAGTTCTTATGGTAAGGACTAATTCCCTGGAACTGAAATCAAATGAGCAATACCTCAGCTAGCATGATCCTTCTGAAGGCATTGGCAATAGATGCATCAACGCCAATCATATCAAATTCCATTTCACTGTTTGAAAGCTTTATCACCTCCACTTTGAAATCCTTTTAATGATTGGAATAATGAAATGAAAATTTATTCACCAACCAATTACTAATAGCGAAAGCTTAACAAATTATTTCTAGCAAGACAGCCATTATGAGTGGCCATTTTCAGAGATAAATTTAAGTTTAACGATGCTAAATTGAAATGATGGTCGAGAGGTAAGGATTTGAATTCTGATTTTTTAATTTTTTCAAAGGTAAAAAAATTGTCACTCGTAATCTGCTGCTTTACCTTTTTGAATTGATCAAAATCCCAGGCATCATCGTAGCCTGAATAGTTACCAGGATAGCTTGTTCCTCTTGTCTTAAAAACGAAACATTAATTATGTAGCAAGGCTGATTGAATATTGAACGACACTGTGATGACGACAAAAGTACTTTACATCACTTAACATTACAACGACTCCCGTCGATGTTGGGATACTAATTGAGCCCAGATTCTTCTCTTTTGCTAAATCTCCGGCGCTAGAGTCACATATAGGAACATGTTTTGAGAAGAAAATTTTTAAAGCGTAATTTTCCTGGATTGGATTCTACCTTTCAAATCCAGCAGTACTATAACTTGTTCAGAGTGATCATTGTTGGTACTGTTTATCCCCAAAAATCTTTGGAATCTCAAAGCATCGATCCATGCAACATAAAATTGTCTAACAACCTACATTGGACACGCCATGCTCAGCAAGGTGAACCCTCGATCTGATTTCTTCTATCGTCGCCATTTTGATAAATTGTACATGTGCTGCTGTTGTTGTTGGATGCTCGCCCCCGCAGAAGTCAATGGATCAAGATCAACCAATTTAACAATCGGAGATTATTCCTGCATAAATTATAGCAGTTGCTGTTTATGGCAGGATGCTTACCATAATTGGTTGCTGTGAAATAATTATGCAAATATGAGCCAATCAACAGCGAGAATACGTTGGAAAGAATTTTTTAATGCAAAGCAGTTTGTTGTCTTCTAAATCAGTTTCCTGTGCAGCATGTTTGAATGATTTAAGATGGAGTTTGGCATGTGTATATTTGGTTGTTGAACCTTATTTATGATCGAATCTGAATGAAGGCTAGCTGACAATCCTGTCTGTTCAGTATAAAGCATGGTAAGGGCCTCGCATTTTAGCGGTCAATTTTAATCGGTTTCTTGAAAAATGTTTTGCAGTGGAAATAAGTTGCCCACCAAGAAACGACCTTCATAGCCTAGAGTTTACAGATGATGCTTTTATTAGATTCTTCGATGAATAGAGCCTTATCGTGTTAGGAATCCTAAATTACTATGAGCAGTCAAGAATTTTCCTTTCTTCTTTCTTTTTTTTTGCCTTGGCGATAATTACACCGAAATTGGAGGAAACAACTAGCTTCCAGACAGGCCTAGCTTTACTTTCATCAATTTGCTAGAAAACAACTTGGTAATATAGAATTAGCTCAGAATTTATTTTTGGAAAAGCGTATCTAACTTTCAGTGCAAAGGAAAAAGCTCTCGATGTTTATGCATTAGAATTAAATGAACATAAACTTTGTTGGAAATGATAGCGTTTCTAAAAAGCAAAGAGCTTCGTATTGTAGAACTGTGGTTGATGTGAAGGTTTTGCCCTCCAACTTTATTTCACCTCTACAGCTTTATTTTTTCATTTTTTTTGAAGATGAGTGAAGAACCTCCATTTATTGGGGTTGGTGCAGATGTGAGTGCAAAATTTAAAGGTGCATTTTGTGAAGCAAGAGTAAAGTCAGCCAAAAAGCTGATTAAATGCAAGGTATTATTCAGCCATGTACAATCATCAAAATTTGAAATCTTTCAGAAGTTTGAAATTCTTCAATAGCATGTATTATGAAAGGAAAAGATTTGAAGTGAAAAGTATTAGTGGATAAAAATTGTTGTAGTTAATTTATCAATAAAAAGGGAGGAAATGTTTCAAGCTATGGCTTGATAGAGTCTTGTGCATTGTTAAGTCAATTGTAGATCCATGAAACGAATCAGCCTGTTTATAATCATCGTAAGGGTGTGTGGTTAAGCAAATTTATTTCTCAGTAATGACCTAGTTGTTGAGCTCCAAAGCAGCTGGTGTGTTTTCCAAATTCCTCCTGGCCTGCTTTAAGTCTCAATGTTTGACAGTCTTAATATATTGACTGAGAACAGTGGAAAAATAGGTTGCATCCAGCAAAGGTGCTCCTTTAGTAGAATCAGCTTGCTTTGGGAGATGTGATATGTTTGACAATGGTTTAATTTCAGGTACTGTTGAAAAGTGGCACATCTTGTGTCGTGAATGATGATCAAATTGAAGGAACATTAAAGGTGTGCACATCAACTTCCATCTTTATTTATTTGATTTAAAATAGTTTCTTCCATTTCCTGACATTCAATTGCTTGAAATCATGGGATGAAGCCAACTGTGAAAAGATCTTAGCTTACCTTAATGGACAAGAAAAGGAGGAAAGATTTTTTGGCAATTTTTTCATTTATAGCTAGTTGAGTTGATTTTATTTCAATCCTTTCATGAATATTTTGAGTTTGAAATAAGTATCTTTGATTTGTTGACAGTTGAATGGAACAGTGAAAATTAAGCATGATAATGAGTTACTTGATGGTACAATCATTAAATTGACAGATAGTAGTCTCTATACAGTTGGTAAGTTTTCAACTAATTTCAATCTGACTGTTGCCAGGAACTCAGAATCCTGAGTAAAAAATTATGTAATTCATTTGGTTTAACATGAAGGGTGCCTCACAATCCCTGAAAACATGGAGATAATGAATTTCAAGTATGCACATCATCAAAAGCAGAATATATTGCAAATATTGTTGTATCAATACCCTTTCTCATTCTCAGTGCTGCATATTCTCTGGCGAAATTGTTCAGTTTTATGATGATACTTTGTCCAAAATTCTAGCAACAGGCTTCCTGTTTGTACTTGAAATTGGTCACTTAACCTCTGCAACATAAAGATGGCGTGCTGACCATATCATTTTGCTTCTGCACAGATGTTTACTGGTTTCATCTCCCTCCCATGTCTATTCCTAAATGTCTCCTTTAGAAATAAAGCGAGAGAGGGGTAAGGAAAATAATTGGCCAACCTACCTCAGAAAGCTATGGCTTGGGATGGCACCATTCAGTTTTATTTTTTTAACCCATTCAACTCAGTATTTCATAATTATATTTTTAAGTGTTTGATGATGGTGATGAAAAAACATTGAGAAGGACAAGTCTTTGTTTAAAAGGAGAACGACACTTCCAGGAAGATGAAGTATGTGTTCTAATTTTTCATATTTTTTATGTTATTGCTGCCTATTGAATTTATTCATATTTATCTTTCTAGTGGGTGTTTTTAATACAAAAGACTTCTTATTGTGTTATATATATGTCCTCCATTGTTTAAAATGCTTAGCAATGGTTATAGCTACGTTTTGATTTTCAAAAGGACCACCATTTCAGAAGCAAGTTCTAACCAATCTTGGTGAAGATTTCCTTAATTCTTCTAGTGTCCAAAACTGTCCCAAAATAGAATCATCATTCTATGACAATAAAATATTTAGAAACTAATGAATTGCATGTAAACTTTTGAAGCATGAATGCAAGTAAACATACTTTTTATGTTATGTTGGGTTAAATGGTGATTCTCTCGTAAAGTAGTTTCTTGATTTGCCTTGTTTCAGACTTTAGATAATCGGCCACTCAACAACCCAGAGAACTTTAGCTCGCCTGTTCCTAGGGTAAATATCCTTTGACAGTTCTTTCATCGTCCTTTCGTCTGATTTTCAGACAAATTTAAATGTCTTGTACGAGTTTTTTCTTGCTTTTATTTGTTAACACAGGCTGGGTACTTAGGCAGCTCTTCAGCTGGTGTGGGCCTGCAGCATTACCGCTTGTGCCCCATAAGTGGCTCTGAGGTTTGGATTCAAACCCACTCAAACACACATCCACTTGAGCCTAGCAGAGCAATGCCCAAGTTACTGCATTGAATCAAAGGAACACAATTAGCTCCACGTACATAGTATATAATTTTTACTACTATTGAAACCAGGTTAAATTTGTCAAGGATGTATCATCCTTATTTCATCATTTTATCATTTTTGTAGCCTCAAAGAGAAGAGAAGACTCGCAAGCGAACTAGGTTATCATCACAAAACAGGTATGAAAATATTGAGGTTATAATTCAATGTTAAGCCTTTCTTTACCTGTCTGTCTTAATCCTTCAACTTCCTTCCTGGCTGATCAAGGTCAATTAGAATTCTTTGTTTTCTGAAAAAAAAAATTAAAAGAAAATTGTTCACCTTTAGTGATAATGAAGAGGAAGAGGAAGAAACGAAGCAAAGTCCAAAAAAGAAAAGAGAATCAATTTTTAGAAAAGTATATCTCCATTGCTATTTATTTGTTTTTTTTAATTTCCATCTATTCATCTATATAGGGCCATTTATGAACGCTGTTTTGTCTGCTTTCCAGTGATAAATGAAATATCCAAACCTAGTTGTCAAGTATATTTTTATTTGAATATTCAAAAAATCTTCAACCAATTTCACTGCTTATCACTGCCCAGTATCGCATTACAAGATTGATTATGAAAAATGCAGAAACAAAAGCCAGGGCAAAGATTGTTTTTTTCTCGGGAAATTGATTTCTTGAAATAAAAAATGTAGATTATAGCAATCCAAAATTAGCGGAAACTAGTGGCAGGGCTCCAATTTTGCTGCGTGAGTAAATTTTATGAGGAAATGTCAAGGTCCTTTTTTTAGCAACGCTTTTTATTGTAAAGCCAGCAGGATTTGAGCCCGCAACCCATGTTTTGAGTTTGCAGTAATTGATAACTGAATTAGGTAAACTGCAAAAGTTGCAAAACATGGCTGTTGAATCAGAATTAATAGCCCATTTGATTCCCTAAGTAAACCGCTGCTCTCAGATCTTGGACTTAAATCCATCCAAGAATTGACAGATTGCAAAGTAGCTGGCAAGATTTATTGCTCTTTGCAAGCTCCAAGAAGCACTCAAAGTGATCTTAAACTGCCTGTAAAAGAGACAAGCATTGGGCAAAATTCATTTTCATTAAGGGGAGCGAAAGCTTGGGCTTATCAGCTGCTGCAAAAAGGCCGTCATCAGTAAAATCTTTTAAATTAGCTAGTCAAATATATTTGTTTCAGTTCTATTTTTGCTTTACCTTCCTTTGGGACTTCTATCATTAATGAACATTTGTATCTTAAATGTTTTATCTTGCCAATTTGTTAAATGAATTTGCTGAATGGGATACCGTCCTACAATAATTGATTATTTTTTACCATTATAGTTTGCACCACTAAGCAATTGCACTAGGCTAGCATTGGTTACTGGTGATTTTGGAAACATTATTTTCTTTACTATCATAAAGTTATATTTCATACAAGCAACCAAATACTCTATTTTTCTGTTCTAGGTTATCTGTGTTGAGCTTGGAGAAAGAAGAAAGAGTTGGTTCCCTGCTTTGGTAAGCGATATTGATAATGTTATTGATAATGATATTGATAATGATGGTGATAATGATATTGATATTGATAATGATAATGATAATGATAATGATATTGATAATGATATTGTATGACATTGTATGACATTTACTAAACTCTTTCTTTTCTATTCATTTCAATTATATTTTAAAATGCATTTAATCGGGTCATGTGTAGATGAAACTATTGTCAGCTGGGTCTCTGATTTCCACTGGTACCAGTGTAGTCCAGTACTACCTGTAACATGGTCGGGGTCATCTGCAATTAAACCGGCTTCCCCACCCAAACAAGGCCTTGTGAAAGGGTGTGGTGACACCCAGCAGGACTAATAACAAGGCCTGTCAAAGGGCATACAAGCTCCCAGAGAGCCAACAGCTCACCACTAGTGGAGACAAAGAGTGGCTCCTGCGGCCTGGGTAGCAATGGAGTCCAACTTCTTGTCCAGGCTGGTGCAATGGAGAGAACACTTCATCATGGCACCTAGCAGTGCCCTGAAAACAACACAACAGAGGGGCAGTCTACTTGCTAGGAAATGGACTGGAAAAAACTGTTCGTTAAAGAATTCCTTTTACTTTGCACTAATAGATGTATATGTAGATGAAGTTAGTAAAACCGAATACGAAACTTATTTTGACTGTTTTAAGGATTACTATTTTAGATTTTTCCTATCTCAATTGCTGACTTCTGTGTATGAATCTGTTCACCTGGTTTCCAATACCTTCTTCCACAATTTTTTTGAAACTTTGTCGTGTGTTCATCAACATGATACAAGGCAGGCTTGCAAGGGGGGGGGAAATTTTTATGACATGTAAGAATACTTTGTAATATGGCTTAAGATCAATTAGATATGCATGCGCTAAATCCTGGAATGACATTCCATGCGGTATCAAGCAATCTACTTCAGTAATGAGTTTCTATCATGATCTAAAATTACACATTTACTCAACTAAGTACCATTCTTGACTCCCTTGCTCAGATAACCCTTTCTTTTTTTGAAATTTTGAATCCAAACACGCAAGGGATTTCACAATGATTTAAATATAAAGTTTCTACACCCTCCTGGATTAGTTAACCTCCTGAGAGAGCTCCTCCATACTAACTCTATGTATCATTGAGTATATAACTTTTGTTTATTTTTGTCATCTGTTTAATTTGTTATCATAGTTTTGTTGGGTGTGTTTTAAAGTTGTATGTATGTAGTGGAATTTTAAAACCAAACTGAACTGAACTTCAATTATCCTTGTAGCCAACTAACCTCATTTAAAAAAGAAAAATTATAGGTTTTATTATCATACTTATTATTGTCATTGTTATTTTTTGCAAATGAGTGAATCCTGTATTCTATGCTTTCCTCTGAATGTAATATTTTTCAAAATGTTTTCCCTTAGTGTCTTCAGAGGACTGCCTCAGAAGAAGTGCTGCTTGAGAAAGGGCAAATTCTTGTCCAGTCTTTTAAAGATGGCAAAAAGTATGTGTACCTCAATTTTAAGCAATGACAAAGCTTGTCAAAGCAAGGGCTGCATTAACTCCCATTTTTCTGTCAACAAAATTCTGAAAAGTCCTTTTCAATTTTATCCCCTGTTTTAATGTAAAAAGGCAGTTAATAAAACCTTTTGCAACAGCTAGATCTCTGATTTTATGTGAAGGTATAGATTAGAAGATGGTATTTGTCTGATGTTATCGTAGATAGTAAACTACTATGTTTTCCATAAATATATGTCATTTAGCCTTCACTTTGTTTTCTTTGATTTTTCACATTTTAATGGATCATCCTTCAGACTTGGCATCAGCAAGACTGATATGAAAGAATTTTCAAAAGACAAAGAGCCTCTTCTCAGTTATATGAGAGGAGACACAAAAATTGAGCCTATTTTGCGAAGTGCAATTGAAAAAGCACTGGCTTTCCATGACAATGGAGAGGTCCCAAGAGGATGGAATGTTGATTTCAATGGAGTCGTTGAAACATCTTCAAGTGAAGAAGATGATGTTGAAAAAGGCAGTGATAAATGCATGGAAGAGAAAGAGTTTTTAAACAAACTTTATAAAATAATGGAAGACCAAGGTAAACTTTATTATAAATTGCCAATTCATTCAGTTTACTATACTTTGTATTTGCAATACTTTTTAATGCAAAGGTTGATATAGCATATAAATCACGAGGTAAGGTACCATCTAGAAGGAAAGACCGTGACACTGCTCGATCTATAAGCATTGCTGCTCTGTGTCAAAAAATCTGCCTTATGATTCATGAATCATATGAATCTTGATATGATGCCACAATATTAGAAAAGACCAGGCCATTCCTCGATGAGCATAGCCTCTGAGGGTCATAAAATCTACCTTATGATTCATGAATCATATGAATCTTGATATGACGCCACAATATTAGACAAGTCCAGGCCATTGCTAAATGAGCATATCTTCTCAGGGACCTAGACGCTAGATTCAGTTCCTAAGACAAAGTCATAAACAGATCTCACTTAATATAGGCTCCAAATTGAGTTGTCAAATTGGCATGAAATAGCTATTGAAATAAGTTCTGTTCCAGCCTAAATTTTATTATATTTATGTTATTTTTCAACTCAGCAGTATCAGTAAATGCCAATAATATTGCATTGATAATGTGAAAATACCCATGTGTTCATGCTAAACTCTCTTGAAATAATTGTCTTTCTAGCAATGTCACCTCTAAACGGGTCCGATTGATAGCAGTATCTACATGTACTGACATTGCTTATTCACTATAAATTTTTATTATTATTAGGCCAGTTGCATGCAAATTAGATATCATTAGAAAGGATGTTTTACTTGTATGTTTAGTTTATATATCACAATGAATTCTTAAAAAGAAACTGTTACGATAATTATTGTGATCTCAGATTATTCTTTGTAAAGGGACTCCTATTTCAAAGACACCTCTTCTGGGTTGCAAAGAAATTGATCTGTACAGATTGTATGAAATCGTAACAAAACTCGGTGGAATGGAAGAGGTGAAGCGGCTTTATTTAAAAATCTATGTTGAATTTTGAGAGAAGAATCAGTCAATGAATCATCAGAGGGTGGATCAATCAGAGCATCAATTAATCAGCCAGTTAACTGATCAGTAAATCAATCAGAACATTTATTGAGTCATTTAGTGAATCAAACAATCAATCCATAACTTTGTCAATACATCAAAACTTTCGTTATCATTCGATTTTGGTTTAATTGCAATTGGGACCATTCATGTAATCATAATGAATCACGTCATAATTTATCTTGATTTTGAATTTTTAATGTATGCAGTGCATGATTTAGCGTTCCACGATTGATTGACGAATCCATGAAGTGAGAAAAGTTTGAAAGCCAGGCCATGATGGTCTCATTTGATTGAATGTTTGTCACAATTATTGATATTTTAAGCATATTTTCGTTTTCGAATTTATCTTTTTTCCTTTAGTTAATAATTCCTTCACTTCTGCCATTCCATATCAGGTGACAAATTTGTCAAAATGGCGATCAATTTACGTCGAAATGGGACTAACGAATCCTCCTACAACTGCATCTTACAACTTACGAAATTTTTACAAAAGGTATTTTGCTGGTGTAATGTTTTTTCTGATGAGATTGTTGTTCTGAATTGAAGATTTCTGACTGCGTGATGTGCCACGTGTACCCTGCCTCTAATGTTTCAAAGCGTATTGATGCAATTTTTACAATGTGGTTGTGGTATTGTGGGTACTCTACTATGCTACCATGCGAAAACCCCGGGTTCACCCCCCCCCCTCCCTGTCAAAGCAACTTCCAACAAGCCTTCCAAAATGCCCGTCTGCAAAATCAACTAAGCTTCCCATCCTTCCAAGGTCGGGTAGTGAGCACCGATCATTTCTCGGACTAAACTCAGTCTTTGATGATTTGGGTTGCAAGCATCAAATGTGCAAATAGACTGTCTTCTGTAAATTATACTCTAAGCTGTGGACTATCGAGATGTGCTTAAGGCTGCGATTGCGTTCCATTTTTAACATAATCTTTCTCCTGAGTATTTCGGTATTTAATTTTTTGCTTTTATGTCGTAGGTATCTTTACCCCTATGAGGCTCTTGAAAATGGAATCGATTTAAGTGCGGAGAGAAGAGGGAACGAAAAAGAAAAAGAAATTGTAAAGGAAAAAACAACGAAACAGGAAAGTGATTCTGAAAATGAGAATAATGCAAAAAGGAGATTGACACGAATGCAGAGTAAAAACGAAAGTGATTCAGAATTAGAGAGAAGAGAGACGCGATCAAGTAAACCTAGAAGGGAATCGATAGAGCGGCCGGCAGTTGATTTAAAAGGAGGCAAGCACATTGGTTCACCGGTGGACTCATCAGATGAAAGTGTTGGCAGTTACCTTGAAATGGGCACTTATTCAAAAAAATGTGACGTAGAAATGGATAGCGACAATATGAAGCAATCAGAGGTGGATGAGCTTGTAGATATCGTTAACAGTCCGCATAGCTCAGTTGTAAGTGAAGAAAAGGACTTCTCGGATACACGGAGCGAAAGTGAAGTTACAATGACAGAGGATGGAAGGTATCCGATCGGAGCGAGAATCCTTGTCAAATATGGCAAAGGAAAACTGCACAGAGCTTACGAAGCAAAGGTATCCTTAAAAGTTTATCGTATTATTTTATTGTCTGAGAGGCTTGTCTTTCCAAATAGGAGTCTTCTGTCATCTTTATTTTTGCATATTTTCGAAGAACAATACCCAGTAAGAACTATGTGCGGGGATCCTCTGGTGGGAAGCAGCAGGCGAACGTGGGAATCACAGAAGTAGTAGTTTGTCAAGTACTGGACACGAGCAAGCCTATCCGGCATGGGCTAGCATGCTTTTTCCTTTGAAAAAAAGTCAGTTTTTATAGGAAATAACTCAACCAATGAATTAGTTGTCTGTTCAGGAGTGGAATTCCTTGTTAATGATGCCTCTTTTGCTCATTCCCGTCCGTAGTATACTTGTATCTATCACGATCTATCATATATGTTTTTGTTCATTTTACCCCTGTTCCAGCCTCATATATCTCGCTCTACTGGATGTACCAAGTGGCGATTGCCTTGCTCCCTGTTATCGCTGTCCAACTGTCATCTCTCGCTTCAAATAATTACTTAGTAGTTATACCCTTTGTTTCATTAGCATCTAATGAATATTTCATTACCTTATTTTCATTAGTCTGTAAAATGATTTTGGTCTTCCTCGCCAGCTTCTCAACGAAGTTTCTGGCTAATTTTTATAAGTTTGATTCTTAAATCTAATAAGATTTTTCACCTCGTAGATGTTACCTATAATTTTGTTCGTGTTTTTATTTTGGTCTTTAATGATTTCATCTATTTTCTTTTCCTTTTCTGAGATTTTGCAGCCAACTAACGGAACTGTAAAGTGGACGGATTTTTTATTTTTAAGTGCAGAGTTCTGCTTTTGTTTCATATCAAGTGCTCAATGCGCAGTAAAAATCGAATAAGAGGCACCCTTGTGTTTGAGAAGAAATTTTTTTCATGCAATTCAATGATCCAGTGATGATTGCCGGACCGGACCGCGGTTGCCTTTCAACTCGTCTGCCCTCTTTTTCATTTCTTTAATCGATATCTCTCTTTAATTACTGTTGTGGAATTTATTAAGTTAATCATGATATTCTTTACAGTTTTATTAGCTTTGACCAATATAGCTTTTGCACTTTCCCGTTTTTTTACATTGTATCTTTGAATATTTTGCTTTTATCCATTGTCCATTGTTTTACTCTTTCTGGTGTTGCATTGTTCCTTTCGCATAACAAACCATGTTGTCGCAACATCCTTTCACCTACACTGCTAACCACCTACCATTTTTACTCTTCATTTAACTGATAAGGGAGCGAAATAAAATCGTGTCTATTTGCACAAAATTTGATTCTAATATTTTGACAGGTTATTGACGTTGATTCAGAACTCACTCCAGACCTTCTATATTTCGTACATTACAGAGGATGGAATCACAGGTATTTTTCCCAATTTTTTTCATCTTTAGCGAAAATTGATCGAAAATAATAATGATGATAGTGTTATGATTAAAAGGTGTTAATGATAGATTTATTTATTTTTTCCCACTGAATCATCCCTATCTTGGCACCTTCCGTTGATCATTGCTTCGTATCCAAAGAATGCTGAATTCGATATTCAGAGCCGTTGTTTGAGTTAATTTCTATTCCAAAGTGGACTGCCACCAGCCGGGATCAGTTTTCTATTGTCATGGCAATCTTAACCTGATTTGCATCACAATGCCTCAATCGAAAAAACAATCAATCCGGCTTTAAAATCCAGACGACCATTTCGAGCAAGACCTGTCGACGCTCTCCTCTCACTTCACATTGCCGTCTAGGCTTTGTGCATTTATGGTATTATTGGCTTCTTTTATTCTCGCAATATTTATCTCCACCTTTCAATTTTCCTCGTAAACACCTTTTAGCTTATTTAATTGCTTTTTTTCATGACATCAAATCCTCGTGCAATGGAAATCTAAATCATTTTTGACAGTAATTTTTTATGTTTTTCTGATTTGTATCCATATATTGTGCGCGTGTTCTTACACTTTTTCGCTTTCATTTCTTTCAATGATAAACACGTGGGTTTTCATGTAAGCAAACGTAAGCACGCACTTACTCCACGCACTTACAAGCACTATCTAAATATCCTTAATATTATTTTTGATATTCTTTAAGATGACAACGGGATTCCACTCCATCCGTTAAAGGACACGCGATTCACCTTTTTAAACTTATTTCCTTTTTTCGATTTATGCCATCATAAATTCAATGTATTTAAAGGTGCTGCTTTGCAACTGCCTAGGCCAATTGGAATTAATGACATGTCATGTTATTGTTTTGCTGCAGGTACGATGAATGGATCAAGCATGACTTCATCGAAGGACTAAGTCCATATCCACCAAAGAAAAAAGGAGTTTCAGGAAAGGCAAGCATCATTTCGTTACTTCATTATCATGTGATCAGATAATCGGCCCCAACGCAATCTTCTTAAGCTGTTTATTTCGATAACCCCTTATTTTATCATGAATCCTGCTCGTCCGGCTTCGTATACATGACTTATTCCATCTGAATTTCTTTATTCGTCATCATAGGAAATTTTCCCCATTCATGCTGATTTTCGTCAGCCTCCTTTGCCATTTCCCTCGTTCCCTTCTGTCTTTTTATACTGTTATCGAGTTGTGCTTTTCTCATTGCTGTTTCTAGGCTATAGTTTAGGTCGATATTCGACCGCCTCGTTTCAATAAGCTTTTTGATAGACACAGTTCATCATTCTTGGGAAAGAGGGCTGCCTCTTGTCAGCACAGTTCAGCTGCGAGAAGGCGTTCAAATGGGATGAATTTAAATTTTGGTTGTAATTATTGATTGTAGGGATCCAAGGGAAAGGAATGGGCTGGTGGGTATAAAAATCATCCTGAACCACCTGGAGTACATCATTACCACTCAACCATACCTGCACCAAGAACAACAGTACGATCTCGCAAGGCAGGATCTCCTCCGCATTCACAAGTAGCTAACACACCCACGCACACGCCAGAAAAGTCTACGAAAACAGCGCAAAGCAATCAGAAATCGAACAACAGTGCATCGAAGCAGTCATCTGCAACACGAGCTCAGTCAATCACATCAAAGCAAGCAGCATCGACAACAGCAACATCAACAACCGCAACAACAACTACAACAACACATAAAGCAACGAGCAAGCCACTAGCAGCTACAACAACCAAGCCAAGTTTTGCCGTTCAAAAAGTTGATTCGCCTTATCCTGAAATGAAAGCAGCAAATCCGGTGAAAGCAAGAACTACAAGAAATTCCATGCAAGATGTCTTTCTTATCAATGCCTTAGAAGAAAGCATTTCAGGTATATTTCGCTGCTTTTTTATTAATTTTTTATACTGTCTTATTCATATTTTTGCATTTTATTATTGTTCTTCCAATAGTAGCATCAACACAAAATGTGAATTTGGCAATTTTTGTAGCCTTTTATTCTTCTTCACAGATTCGCCTGCGAGGAATGACGTCAATGGGCCGGCAAGGTCGAGAAAAGGGCGCGAAAAGCCAAACCATTCTCCCATACCTGAAGAGGAAGAAAGTGAAAGTAGCAGTGCTAAGGAGGATGATGTGGAATCAAACGAACGGGGCAGCAGGAGTACTCCGCAGAGGAGGACAGCTAGACGCAAACGGAATGAGAAGAGTCCATATATTAAGCAAGAGAGTAAGGACTCCGCAGAGGACGATGAATCAATGTCAGAATATGCATGGAGTGACGAGAAGAAGGAAGATGGAGGCTGCAAGGGGGAGAAAAGAGGGAAGCTAATGACTGATAGTAGAAGAAGAAGGGGTAATAAAGGGAGGGTTGGGAGACCGAAAGATCAAATCGAAAATCCAAATGAGAATAATGAACATTTTGAAAGGCAGTCATCAGCAATGGATATTCTTACTGATTGTGCATTGAAGAAGGAGGTTGACCTCGCATTAAAACGTGAAATCGGTGCAGATGACAACACAAAAAGAAATAATGGCGACTATGATGATGATGATGATGATGATGATGATGATGAAGATGATGATAACGATGATGAAGATGATGATGATGGAGATGATGATAACGATGATGATGATAACGATGATGATGATGATGATGATGATGATGATGATGATGATGATGATGATGACAACGAGGAAGAGGAGCTGGAAGAGAAGGTGGAAGATTTGGCCCGCAGTAATAAGCGGAAGTGTGACGGGAAAAGTGCTGCAAAACAAATTAAAACTGAAGTTGAAACAAGTTCGTTTAATGTGTTTGAGGAAGAAATTATGAATGAAAGATTTGGGAAGGAAAACATTTCCATGACAGGACCTGAAAAAGATGATATTTTAGACATAAAGAAAATAAAGACTGAAAATAATAATATAAATGAAAGTGGAATAGGGAGCGAAAATGAACTTGCTTGCATGGAGCATGTTGTGAATATATTACAGCAGGCTGCAGCTATTGATGCGGAAAAACAGAGGAAATCTAAAGAAGTCATGTCATCACCTGCTCATGGAAAAGTTGACGTCATCGGTGGAATGAAAACACCTGACAAGGAACGACGAAAGAGAAAGCGAGAACGAAAACGACGCCGAAGACAGGCGAGCTGTTCCGTCGCTGAGGCGAGTGAAAGCGAGAACAGCATGCAGAGCCCGTTAAGAAAAGGGAGAGAAAAAAGTCACTCAATTGTTGAATTTGATAAAGAGAAGTTCGATTTTGTTTCGGATCTCAGTAAGTTACATAATTTTTTCTGCTTTTTTTTTATTCAATTGAGTTCGGTAGCTGCCAACAGGCCCGCTTGTAGCCATTTCTCTGTCCAAAGGCCATCTATGCCCAGGAGCAGATAAGTTTGTGCAAGCTACTTTAGTTCATTTAAAATACTTATAGATATATTGTGCACCGGGCTGTCAAGTGATTCTCATGCTAAGAAACTTTGATATACTACGGTCTGTCTTACCTATATCACTTCTTGAGACTATTCCCTAAGAAGAGATATGTTGCAAAGTGGAAAATTTTAGCTGCACATCAAGCCACGACCTAACAGTGATATTTCAATGATCCTCAATGAAAATTTCATTTATCTCATTCCACCTTCAGTTGCATTTATCTTCAGCAATCTATCTTCGCATTCATGAATCTGTTAGTTAAACTGTTTGTGTTTCATTTACATCGTTGATTTGGTTCTCAAAAACTACTCTCACCACTTGATTTCTTCGTTGCCATTGTCTAAATGTTGCTATGTGGTAACGAAAGGTGATGGATGCCCAAAAGAGGTACATCAATAATAGGAACGTTGACAGCACGACAAGGCCAAAGCCAGTCCATTTATCTGATGTGTCGTAATAATCTTGTGCTCCTTGGATGCAAAGCCATGCACTGGTAAGACCCAACGGTGTAAGAACAGCGAAACAGATTGCATCAGCTACGAAGTATCGCCTATCCCTTCGGCAACGTCTGTCCCTCAGCCAGCTTCTAAAAGGTCTTGGGGTGCGCTCTGTTTTGAATTCAAATTGACAGATTTCACATTTGTTACTCTGCGAATGGCCTAACCACTCTTCGAGACAGTTTTGATGGAAGAAACCCATGCTGCCAGAACAGTTGCATGGATATATCAGTTGTTCGTCTGCATGCTTGCTGTCTTGACAAATTCTGCAAATTATTGTTGATGATGACGAGCATACATCCAAGCTCAACCGACTGATGCCTTTCTCTGATTGTGATCTTGAGTGCCCAACCTCATCGATTGAAGCAGTGGAGCTGTGCGCATCTTCTTTGTCGCCCATTGTTTGTATCACATGTCAGATTAGCAACTGCGAGATGCTCTTCCTGGAACTAGTTATTTCGTCTTCGAATTTGTTCTTTCGAGTTCCATTTCGCGTGATTATTCTCTGCCTCATTCTATTCTACGTCATCAGTTAATCTTTCAGATCAAGCATGAGATTGTTTTTGTCTGCTTTTCTTCAACCATCCTCATGCTATGTTGCTAAGAGGCCAGCTGTCCCGATCGGTCTCCTCCGCACCCCATGGCCCATTGCTTCCTCCCTGATCACCGTTGTCCGCTTGATTTTCAGAGAGAAATTCAGATTAAGATAGAAGAATCATCAGCCGTAGTTTTTTGTTAATTACAGCTCATTTCTTATTTCGGAATAATCCATCCGAAAGCTCAATCCGATTCTCGATATGAGATCTGCCAATTCTTAAAGTTCATAAATACTTGTAAAATCTCTGAAATTTATGAACTTTGCTTTTTCTTGTTTAGCGTGTAATGTTTGATGATAATCAATTTATGTGTATATTTATAAATATATACACACACACACACACACACATATATATATATTTTTATATGCGTATTAAAATATGTCCAAGAGACAAGTGATAAATAAAATATGTATCGATGTATGTATGTATGTGTTCATTTTTCAGATGTTTTAGCTGAACTAGAAGCCCCTGAGAGAATAAGAATAATACAGAGCCGAATTTACGAAATACAGAAATTGTATGGAAAATTAAAAACAGAACTAGCCAGTATAGAAAGACGAAGAAGAAGAAAATTGAGACGACAAGGAGAAAATCGTAAGATGATGCCATAAGTTAGTTTATCTAGCATTTATTTCTTGTAAAAATCCAATACCAGTTTACAGAAGGAGGTTTTTGCCAAGGCGAGATTATTTTTCAAAAAATTACTTAACACGTATCAAAATGCAAGCCATGTACGCTGTGGTCTTAGTCTACGAGTGTGTTCTTCTTTTCTGACATAAGTCCCATCTTATGTAAGGTCACCGGTGGGGGTCCATAACCTCCACCTCCCCCTGTCCATTTCACGCACCTCCGTGTCCTCATGAATGCAATCCTGTCATCTTGTCAACCATTCTCCCGGCTAACATCGCTCTTTTTCCCTATCCCATGTAGTAATCTTAACTTTTAGAGATTTCTATAGATACGAAAAATTGAAATACTTCGCCCCTTTTCGCACTGAGTTTCTCGGATATTTCTATGATTTTATTCTTCGGCCCATCTTATTGGTTTGAATAATTCTAATACACCACCATAGTTATTTGCTTTTCTAACTCTCCAAGCTTCTTTCAATTAGGTTTCTTTCATTATATTGCCTACTACATTTTCTATAATACAATTGCAATTTTTTGTATTGTAATCTCGTAATGTTTTTTTTACTGTTTTTTCATCTGAAATTCCTTCTGCTATTTTCAGCCATTCGAAATCATGACCTCATGGATGCAAAGTGACTCGTTGGATTGGACCTCTGTTTTTGAATTGATGTCAACCAAATTCTAGTTTCTTCCGATTTGCATGAAACATCATTGGAATTTGTTTATCATCAAGGCGCTTCGTCATAGCTATGACAATGCATTTTGTTGAATAATTGTCAAATAGATTTGTATCATTAGAATGTATCACAGTTGATCTGGGGAGAGCAAATTCTGGTGTGAAGGGGTAAGAAAACCCCGTTAGATAGTACAAATTTTAACTGAATGTAAGCTGATGCCGTGCTATCTTATTAATGGTAGGCCTGATAAATTACCAGTCGTTGAAATGAACCCATAAGCATGAGAATATTCGTACCAAACGTTTTTCTATCTTCTTTGATGAGACAATCTCAGAAACAAACTTAGGAACATGATCCACTTAAAAGCATATTATATCATTCAGTTTTTGCGATGTTATATGGTTTTGTCATTAAATAGCTTTTTGTATTGTTCTATAGCATAGCCCTTTCTGTATGACCAGTGACAATAGGCATTTAGGGACAAAGGTCTCATAAATCTGTGGTGAATGCATTGTATCCTTTGAAAGATTAGTCAGAAAAACTCGTATATACATATATGTGTATACATGATGATGATGAATATAAATACATAGTCATCTTCCTTCACTTCAGTAAGCATATGATTTATTGCTATTTTCAAGCTATGTATATTTCGATAGATTATCTGAGTAAATTACGTTTGAATTTTGTTTGTGTTTATATCGATATATATATATATATTTATATGTATGTATGTATATATATATATATATTAATGTGGGTTAGTGTATTTTTCTTCAAGTTTGAATGTGTTGCAGGTTTCTTGCTATTTATTTCATCGTCTTGTTTTTCACAAGAATCTTTTTAACTGTAAGTTTTGTATTAATAGTAATTGGATATAGCAATCACTGCATAAAAGAAATTTGGTCTCTCTTGTCCTCGTACGAATAGAGCGGAAATCCATCAGTAATACTGGAATGCTCTCTGGATACTGGTGTAGTCCTTTTTCAAGCCATTGCAGGAATTTTGAAGAGCCAAATTAATGCAGCTTTAGACTTGATGATTTTACGAATTAAAAGAACTATTGTTTTGTAAATGCCTGTGAGGGCCCCCATTGTCGTATGAGACCCTGGATTTTGTTCTGTGGATAATTCAATGCTTTTAGGGCCCGTGGGTTCACAATAACTGCATAACTGTATATTCAAGGAAGGTAGCGATACATAGCCTTATAAAGTCCATTTCAAGTGAAAAAATCTCAGAGCTCTAGTCTTGCTAAGCTCTTAGTTGAGTATGCTAGTTAGCTTATTTTAAGAAATCTACAGAACTCTCTTAGAAGAAAATCAATTCTGCCCTCTTTCTTCAACGAATAATTTGGCTGCATTGAAGTGCATTGACGATGTAGCCTAACCTCACTTCCATGTTGCCTGGTCCATTTCGCATTTAACTGGAGACGACGTAACCATGAAGGTGCTGCAAGTGTTTCTCGTTGCTTTCCTGATCGTTGCTCAGCATTATCAAACTGATGCGAAGCTATGGGCATTGTTGATTGCTGGTTCCAATGGATGGTATAATTACAGGCATCAGGTAATTCGTCTCGATTTCATCGTAGCTTTGTTTATTGTCCTGTCTCACTTCTGCATCATATTGCCCTTGAGACAACACAATGTCTAGCAGAGTCTGGCGTTCAGACGGTAGCAAATTTTTAATTTCAGCGTTCATCATAAGATAAGTACTTTTAGGGAATTAGCGTATTTCAAGGCAGCATTGCCTTAGTCTTGTGAGGCGAAGCGTAGGATATTTGTGAAAATCTTCTAAATTTCGGGTGTACCACAGTGAAAGCAATGCCTGATATTTGCGATTTTCCTTAATTGCTTGTAGAATTATTGGTAATCATGGCTTAGTATTGATTCACACATCAGCGAGATCTGAAAAGTTTACCGAAGGCATTCGAACGCAAAGTGTCTTTTTATTGAGTCATGTGATTGTGAAACAGGAAGTGGGCCCTTGGAATTCACGGTGACGTCACTCTTAGACACACTGCTAAATGTTAATTGATCTAGATTAGGTAAAGGTTTATTCGCTAATAGAAACTAATGGCATGTAAATCATTTCTTGAATCCTCTGGTCAGGAGCTGTGCACTATTTGCTAAAAGGGGCAGTCACGTTGGACCAGAACTCAGCCTGATCAGATTATCACAAAACTTAATCTCGTCGGCAGTAAGGCCCTATGGAACATCGGGACATATATTTCTCTTATCTACCTGCTATCTGGTCACAGAACTAAGGTCACATTTTTGTATTAAACAACCATGCAGATTAATGGACTGGTTCGTTGTCTGATGGATTGATGACTGATAGACAAAGTAAATGGAGGGGGTAATGTGGTCTGATGCAGACCTTTTCTGTCTGTGAGATTTAGACCTAAGATATCGACTAGCTACTCCCAAGTCCATACCAAAGGTATCTCTCTCAGTCTGTCTTCCTACTATCTGGCAAGCATTCCTGTTGCACGAATGAATTATTGTGGTACAATGCACTTCAAAGGCCCCATCTCCCTAAAACCCTGATGAATTTTTGGTGAGAGCTTTAAACCAAACACAGCCTTACATGCAACAGCAACATTTTTGCTGCTCACCAGTGATTGAACAGTTATAAAAATGTGGGCTGAAGGCAACCTAGTTTCATTCAACTAAATCAAGACCACACAGTTTGTCATTTCATATAAATGTAACTCATGATTTGCAGCTGTTTTAATGAATAGTTATCAGGTGTATTTTGTCCTGTTCCTCTGAGATGCATCAGGATCACCAGAAGCTCAACTCATTCACACCCTCTCCCGGTTTCACTGCCTAATCCACAAACTCTATACCGCAAAACACCCACCATTCATCCTAGGAACTTGCAATTTATTTACAGAACCTCTAGCACCAAAAACTGCACGGCATTTAAGGTGGTAATGGGCAACCATGCAGCTAAACATGCCAAAGCATTTGTCTTAATTGATGGCTGCAGATGGGAAAAGCAGGATGGCAGCTAGCAAGATGTTATGAAAACTGGTTTTGATCCAAATGGAAGTGAAATGGTCACCTTTTGATGTCCGAATTTTAAGATGCTCGCAGCTGAGCACAGTGTTTTTAATATCTTGCAGCCTGTGAGCATTGCCTTTGAGAAAATGAGAATGCCATAACTTGATTATGTTGCATGTGGAAAGTTAAGCCTTTCTCAATGATTCTAAATTCCTATTAACAATAAAAGCCTATATTTTCTCTTAGGCTGATATCTGCCATGCCTACCAAGTTTTGCATAGTCATGGGGTTCCTGATGAAAATATTGTTGTCATGATGTATGATGATCTGGCAGAAAATTATGAGTAAGCAATATGAATTTTTAAATTGATTTCCTCTCTGAAATAAGCATAGCTACAAGGAAGAGGCTACCAGAAACAACCTCAGTTTGGGTTTCCCTCACCTAAATCTGAGGAGAGTGCAGATCTGCAGATGATAAGAGATTTTTTGAGGTTGTTCCCTCAATTGATGCACATCAATCTTTTTATGTGAAGCTTAGGTGATGCAGGATATTGGAAAGTTTTTATTTATTTATCAAATCAGTCTGAGACCCACAAGTATTGTACCTTATCTCATTAGTCAGGTTAATTTGTTGCTCCCACTGTTAGGCTTTTGAGCCACCAACGAGTACACCAAAAATTCGAAGCAGAGATTTATTGACACTGGTGACTCAGTCCATCATATCATGTGTAAAATATGAGTCAAACAAGAATAGTACATTACATGTAAAATTTTGCTGAGAGGGGTTAAATTTTGTTATGTTTCCTTATTCTTTGTTTAGAAATCCAACAAAGGGAATCGTTATCAACAAGGTGAGGTTGTCTTCAATCAATCTCAGCTGATAAAATTATCCATGTTTATTATTGCTAGATTTTGTCCAAAATATGTGTAGGCTTCTCTATTCTTATTAAACAATCAATTATTTTTTATTTCAGCCTGGAGGATCTGATGTTTACCAAGGTGTTCCAAAAGATTACACCAAGCATGTATGATAAAATTTTGCCTGCTTTCAATTCATTGCAATTTTAGTTCTACTGACTAAATGACAAAGTCAGATGCAAATGAAGCAAATATTAATCACCATTGTTCATTGATACACCTTCTGCAAAGTTAAGTGGATGCAGGTGTGCTTCAGTCAGTTATTTTGAATCAAAAATAATTCACAGCCTTTCTATTTTTCCTTAGGATGTGACACCTAAGAATTTTCTTAGCATTTTGAAAGGTGATAAAGAGGCTATGAGGGGTATTGGAAGTGGAAAAGTCATTGAAAGGTGAAGCTTGTATTTTTATGAATTATATTTATGATGCAATTATTTAAGCCTTAAAATGAATGTCCAATGTATAAAAAGATTTATATCAAATATTTATTTTTTGTATGAAAAACCATATTAAATTTCCTTCTATATGAATGCTCATGATCTTTGCAAAAATGCCACAAGTAACCCTGGGATAATTTACCACCAAAAGTCAGTCAATCTACCCAAATCTTCATTAGTCTTACAGAAAATTTAGTTTCCAGCTAATTGATAAATTCACTTGATACAAGCATTCATTTCATCACAGTGGGCCAGATGATTATGTTTTTGTGAATTTTGCTGACCATGGAGCACCAGGGTTGATTGCATTCCCAAGTGGAGAGGTGAGTGCAACTATTCTCTTTTAGAATTAGACTTTCTATTTAAACACATATCATATTTATTTATTTCTTCCCAAAACCAAATATAAATTTTTTGATACTGTGGAGCTTTTTGCTCATAAATGTGTGACCAACTCCTTCATCTCACTGTGGCCACACCTTGTTGTTCCCACGCCTGGAAGTACTAAAAGCTAGCAACTCTGGTCATTCCAGGTGAAAATTTAGCTCAGGATGGATTTAAACCACTTACCTTATAGTATCAATGCACAAGAATCTCATCAAGTAGCTATTCTGACAAATTATATGTTTGCATCAATTCTTCTTTTGGCCTTAATCCTACTCAGATGGAATGGCTTGTTCACTACAAGTATTCCTTTGCAGCCCCATCATTTATAGTCTGTGATTGGAGCTGTCTAAATTAGCAGCCAGATGCACCTCTTGCTGCCAATATGCAGATTGATAAATGTGCCAGATGCACCCCATTTATCTAGGCTTGGGATTAGCCCTGGGGTATACTTGATGCAATCCCCAATGGCCAGGTTTGTGCATACTTGATTTTGTATGAAGAAGGCTTTGATTTATTCATAATCTTATATTTGATAGCTAAAAGCCGGTCAACTTCATGATGCCATTTTGTACATGCATGAAAATAATAAATACAAGCAGGTTTGTTTCATACTGTACCATGTTTCTGCCTGAATAATGCAATATGGCTTTTATGCAAAATCTAATTAAGATTGTGTTATCCAAATTATGACCATTTTTGAGCATTTTATCTGTTTTTAGCGGACAGGACAGAGCAAAACTGTAGCAATGCTGTTGCTTTGTTGTTAAGTGCATTTTAAGTGACTTCTGTTCTATATTTTGCTAAGCAGCTTGTAGATGTATACAGCGCTGCAGGAGATCCAATGCCTAATTTAACATGCAAGAAATGAAAAATTATGTGCTAAAACATATGCTGAATTAGCTAGCAATAAGAAGCAAAGCCACCCTAGTATTTAGTAAATATCTCAGTGAGAAATTTTCTCTATGAACAAATTGCGATTTATACAGTATTGTGTTTTTCTTCTGATGAAGTCTTCTGGTCATACTAAACTAAAACAATGATTAAGGGCTACAAATCATTGTAGCTTGGCAAAAGTTGATGGTATTTATAGTCACTAAAAAATGATATCAATTGTGTACTAAAGTTACTGTTGATGTAGTGTTGCCAAAGCGTGATAGTGATTTTGTATTTTCGTTTTTATTGAGTGACCCTGAAAAAATTTTCTAGGAGAAGAAACCCTAAGAATTATCTTTGTTTTAAGATGGTATTCTACATTGAGGCTTGTGAGTCAGGCTCAATGTTTGATCAGACGTTACCACACAACATCAAAGGTTTGTTGAACTTTTTGTGTACTTATGTCTTTATTTTTTTTACGGAGTAAGCCCAAACGTTTTGCTCTAATACATACACAATGATTACCACTCTCTATCTGATTGGTTTTTTCTAAAATGGAACAAAAATTTTGATCATAAGAACCAGTCCGTATAATATTTTGATCAATTCATGACAAAATGCAAGAAAGGTACCGTTCCTTCCATCATTTTGTCTCAATCATTTTTTATCAACAGTTGGTGTTGAGACTTGAATATAAATGCAGAACTTGTCTTTGACTTTTTCACATATCTATGATAGTATTTGCAACAACTGCGGCCAATGCAAGAGAATCTTCATATGCCTGCTACTGGGATGGGAAAAGACAAACCTATTTAGGTGATGTATACAGTGTAAAATGGATGGAAGATTCAGATAAGGTATGTCAAGTTGTTTTCTTTTCTTGACTTTTTTCTTTATGCTTTGATACTCAGAAGATTTTTCCTGGTAGTTTTTTCTCTTAGTTGGACTTTTGATTTTCTGTTGGATTTGAAAACCAGGAGTAGTTTTTCTATTAATTTAATGTTTCTTTCACATTGTACTTTCTATTTAATTTTTGTCATTAGGAAGACATTACAAGAGAGACTCTTGAGGACCAGTTTGAGATTGTTAGGAAGCTGACCAACACAAGTCATGTTATGCAATATGGCGACATGGTATTTCACCCGTCTTTATTGTTTGATTTAAACTTCCTTTGCTTTTTATATGGGAATTGGGATGAGTATGAGAATATGAGAATATGAGAATGGATGAATATGATAATGTATATTTTGTGGTTTGGGCCTGGCCCTTGCAAAGAATCTAGAGGGATGGATTAGTTTGATTGTAATTTATTGCTAGGCACACCAAAGCTTGGTTTCTCCTTCATTATTTACCTGATTTATTCAACTGGAAAAGAGATCTTGAGATGTTGTTGAGATCGCAAGACACCAACTCCTGACACGGGTTGCTTTTGAGATCAGAATTTCGATTCATAATTTTTCCAAAATGATTACTGTATCCTGTCTAGTTGAAATAGTGTTTGTACTTGTCTATGCTGTGATTATATAATTCCAAACATATGTTAATCATTGATTCATTATTTTCTATATCTATTTGTGTCCTTCCTCTTTGTTCCAGACAATGAAAGATGATCCAGTCGCGCTGTTCCAGGGTGGAAAGAAATCAAATGCTACGTCATGGGCACCTCCAAAACCTATTGTTAGTAAATATTTTAATTGCGTCAGTCGCTATTTTAATGCAAAAGCAAAGGGCTTCGATTTCTTCGTTTGTCATTTCATTTGTGAGATAAGTGCAATTGCAGTTTTGATAAAGATCAGTGAAACAATGAAAGAAAATAATTGCCTACCCGTGTACTTGTGATGCCCTTAAAATTATTTCCTATTTCCCATTTTTCTATATTCTTATTACCACCGTATTTTTAGCGCTTATTGTAAATTGATTGAAAATTTCTCACCATATCTCACCTTGACGCTTTGTCCCTATGGAAACCTAGGGGTCGGGCTCGTCCTCCTTCTCCATTCGCTACGATTAGTCGCTAACACAGGGGTCACATTCGTATCTACCATCTACCATATCCTTATCGATCTGCTTCCTCTAGGCTTTCTTCGGTCTCTCCCTGCTTCTTTTCTCGAGTAGCTCCATGCTCGCCGTTTCTTGGTGATATTGCCATAAACCCTGCTGTCGACATGTCCATACCATATCCTCATCGATCTGCTTCCTCTAGGTTTTCTTCGGTCTCTCCCTGCTTCTTTTCTCGAGTAGCTCCATGCTCGCCGTTTCTTGGTGATATTGCCATAAACCCTGCTGTCGACATGTCCATACCATATCCTCATCGATCTGCTTCCTCTAGGTTTTCTTCGGTCTCTCCCTGCTTCTTTTCTCGAGTAGCTCCATGCTCGCCGTTTCTTGGTGATATTGCCATAAACCCTGCTGTCGACATGTCCATACCATATCCTCATCGATCTGCTTCCTCTAGGTTTTCTTCGGTCTCTCCCTGCTTCTTTTCTCGAGTAGCTCCATGCTCGCCGTTTCTTGGTGATATTGCCATAAACCCTGCTGTCGACATGTCCATACCATATCCTCATCGATCTGCTTCCTCTAGGTTTTCTTCGGTCTCTCCCTGCTTCTTTTCTCGAGTAGCTCCATGCTCGCCGTTTCTTGGTGATATTGCCATAAACCCTGCTGTCGACATGTCCATACCATATCCTCATCGATCTGCTTCCTCTAGGTTTTCTTCGGTCTCTCCCTGCTTCTTTTCTCGAGTAGCTCCATGCTCGCCGTTTCTTGGTGATATTGCCATAAACCCTGCTGTCGACATGTCCATGCCATATCCTCATCGATCTGCTTCCTCTAGGTTTTCTTCGGTCTCTCCCTGCTTCTTTTCTCGAGTAGCTCCATGCTCGCCGTTTCTTGGTGATATTGCCATAAACCCTGCTGTCGACATGTCCATACCATATCCATACTCGATCGCGACGAATCGTAGTCTTCTTCCAACTCCGTCGTTTCTGACCCTATCCAGCCTTGCCCCCTCTTAATGTCGCTCTTAGCATGCACATTTCTGTCGTATTGATCTTATGGCAGTCTTCATGACCCAGCATTCTGTGCCATGCGCCAGAGCTGGTCTAATGATAGCCTCATACATTTGATACGTCAGCCGGAGGGGCATCTGCTTGTCTTACATTACCCTTGTCATCTTTCAACAGTTCGACCAGGTCGCCCTTTCTCTCATATTAGTGTCTTTGTCTTCATCCCATCTCTGGACACTGCTGACTCCAGATATTTTGAATTTCTCCACCGTTTCCAGAGGTATCCCGTCTAGAAAAAAATCTGGCCGTCTTCGTTGCCTGCTGTCACGAGGCTCTCTGTCTCACTGATGTCGATTTTAAGGCCATTATCTGAGTCTTTCATGCTCGTCTACTCGCGTCGCTGCTATGATGACACGGTCGTCCGCGTACAGCAGATTTCACGGGGGTTCACATCTCGCATCTTTCGATACGGTGTCCACCAACAGTATAAATAAGAATGGGCTGAGGACTGAACCTTGGTGTAATCCAATCTTCATGTTGAAAGGTTTTCTCATTCCCTGCTTCGACTTTATCCGGATCGTTGTACCCGCGTACTTTCCTGATCCGGCCTGGGACGTTGTTTCATGGGCTTTCTATAAATCCCCAAAAGTCGTCTACAGCGGCTTGTTGCCCTCACGGTACTTTTCCATGAAGGTTCTCAGTGTGAAGATTGCGTCAGGATTGCCGACTCCGTTTTTAGGCCAACCTGTCCTTCTGTGTTATCTACTAATGCTCTGAGCCTCTGTTCCACAATTCGCTCCCAGAGCTTCAATCGTGTGATGCAATAGCTGTATGCCTCTTGGCACTGCATGCGATCGCCTTTCCCCTTCAAGACTGGTGTGGACACACTCGGCCTCCACGCATCGGGCATCTTTATCGCATCTTTATCGCATCGTCTATTTAATTGTTGAATGTTGATGTGGCCACTCCGTTGGGCCCACAACTCTTATCGCTCTTTCCATCTTCTTGATCTGCTTTGCTACTTCATTGAGTGTCACTCGTGCTATTGGCCCTTCTATCGACGCAACCTCTAAAAATCTATAAATGTATATTTTCTCACAGACTGATGCGATTCCATCTCCTGATGTGCCATTGATGATACTCTACAAAAAATTAGAAATGGCCAAGACAAAGATTGAATACAAGGCAATAAAGAAGCAAATATATGAAGAAGAAAGTGTAAGTTTAAAGCAACAGTGTTGTTTCCAGTTTTAGCGCCTTGAATTTACCTGATAAAAAATTTGCTCAAATACAAAAAAGCCAATAATCTAGACATTTTTTAATCAATCAAAGTTTGAGGGACGCCTTTCTTTGCTTTATTTGATAAGTTTATCTGCTGAACCCTTTACATTACACTGCTCAATATTTTCATCCTCAATCAAAATGAGTTGAATTGATTACTTTGATAGATGCGATCGCTAATCAGAGTTACTGCAAAGCACATTGTTGGAAAGTTGATTGCTGAGGAAGACAAAAGGCTCGAGATTCTTGCGTCACCTGCCAAAATTTTCAACCGAAAGTGCTACGAAGAGTCCATTGAGCACTTCAAGAAGCACTGTTTCAATTTCAGCAAGGTAGAAACAACAAAACTAACCCTCAATCTGGATATTCGTATGTCCCACCCCTCCGAAGACTTTTATATAGCCATATTTGCTTTCCTGTTTTCCTCCCATTTTCATACATTGCCAGTATTCTGCTCTAAGCATTCCCATATATGGTTATGGCAAGAACCAATCAGTAAGAGCAGCAATGATATCGCCCCCAAAGTATCAACAGAATGAATGTAAAACTAAATCACCTTCTCAACACGAACATCTGGGGGCACCTTGCTTGAGGGTTACCAGGGCTTTGTGGAGTAGGGTGGCCTGTTCCTTTCCTCGCCACACTTCATTCCAGATTTGCGCCGTGTTCTCGTTTATTTGAGTGCATACAGATAGGGAATGTATCGAGAAACGGGGACAATTGTGGCTGGACCCCGGGGCCTCAAACACAGTTGATAGGTGCTCTAGCCATTGTACCAACGGCGTCTTTTTTAGGAATTTACATATCAAAGCAAGTAGCCTGTGAAAATTGAGCATTTGATTTCTTTGGTTGGCAGCTCATGCTCTTCTCTCTAGTGGTGATGGGTCGATCGAAGACGCGAATTCTAGCAAGAGTCTTCTGAAAATGGAGTGAAATACCTATCCAATGTCTGAATGATGCTAACCGCTCTGCAATCACCTTATTCCATTTCATGGCACTTTACCTTTTTGATTATCAGTTGACCCACGATTCACATTGATGTACTTATCAAACCTCTTTGCGTATTTGCCTTGTGATTTCAATGGATTTCAATTGATTTCAATTGATTTCTTCTCGCAGTACGAGTATGCGCTACGTCATGTCTTTGTCCTTTCCAATCTTTGTGACCATGGCATACCAGTTGAAACGTGAGTAGCAATACTTATTTTTTATTAATGAGTGATTCTTTTTTAGTCGTCTGCATTTTTTTAACCTGTGATTGTTTTCGACTTTTTTTGAAAAAATTTTTATGTAGCACATGTCGCATTTCTTCAAATTCATTATATCGATATTAATTCAAGTAATTTCTACCTTCCTTAATTTTTTATTCATTCGATCAAATACGTCCTTTCTTCTTCTATGCTGTCTCCTTCCAGGTTGAAAGTCACAATGAAGCATGTTTGCCAAACCCTGAAACTTGACTAGTACAGTTGGAGATTCACAGCCAAACTTGTGAAAATATGCATTAAAGCTTTTATTATCTAAACAATGCTGCTTCTACCCTATAGTAATAATTCAAATTAAGAATAAGAATATATTGATTTCAATTTGCATAATTAGCGTAATTAATATGATAAGCAACTATTAGTTTCTTGAGGCTTCCAGGAGAAGCATTTTCTGATTCAAATTTAATGGTATCATGACAATTTTACCATGTCTGTTTTATTGACTGCACCAAGTGTTACTCAGTGCCTTTATCATATCCAGTTATTTTGCTATGATTTTCTATCACCGATCAGGATTCAACTGCTCTTACTGTAATTGAACCGAACTGTCAAGAAAGCGCATATTTTTACGCAAGATAGGGCTGCTCTGTTGATTTCAAGGAAAATTGAGTGATCGGGTTCGTCGGTTGTGTCCTTTGGTTTTGCTTATGCTGATGCTTTCTGATAATTTTTATATAGGAAATCTGTTTATATCTGTTTTTCACTTAGTTGATTGATATTTATTTTTCTGATTTTAAGAATTATGCTGATTTTGATGAATTAATGAATATGCTGTATCTTTTTCTAAAAAGCTGAGTTTTGTATTTGCTGCTTTGCTTGACTCCACGTGGGAATTTTCTGTTTTCGTGTCTCCTTTGACTGTTCTTATATTACCGGTACTAATTTTAACCCTTTATGGGCACCTGTGACCACCTTAGTAGCTAAATACCTAGCAAATTAGCCATTTACGGAAGGTGGTACGCCTATCGCCTTTTGATTGGTATTAGTTCACAAATAGGGTGGCTTTTGCTATCATTGCTTCCTATTTCACATTAGCATGGTTTACTCGTTTTGAGCAATTCCTTCTCTTGCGATCGAATCGCACCATAGGCCAGTGTTTCGATAAACTTTGCGCCTATTTCTGCTCATTGTTAAAATTGACATTTTGCTGCAATTTATTATTCGGGCCCCTGCTTTTTGTAACACGTAGAAACTAAACGGCTGGCAGTTGATAAAGAATTTTGCTATTTTTTGGGATAACTTTAGGAACTGGCCTACCTTTGGATAAATATTTTCTTGTTTTACTGTCGTGATACATTACAAACATCTAGGTGTTCAATGCGAGACCAATGCCTCCCTTCCATCATTGATTTTGAACTTTTTATTTGGAATGGCTTCCAAGTTCATTTTGCCGTTTTTAAATTTTCTTAATGATAAGTAATGGTAAAAAGCTTTAAAATGATTCAAAATGTTCATTGGCATTCTAGTTATTTAACCTTTTGCAGTACTCAATATTGAAATGGTATCAATGGGATTAAGATTGTGTTGATGTCCGGGGCATGTTCCGCAGTTTCCTTCTGGCGTCCTTCTTTGTCAAAAAACTAACCTAAGTCTATAATGGGTAAGCATTTAAGCCGATAATCACGGGCGCCATCTCTTTGATGTTGGACTTACACAGGATCTTCGTAGTTTCCTTTTCGGAAAATGCAACATTTTAGAATATTGTACAAGTTATTGGCTGCCAAACACGCGAAGGTCGCAGTTTTGTTTAGCAGATGAATGACAACGAAGGCATTTAATGGTTTTAATCCGGGTGACAATTGATACACCAGTTTCGTGTATGACCTCAGCTCCAAATATGCTTGTATTCAATTTTTCATCACTCTCTCCTTGCAAGCACTCTTTCTGTTGCATTGAAGGCACAAACGTTCCCCTTTCCTTTCGTGAATTTGTGAAGCCAAGTTTCGAGAGAATTTCTGAGTCAGCTTATTTATCGTAAGAGATAAATGCTGTAGCTATGCAGCAAAGATGGAGAATGAAAAGCAGATGCCTTGTCTGGTCGATATCATCATTATGACAGGGCTAAATGGTAAACGCCGAAGAGACAAAAGCGATTGATTTTAATTGCTTACTTTAGGGATTTGGTTGGGACGAAATTTGATTCACGATCACATGGCAGTTTAGCCATATAGACCACCACTGGGAAGTACTCGGTTTGCTCTTAATTGCCCATTGTCTCCTGCTAATGTTAGAAATATAGGCCAGCTATGAAATCACACAAACAGTGCTTTGATTATATCAAAATTGAATGTTTCAATATTAACAACTAATTAAATGCAAAACCCATAAAGGATGCCACAAAGCAGTATTTTTGTCAGCTTTTGCAATTTCTATGAGGTAATGTTCCCACAGTGCACGTGAGCTTTCTATGCCAGCGTAGTACGATCGTTAATTGCTTTAGAAATGAATATAGGACTTGATGAAATTGCTGCCCTTTCGAAATGTTATTGGGATCTGAGACCTTAATAGCACTCGTATCATCTTTTACAATACACATCCTTAATATCATGATATATCCATGTGAATTTCCCTCCGAGCTCAGTATGCGGTTGAACAGATTGGTTTGCAACAACTAACGAATGGAAATCTCACTCCATACCTCGATTCGAAACGCTTTTGTTGAAATTTGATAACCGATAAAAGCATTACAAATCATTCCACTAAGATTGACCATATTTTTTTGTGAACAAACAAGACGGCACTGTTAGATGGAGATAATGATAATGAGAACAGTGAACATCGTAGCGATGATTTCAGGACTCATATGATGATAAAGATTACAAAAATAGCGATGATGATGGTGATGATGATGATTATGACAAGATGACAAAAATCATGAGGTAACAATAATGACAATCATAATGATGATGATGATGATGATAGCAGTAGTCATTATGATGATGATAATAATGATGGCAATTATGATTACAATAATGATGCTGATCATGATGATTATGATTTTCATTACTATTATTATTATTATCATATATCATACATATTGTAATAGCATTTAATATGATGCACGTACTACATACTTTGCCACCAGAACGAGGATTGGACAGACCCTGCTTTGATCGACTTCTGAACTACTATTTTGCTGGATCAAACATTGTATTTCTTTCCTTTTTTCCGTTTCGAATAATCATTATTACATAGTAGAAACAGCCAGTCACACAATGCCTGTTCTAAGAGAGGTGTGCTTGCATTGTTAAAATATGCATTTAATGACTGGTTGGAGAAATTATCATAATCATTATTATTTCATGCTGCACAAAATGTTCCTGAAGAATGGCAAAAGGAAATAAACCAAAGTAAAGAGGGAGTCGAAATGAAAACGAAAATTCATTTTTGATGTATTCATAATATTTGATTTATTGATCCTGTCTACTACATATACGAGAGATGGTGTTTGTGTTTAATGCAACTTTCAATGAAAATCAAATGGATCTCGTAACAACAAAGAGATATGCAGCTTATAGAACAGCAAATGGATGATTGATTATTTACAATAAAATCTCCTTCAAAATGATTGCATTCTGAATGAGCATGTATGCAACATAAAGCTTAAGATCGAATTTCAAAACGAGTAAAGAAATATATGCATCATTTGTTCGTAAAATTTTCATTGTTGCGCAATGATATATGGACGAAGGCATTTATAAAACAACGTGTGTAAGATGCATCTAAAAAATTCTGCTTTTCTTTGCAGTGTTTGCGTTTGCGTGTACGTATGTCAGACAGCGAATGAAAGTTGAAAGTTTATGAATTAGAGAGAATTTGAATCTAAAAAATGAAATGTCCCAATGTTGGAAAATCAATTTCAACTCATAATGAATAAATAAATCGATGAATAAGCAAAACGGACCTGACCGGGGATTTATGTTTGAGTCAGATATAATTATAAACAGTTTCTGATTGGAGCAAATCGAGTCTTGCTTTAAATATCTTTCCAGTGTACCAATGAATTGTCCGTTTCCGAAGATACGAAACACAATAATGCTACATACAAATGAGGCAAACGGCTGCGTAGCGCCCAATCCGTTCTTTCATGGGAAATTCCTGATCATGTGAGATCGTTACTGTTTCCATTTTATCTGATTTGATGGTTCACTTTTCGAGGAAAAAGTTGCGAATATAACTATTGCTTAGAATAGAATGATGTGATAAAAGAAAGAAAAAAATAGAAAGAAAGAAAGGAAGAAGGAAAGAAGGAAAGGAAGGAAGAGAGAAGGAGAGAAAGAGAGAAAGAAAGCGAAACCATTTTGATGCCTGAATGGCAGGTAAAAATCATCCACGGATTACCTTGTCTGTTTCTTTATCTCATTCCATGGATAATTTGGTAATAAATCTGACAGATATGTTTTCCCATTTATCGAGGGTAAATTCTACTTTGATAAATCTTCATTTCAGAGATTGTTTTATTTGATGTTCAACAATCTCTTTCGTATTGCCTCCTTTTCTACATTAGAAAAATGAATAATATTTTCAATTCTCAAGTTGGCTTTATCGAACATTGACAAAAGCATCAGGTTGCTTTCTTGGTCCTCATAGTTGTCACTATTTTGCAGTCAGTAGTGAGATATACCGTTCATACCAACCACAAATCAATCATTTTGAGTCTGCAGGTTCACATGTTGGACACCTTTGGTCTTCAAGCTTCATTTTCCCTCCACAACCCGCGCATATTTTCACGGGTTCATTCATCTGCATCGGTACATGCGCAGATACTGGCACGTAGGCTACCATTCTATTGTGTTGTCCATTCTTGATTGCTGGAGGAGAATGTGGTGCATTGCTGTGACCAGAATGCCGTGATGCTAAAGACAAAAACGAACACAAGTTGGAATAATGACAAATCGATGAGCAAATTACTTGAAGCATCTTTCATTCACAACCCCCTTGAAAAGAGACGGATGATTCGTCTCAGAAGTCTTACTTCAAAACAAGAGCAAATACTTCATGCTTATGAAATTTTTCAAATTTCAGTAAATATTTTCTAAATATTTTTTCAATATTTTTTCGTTTGATCAATACTTGCATTCTAAGCATTAAAAGGACTTCTGTTTTTTCCATCAAGCCATAGGCAAGGTTTTGAGTGAGCAAGTGTTTTTGACGCATTAAACTTCAATATGACAGAAAAAAGGCAGCATGTTGCACCACACTGCGAGCCAAAAAACTTTGACATCATCACCTTTTGAGTTACCGACTCTTCATTTGAAAATTTTTCTTTTGAAATAGTTTATATATATATCATTGTGACGCCATCTCCATCATTCCCAGACAGAGCAAGACTAATGATTTTAGATGAACGATAACAATTGGAAATGGGGCAATAGCAAGAACTTTTTACACCTCAAGAAAACTCTCCTTCCTTACCTATGGTATCCTTGGGAGAAACGCCCATGTCTGAGAAAGAGGTGGTTGCCACTGGTGACGGGCTATGGGCATCTTTAGGGCCTGTGACGTCATGTTTTGACAAATGCGGTATCTTAGACGCAGGAGAGGAGATGCAGTCTGGGCAAGGGCATTTCTGTGACATCTGACATGTGCAACCCGGTGGGCAGGGTGGAACTGGTACCATTGTATAGCCATGCTGGGAATGAGCAGGGGGGTGCTGTGGCTGTCCTTGGTGGGTATTGAACGGCAAGAATGCCGACATGGCCATAGTATGCTTCTCATTTGCAGTATATCTTTGACGATTCGAATCGTCACCAGAAGCTGGTGGCAGTGTGAAACTTTGGCCAGGCATGCTAGACAGCTGTGCCACTGCTCTCTCGTGGCTTGGTAGTATGCATTCAATCGCTTGCACAATGTCCCCATTGCATCCTTTTAGAATAAGTTCAATAACGCCTCTTTTCTGTTCTGGAAATAAGCGTGATAAGAGGTCTAGATAACGCATTTGTTGGTGTCTTGCTATTGCTGACTCATCAAGTCGCAAGTCTCTGCGGGGCATTTTCGCTGGTGGCTCATGCGAGTGCGGTGGAAGTGTATGGACCTTTTCATGCATCAGCGGGGTGCCTGAGGTCGATGGTTGCTGCTGCGGCTGCGGCTGCGACTGCGGTTGCTGCATTATGGGGGAAATAGGTTTTTTTGAAGAAGCGATTTGGCTGGAGATAGGCTCGCTGGTTTGCACCATCGAAATTGGGATTGTTGTATTTGGAGATAATGAAGGGCTTTCTGTTTTGACGGCATTCGCAGATTTCTGGTCAGCAGGAGTGGAAATAGTTTTGTCATCATCTGATTCTTTGGAATTTGGTGAAAACTTGCTGTCTGCAAGAGGACTTGTTGCCTTTTCACCAAATGGGGACACGCTTGTTCCATTCTCGTCAAATTTCATTGAAGCTTTAATTTCAGCATCATCATCGTCATCATCATCATCATCATCATCATCATCATCGACGTCATTGTCCTCACTTTTGATCATTTCATCTGAAAATCAAACCAAACTTATGAAAAATTTTATTCTTTGACTTTCAGAAGCTTTCTGCTTCTTTTAGCATTCCATATTACTTTGAAATATGACAAATTGACGAATACAGCAACAGCAAAATGACCAATGTGTTATCATCATCAAGATCATCACCATCATCGTCATCATCATCATCATCATAATCGTCGTCGTCGTCGTCGTCGTAATCCCAATTAATGCAAGCGTCTTAATTGGAAATGGAATCTTATCAGCATAAAATAATCGATCTGTCCACTTTTACAACATATTGGATTTTAACTTTTCATATTCAAATTTATTTCCATTTACAACATCTAATGTGCCTTTCTTGAATTGGCTTAAATTCTAGGGATTGGAGAGCCAGCTGCCAGGTGTAAATAGAACACAATTGTTTAGCTAAATCCCATTCGACTGGTCGCTATTCTCTTCAATCCAATCAAAAGAATCGGGAATGTCTCAAAAATGCTTCACTGTCCTTTCTTCATTTTTCCTTCCACAGTTAAAAAGGAAAAGTAGCAATAGCTCTGTGCAACTTATCGTCAAGTTTTTCAACTTTCACCCCTGCTTCCTCCAAGTAATTATTATCAATTTTAGAATTAATCTCGACATCTCTAGATTTCTTTCGCACAATGTTGAACTCAAAAATTTTTTCCGCCCAATATGGCACTCAGGAGGTAAACGCAAATTTAACTATTGCCATATCATCTCTGATTGAAACCAAGTATTGGTGACTGGATTAAGTTCAATATCATAAAGGCTAGGCTCCAAAGCTACCTCATTGATAGAATTGAAAAAGGGTGCGCGTAAAGCAAGGTGCAATTGCAGATCAACTGCATAGCATTCTCGATCTCAAGCATAGCAGAAACCAAAGCCATATATCTGGGTCATTTTTTGGGAACATAAAACTGAAATATGGGACTCTCGCCACCTCCTTTGCGAAATTGTTTTAATTGTGATCCGTTGAGGACTCGAGCCTACGACCAAAGCGTGGTAACTTAGCATACTTTGGTTACTATACAATGACACAGCGAATTAGTGATGAGTCTGCTGTTATTGTTGATGTAATAAGTTGGCAGCAATGCAAATTTTGGTACCTGAACAGAAATGAATTTGCCTGAATTGCATTCTCAAACTCGTTTAAAAGAACAATGGCTTGGTAAGAACGCCACCCGACCCGCATTCAAGCTTCCTGCTGGTGGCTTGTTTGAAATCTGCCAACAACCAACAAGAATTTCTTATTCTGATAACAGAAACCATTCATGTGGCATGAAACCAGTTAACAACACACACACATTGAATACATTTTGTTTCTACGGTAAAAAACCAGCAATATCCAAATGCAAGTTGTTATTATGACGGGCAACTAGATCCAGACCTCCCATTGAATGAGCCATTGCAAGTTGAATGGAAACTCGATTGCTATCAGATTCAAAAAATCATCGAAGAAAAATAAAAAAAATTGATTGCACTGCGGGCTACTCACTTAATTTTTTTTGCTTTTTATTTTTCATTTTCATTTTTCATTTATACTTTTGATTTGACTCATTCAATGCAGTGCATTCTGACCTTTGACATAAGCAATGGCTGTGTACAAAGTATACCTGACCACTAACGAAGTAAAGATAGAATTGCAGAATAATGACTCAAATAGCAATAACCATGCAGTGCTAAAGGAACTGGTTGCAAATCTCAATTGCTAATTTCTGTTCTTTGTTCTAGAATCTTGCTAAACTCGAAGTTAATAATGCAAGCCGGCCTGATTGAAGAGCAATTAAAACTTAGTTGGCAATTGGACGGAGCCAGATTACACTCTCTTTTGTGAGACCGCCATTAGTAAACATTTCATTTACTCGTTCCTTTATATTTGTTTATATTTTGCAAGTATTACATCAAAGTTGCCTTTTCATCTATTAATTTCTAGGTGGCTGATCAAACAGAGCTTTGCCGAACTGAGGACGGAATCTGCACTTTTGTTTTCAACTTCGTCAACATAATTCGTCATTGTAGACTGTTTGCTTATTGCTGCCATTTGTCCTTTCAACTGCAGGCATATAATCAGTAGCAAAGGCAATATTTGTCCAAATGTTAGGCATTCTTGCTCAGTCCAATCAAATCGCCCTGCTTACTACAATGTTAAATTTGCAAAGCGCAAAGATCACAGGGTGAAAGGCCATCAAATCAACAGTTTCAATCAAAAAGCAGAAGTCAAATCATTTCCTTCATCCACCAAAAAATTTAACTTTTTTTCTTGAACTCTTCCTGGCTAGCCAGTGCCGTTATTAGTTGACAACTGAATTGAACAAGAAGGCTTGATTTGTTGTTTATGAAGGATGGAGCATGGCTCAGTGTCCTGCCTCTGGTTTCTCATAAACTTTGCTGGCTGCATTTGAGCTTGCGATCGCGTATACTTTGCAGTCTTTATATATACAGGTATATATCTATAGAGTTTACTTGTTCACATTCCCCTACTACAGCCTATTTGTTAGAAAAGGCAATTGAACCAACCCATAAGATGTCCCTCCCCTAGAAGCAACTCGGAGCTCTGCCTCTCCTTTCTGCTAACCTCAGAATCGAGTATGCTACGCTTTCGATTGCCATTGGCTCTTAGTCTACGGCTTTGTTTAAAGAAAAATGTTGCAGAGTTACACAGAGTCAATTCTAAAACACTTTCTCGCACCGACTCGATTATCAATCAACTTTTCGAAGGACATCTTCAGAACCAAGATCTGCTAATTTAGCCTATTTTTGTATTCTTGATAAAGGAGAGAGGGGAAAGATACTCATTCGCTTTGCAGCAAATCATTCCCATTTAGGACCCTTTGCTTCTACTTTAATGAGAAAGGCCTAAATATTCATGTCCCAAGAACGTGTGAGTTGATTCTTGTCGTTCATTGCAAATGTAGGACGCGGAATATATTCAAGACAACTATGTGAGGAAAAGAAAGTATAAATGGGACCAAATGGGGGATGACAAAGTGACGTATTTATCCTCAGCTCATAAAGGTCAGTTGTAATTTAGAACCTAGTGATTCGGAAGTGAGAATCTTGCGGTGTTCAAAATTGATGACTACGAAAATGAGGTCGCGACAGGCTTAGTTAATACGATTAAAAAAGACTGGACTGGCATGGGATTTGGTACAAAAGGAATTCACGTAAACTGTAATCGCTTTGTTTGAAACAATAACAAAAGAAAAGAAACAGTGATACCCTTGAGAAATAAACACGATGGATGAATTATGATAATGATCAATGCATCACAATACCCCGTGGAAAGAGAAAGCCGCATGGGAAATCCCTATAAATTGTGACATTATGTAAAGTTGCACATGATAGGATGGCGAAAACGATGTTATTTGTACTTTGGCAAAAACAGAAGGAAGTACAAAAGATTTTGGTAAACAAAGCGACACTGATAATGAATTTCATGGTTGATTAAAAGATTTGAAATGTTGCGAAGCGAATCGAAAAACATCACGTTGTCAAACAAACAGAAGACTGCCAGTAGATTTACACAGCGTCCTATGCCCTTTCAGTTCAGATGTCATAGTATCGACATCGGTAGGGTAGCAAGTGTCAAATACCAGAGTTGGTTTTCGACACCATTTCGCAATAGTTCGATTTGTGAATTGGCGGAAATTAAGATTCTATGATAATAATTTCATTTGAATGTCTTTGACTCGTACTGTTTCGATTTCAGAGGAGCAGTAAATTTACAAAATTGCACTGAAACTAAAAGAAAGGAAAAACATTATGACAAAACCGAAACGCGGATTGAAAGCGGACACAGATGCATCAACAGTTTCGTCAAAATTTTCTAAAACTGTGTGAAATGAAACAGTGTGCAAGTGTTAATGAAATTCTTACCAGGAGATGAAAGGCGTTGAGTTGAGCTTGGGTGTTCGGATAAAAACACAACATTGTTATTGCCACTACTACTCGGTTCCTCTTTGATTCCTTGTATCGATTCTTGTTGCTGTAACTGAATCGCCCTGAGGTATTCTTCTTGATCCTGTTGTCTTCTTAATGCCACTTGTGCTGCCATAACACGCTGTCTCTCCGCAATCAAGTTACAATCAGCACAGTTACAGTCCCTCCATCTACAAAACCTTTTATGTCCTTTTAGAATGGAGACCACTCCATGATTTCTGCATCTTGCACATTTGGGAAGTCGAGGAGGCGTTTTCATGGATGCTAGACTGGACGACGTTGCTACACTCATCGTAAGAAACTACTGAAAACAGACTGACTACGGAACAACTGAACGTGGGCAGCCCGATCTGAAAGATTATGTCAATGTTTCCAAGTCTCTAACGGGTTGACAATCATATAGGCGAACACTGTTGTCCTATTCAATAGCATTAAACAATGGGTAGTCAGGTGCTCAGTACTGATTGGTCAATTCTCTCAATCGGAGCATGCATCCAAGCAAAAAGAAAGCGAATTGTTACTATTGTCAGTTAAAAATAACTAACCACGTTCATTCCATCATATAATTGCAGATTTGCTTTAAAATTCAATTCAGAACTTAAGAATAAACACTTTTGAATTGTGCCCTTTGACGTGTACACTCGGAAACTGTCCTAAAGTGAATTCACAACAAAATTTCTGTGGCTTTTGTCTTTTGAACTTTTGAGCCTGTGCTCTGCCCTTTGGCATTCGCTCAAGTTGCTTTTGAATTTGCGATTAAAACTTTCAGAAGAGCAACACAAAGCTAACTCTGGATTTGACAAATTGGAGTTTTGCGAACATTTTAGTCTTGAAAGTTGTGATACCAGTCTGAAGAAGGCGAGAGCCAGTGCACACTCGCAACAATGCAGTCAACAGTAAACGTGTTTGGTGATTCAAAACAAAGGAAGGACCGGCTGAGAAAACAACGTACTTATTTGAACCATCAACTAGTTTATGAACGATTCATATTCAGTTCAATGATCATAAAAATGGCATTCCAACTGTCTTATCAAGGGTTGAGAATATAAGCAAATGATTTTGATGACCTTCCACATGCATTTGAAAACAAAATTTCTTAATTCATTTTGCCTGTTACTTTGATTTTTTTAGCACTATGTTTTTATGTAAATTCATATCGCCATATTCAAAAAAGGGCTTCCCTTTTACCATTTGGATGTCTCTCTAGCTTGAGCAACGACAAACCATTTCTAACGAGAATCTGCAGAGAACTGACTCATACCGAGCCAGAGCTGTGCGCATGCGTTATTAAATAATTAATGACCAACTTCAGCAGGAAATTATTACGAAAAGTTTCTTATTGACCTTGGAACAAAAGCGATTACAAATCAACCTGCAGCCTTGCGGTTTCAGATTCATTCTTACAACGTGGTTTATGAAAATCAACAAATAGAAAGATGATATACAGAAAATGATCGCTCGAGGAACAAAACATAATCAAATAAATCAAAATAATCAGTCAGTTGACCGATAGGTCGATGTGAAGATACAGAGCAATGGATCATTACTCGCTCAACAATCAATCAATAGATCATTCAATCAGTCGATCACTAGATTGATCAATCAATCTGTTCGATTATTTCCATTTCTTTTTTAGCTCCACAAAGGTTCTAAGATGTCACTCATCCGCAGCTCCTTATTTTTAAAACTAAACTCAACAGCACTGAGTCAATCTGAAAATTTTCATTGAACACAGAATGTAAAATGCATAAGGAATAAGTGGCCCTTGAACTTTGCTACTCTGAACCCCGACGTTAGACACGTGGAAAAGGTTCTAATCTGGCTAAAGGAGCCGACAGAACATTGTTTAAATTTGATCTCGGATGAAATTTGAAATCTTGTTAGAAATGGACTTAACCTAATTTGAAATAAGAGAGCTTCCTTGAATTTCTAGAAGTGTTTAACAATGGAACAATTTCATTTACGCGGACAAACAGTCGAAATTCTCCCAAACTGAGTGTTTTGTCCGATTTCGCAATAAAAACTCGGCAATTCTAATGCAATAATTAGTGAAACAGCAGCTTGAAAAACAAAATCACAAAAAGATGCCTTTATTATTGTTAATATTATCTTCAATCAGTTGAAATAAGTCTTAGGACATCTTTTCAATCAAACAGTGGTCCTATTATTGTTCTTGTTTAGTCCTTCAGCCGATGTGATTTTTAAAAGGATTGTCAAAGATTCCAACAATAAAGGGCCTTTATTCATTTAGGCAATTCTTTCATCTGGTAATTGACTGTTTCTTAATCCCTTAATACACTTTGATTGTTAGTGCATCTTCCAGCATAAATCACACACTGATAACGACGCAAAAACGCGAATAGCAGCAATACACAGCTTGGTTTGCCATCTTGCGCCAATATCTATCTCCTCAAAAAAGAAATCCTTTCAATGCAGAAACGCAACTTTGACAGACTATTTGGACTAGTCGTTTATGATGAGACTTACTGAGCCTGTATTCTTCATCCATACAATAGCCACGTGAACATGCATGGGGACTGGATCCAAATACGTCAATTTGTTAGCAGTTTATGCTCCCTATTTGTTGCTTTGATTGAGATCGAAATTCAATTTTCATTCTTTTTTGTTTTCAATATCCATTCAGATGATTTCATTCTGCACTACACAATACTAATACTGGTTTTCGGCTCTCTGTTTACATATAGATACATGACTTGGCTTGGATGAATTTCTGCCTCATGAGAGCTTCATCTACCCAACTTTTAGTTTTATGATGACGATAACGATTCGTATCAACCGTTAAAATTAGGCGAACAAAATTTGAGTCTGTTTCCTCGATAGACTTTTAATCTTCTTCTCATTTCGGTTTCTGCTCCCGATCCGGGGTCACCATAATGCTACTTTAGTCTTCAATATTCAATATATCATTAGAGCTATAGAGTAATTGCAGCCTAGAAATGATTATGTCATAAATAAATAAATCTTAATACAAGATATTATTTTTAGTTGACAATTATCATTAGGGGTCATGTATACTAGAGAAACCAGTTGACCTAATAGGTAAAGAACACATCTACTGTGTGGATGGTCGTGTTTTGAAATGCGCTCATTCCCCTTTCCCCATTGATCTGCTCAACCTGTTCATCCAGCAGGAAATGGATACATGGCGTAAAACTGGGACATAAGTACAAGAAGAAAAGGAACTAGCCAGCCAACCTTTCAATGCCATGCCTTAGGATTGAACTTCTTGAAAGAGATGCTCCGAAATTCCAAAATACTTCTTTCAAGTGTTCAAAAATGCCTTACCAGCTGAGGTTAGGAGAACTGAGGCTTTCAATGTCAAACTCCTCAAGAAAATGTCAGCTAAGGAACCTCAAACCTTGATATAGCATTGTAGCATGTTATGATAATAATAATAATATAGTAATAACATAAATGTTTATGCAAGAATTGACACTTCACCATGTAATGCTGTTATCAACATGTTGCATCACTCGTCATTTAATCCAAGTTTTTAAATATCTTCTTATGACAGGCTCGGTTTTAATTTCGTTTTTCCTATAAGTTAATTAGGACAGATGCTGATAACAGCAGTATATATTGAAGTGTTACATCCTTTATAAATATTCATAAAATTATGATTATTGCAATTATCATTGTTAGGCCCTAATTAGCATTTTATACTAGAGAAAGCTCTCGATTGATTTACCATTGGCAGCAATCGCTGACTTCCACTGTCTTAGCAATCTAAAAGCGCACAAAGATTGAAGATAAAATTCTTTTTAATCAGTTTGTTTCGAGGTGAAAGGTTAAACAAAGTGTCAAAGGTTGTATTCAAATGAAAACGATGTAGATTGCGTGTAACGAATACAGGGCAGGGAATATAGGTGGCCACGAGACGAGATGAATTGGAGTCGTCTTTGGAATTCTGACATTGGGCAAGCGTTTGTTGACCGGTTTTAAATAGGGAATTGAAAACTTTATGAAAACAATTGAATTAGAGGAAACAATATGCATTGAGGCCTATTCAATTAGTGAGGGTTTACATTTGAATTGTGTTTTATTAGATTGGCCTGGAGCAACATAACTCACGAAACATCAAGCTTCGGTTTCGCAAAAATCTACAAAGTCAATGTTGATTTTCTTGGATTCTGTATATTTTTAAAGGAATAAACGGGAGGAGCTAAGAGAACTTGTTAAGACAGGGGAGCTTTTTGCCCGGTACTTCTTCGTGATTGAACAATGCTACGCTGACAAATTAGCAGGATTATCAATGATTAATGATCAAACACGGGATGGAGAAATCACGAAACAAGAAAATAGAATCATCACGCCATCAAAAAACATCGAATCACAATCAGTCTTTAAGGATGGTAGTGATTGATTATTATAGTGATACATAATGATTGTTGTGCGTCTGTCGATGTTAACGCTTGTGATTCTAAGAACGATCGACATGATCATTATGACAACAATTCTGATTCTCTAGCTCAAAGAATGTGCCCTTTTTGTGATTGCAAATATCTTGCAAGAATCCATATTGATTTCGGCACCTGATACTTCTGCAATGTCAGCAAATGTCAGAAAAATTATAAAAAGGCGTTCAACTTCATTAGCAATTCGATTTTGGTATTTTTGCTGCATTGGAAATTACACATTCGAATGGAGAGTAAAGTTCCAAATGAGATACCAGGACAGTGAGATGCCATGATCATAGCTTAGCATGTCAGTCATTGCTCGTAGTGTGACGTCATGTCAAGATTCATATGATTCACAAATCCTGATTATTGAGCAACGGTCAGGTCTGCCCTCTCCTTGTGATCTGATCGTGACCGCAGTTTATGATTCCTACTCGTGGAATCAAAGCGATCTAGTGATCTCATCACTTCAAGAGAATCTCATCATCAGTTAATCATAGAATTCTTGAGCAAATGTCTTCCCACCCAGCCATCTCATACCATCCTCGTGCAAATATTCTTGCAGATATTTGACGTGGTAGTTAATTAAGGTTGCAATTAGCAGAAAAACAAAATAAAAGCTTTGACAAGGATGGAAGTATTTGCTCTTACTTCTAAGATAAACGCTTTAAAGAAATCAGGTTCGTTTGGTTGTAGCATTCAATAAGATTAACGAAGATAGGAGAAAATGTGGCAGCAGAATTCCAGCTTATCTCTTCATCATGTCGTATCTAAAAGATCTCGGAAAGTAATCTCTCGCAAAAATGCATCGTTATTTTCAGGAAAAAACGATTAAAGACGCCAAACAATAAATCTCTAACAACTGTTGAATTATTCAACGACAATTTGTCGCCAGTTTTATAATGAGCAAACGGGGGTTTCGCAAACAGAGGGATGAAAAATTTTCTAATATACAAAGGAAACCATTTAAGCATAACCTTAGTGTACTTTAAAATCATTGGAAATTTGAATTTGCATGACCAAATGGCCATGTACAGAAGTCTTTTTCAACTTCATTTGAATTTTATCGGTAAAGCTTACGTGAAAGAGGTTTTCCAGATTTCGCAAGGCATTTCATTTTCGATAACAGCAGAGATGGAGAAAAAACTTAATCAAGACTTGAACGGACTCATTTCTCTTTTTGAAAATAAGGAGATCGAAAGTTTTGAGCTGGATTGAGCTTAGTAGCGCCCAGAAATTGCGCGCAACGATATAAACTCGTCGATTTGACACTCGATTCGAACTACTATTAGTGTTTGTTGACAGCGCTGTCAATAAAAAATTGCTGTATGAAACTGATTTTATGAATTTTTTGAAATTATGGACCTCTTCTTTTATAAACAAGTAGTGTCGTATTGCACTAGGTATGTTATTGGACGATACAAACAAAGAATTTGTTCTTATTTTAAGTGACATAAAGAGGGGATAATTTTGAGTGAAAATATCGACCATAGGCGAACTATGAAGAAATTTGGACTGAAGTAAGAAACAGTTGGCAGAGTGGTTCACAGAGGACGCGTCTAATGTCATGAGATTCCTGGGTCGGAGGCATGTGGTCTGCCGTTCCTGGCTGTCCTTGATCCGTCCACCCAGCCGTAAGCAAACACACTTGGCGTTAATGTAGAGGTAAAGTGCACCGACAAGGAAAGAATCTGACAGCCCTTTCTCAGAATGCTGTGACTCAGAGAGGTCTTCAGCGCTCGTATCGAGAATGATGCTCAAATTTACACTTCTGCAAATAAGTGATGATACATGACCCCCCGAATGTGTGAGAGGTGAAGGGAATTGTGGGATAGTCTGATGCCAGGCCCGAGGTAGAAAGTTAAGGTTAAGGCATACAATTACTTTGTTAATCGGTAGATTCAAAAGCACAGTAGGCCTTGAAATAGATTGATAAGGAAACGTTTCAATGCGTTTCAAGACATCTGTTTACAATAGGATAGGATTACACTGGCTATATGGTAATCATTTCTTTGCAATCTAGCGCATTCTTTTCAATTTTATGCTGGAAATTTGCCATTACCACATAACACAACCGCCATCTGTTCTGTCTATCGACAATGTCTTTCACAATTCGGTGGTGTTTTAATCAATGCTTTATCCATCACATTTAACTAAAGTTTCAAACGAAATTATGAAAGAGGAAGCAGAAGCGACAAGAACGTCTCACCTAGGCCTCAGCAAACGTTGAATCGCTTGCTACCTTTGAAAAGTTTAGAATACCATTAGACAGAACATCTAAGATGAAGCTACACAGGGAGAATAATATGCATTAGCAATCTAAGCAGTCTAGATGAGGAGACTTTGACGATTATGTGAAATTTCCTGACGCTTCGCAATCAAGCTAATCGTTGGTAACGCTTCCCTGGCAAATGTTGCAGCAAACTTCTGATTGAAAGTATATTTGAAGTAATGACTAATAAATTTTAAATATTGAATGGATAATGATTAGGATGATAATGCTAATCATTATCATTAATATCGTTATCAACCTTATCATCATTATCACTATTGCTATGATAAATGGCGATGATCGAAAGATCCAATTAAATCCCTTCTGGAAAAGTACCAATTCATACCAAAGTACTAAGCAAGTTTGAAAGGCCACATGTCAGAACTATACTCAAAGCTCCAATCTAAGTTAACCTCACAAGGTTTCATAATTACATTCCTCCTCATTCACTCTTTGAAAGCTGTTAATTATCTTTGGTCTTCTGCTCCAAGTAAGCTCTACCAAAAATCATTTATCATTTATCATTTATTTATCATCGTCCCATGTCTAAATAAGACAATAATACTCATAAAAACCTCATGCTTTTATGCTTTAACTCTTTCCAAGCGTCTGATTGATCATTTTGCTTCCAGCCAGAGTCTCTTCTCTGTGTTGCTGCAGGCTGTAAAACTTGTCTCAGCGAAGGCCGCCACACTTGGAGACATGGCCCTGAGCTAAACTTTTTGGCATCGTCATTTCAAATTTTGAAACATTGTACTTTCTACGTCGACCTCTCTCAACATCTTTTCCTTCTCTTAACACTGGTGATGACCTACGTCCTGACATGCTCATCTCCACTTTTTGCAACATTCTTTACGTTGTCAAACCGAGCGTTGGCTTTGAAACTAATCGGAATAATGATGCTGGTAGAAAATATCACTTCCTTCTAAATGATCTTTCATCCAAATATCACTGCGTTAAATTTGTTAATTTGTCCAAAGGTTTTCTTGGAGTTTTTGGACAGTCTCGCGATTCGTTCAATCAGTTTGATCTAGGTATCCAACGAAGCCGTATTTGTCATAGGATTACCCCTGTCTGGGGTGGTTGCTCAAGTGATGATGATTATGATGATGATGATTATGATGATTATGATGATTATGATGATAATGGTGGTGGTGATGATTGTAATGATTGGGATGATGATGATAGCGATGATGATGATGGCGATGAAGATAATGATGATAGTGATAATGATTATGATTATGATGATGGTGATAATAATGTTGATGGTTTTCGATAATCATGATGATTATTATGATTATTATTATTTTAATGATGGCGACACAAATGTACATATGAGTAGGGCTTTTAACTGTCAAATTTCACCGTTTAAGGCAACGATTTTGCATGCAAAGCCGTTAATCTCAAAAAATGTTCCATTCTTTTGAAAGGAAAGTCGAACTTTTTCTTCTTAGCGAATGAATAATTTCACATTCTGATGAAATTTTTCAAATTTTAAGTTGCCATCATTTCACAATCAATTTTGCTGAAGTCAGAAATGGATTATTGAAATTAATAATTGAAATGTTGATGGAAATGTGATAATCAGCCTCTTTTAAGCAGCATTTGTTCATAAATGTATGCAAAATGGGTGACCACAATGAATGAGTTTCGATTTAAAACTGGTCTTAACATTTCAAACATATCTTTGTAGCACCTGCCTTTGTTTGCAAAATAGGGACACTTAACCTCTAAATAACCAGCTATTGCTTGCTACGATTACCTGTTTTCATGCTATAACGACAAGTCTTTTTCCCCAAAGATGCAAAGGCTTCTTCTATAGGTCCCTTTTACTGGAATGTATATGTTGTTATAGGTTTATGACTTGATGGTTTTATATGAATTGAAAGGAGATGGATGAGTCAACGTTGGAACTGGATCGAAACACGAGCATTCTTACACAAGGGGCTTTGGTAAGTGCCGAGTGGTGCTTTCTTTGCAACGCCGCTGCTCGTTGCAGGGAAATTTTATCTTTGTTATCTTGGGTGGCACTATTTTGCATACACATCCATTTTTATGTTTGTGGAGAAAAATCTCTTTATGAGTAAAAACCGAGCGATAGAGCAATACCTATTGCCGAGCTAAGTTAATAAACAGGAAAGCAGGCTTAGCAATGTCTGTATTTCATAAAGTGATTTCATATCAACGAAGTTGAAGTTCTTACTATAGAAATTTGGCTTGAATTTAATTTGCATTTACCCATAACTATATTGTGAGAAGCATAGTTATGCTTTTGTGTTACTTGTGCGTTTCCTGGGGTAGGACAGGATGAACGTGTCCTCTATGTGTCATGAAAGGTGATGAAAAGAGGTTGGTCGCACAGGGAAGGGAACCCTGCAATAAAAATCAAAGCAAACAGTCGTTTAGATGTGGCATTGATGGTTCATAGCCCATACTGGTGTCCCAACTTGTGCTAAAAGCGTGTAGAGATAGTAGCAAATGTGCTTTCTTACCATCTCCCTTAAAAATAAATCAATGCTTAAACATAAAATGCTAGACATTAATCAACAAAAATCTATCCTTCAATTTCTAAAAATAGCTAGAATTTTGATGAGCGTAAATCAGTCGATTTGAAATCATAACCTCTGAGCATTACCAGTTATTCTCAAATGCTCAGTTCTATATTATGTGAACCTCGTTGTATTTTAATGGTAATAAGGATATCGAGACTCTTACAGCAAGAAGAGCTGGTTCTTTCTTTGAGGAACTTGCATTCAAAATATTCTATGATATGTCAAACTATAACCATTATCACAACCGATTTCAAGCACTTCTCCGTAACGTACGGATACTGGTACCGTCTTGTTTGCGGAGAAGTGCTTGAAATCGGTTGTGATAATGGTTATAGTTTGACAGGCTCAAGTGTGATCATCATTGGCGTTACTATGTGCTATCTTAACTTGATATTGTACAAAGGTAACGTTAGTTTTGATTATTTTGCAGCCAATCATTGTTGAAGCTGTTGAAGTTTCAAAGTTAGATGGAAAAAATCTTGAAGGTAAGATGAACAAATGAAATATTGAAATTTGCACAAAAATATCATCACAATTGGGGAAAAACGTTTGAAAATTTTTTATTTATGATGATACTATTGATTGGAGTAAAGCAGTAAAGAAACAAATGTCTTATCTTCAGTTGATTAATTTTTCAGCCGAGAAACAGCCGTTGTTCAAGGCATTTGATCGGAGAGACCTAATTTTGGTATCCGCCGAACAGTGAGAGGATTGTATGCTTCGCTAAGGCAGGGTACTATCATTGCATTAAATTTTAAGCGAAATAAGAGATGAAATGCATTTGTAATCGTTTTAACTGACGACCAGCATTTTATGAACCTATCATATAAGCAATTACTAATCTCACTGAGATCAATTCGAATTTTCTGACAACGCTTTGGTTAGCACCTACTATCGCTTTGTGTTAAAATTGGCGGATCGGTCCTAGTAGCCATTTTGGTGGAACAGAAAAGATCTCTCTGCTCGAGTGAAGTGGCACTCTGACCATCAGTTCTCAGGCGAAAAAACTGTGCTACTCATATGCTGAGTTTGCAATGATTGAGATTAGCCATTCCATACTCAAAAATTTGATAATATGGCAGATGAGTATGCAAAGATGCGATCGGATGATATCTTTGTTAAAGTCGTGGTACATGTAAGGTGCCGTTTTCAGGCCTATCTCCTTGCCAGGAGTCCTTCAAGGACATCTTATAGGTCTGGCTTCGGAGACGTGGGATAAGTCATCTCATTTTTATCTAGATTTGGAGGAAACATTCGCACTATTTGATATTGATGGAAATGGCCGCATATCTTCTCACGAATTGATAGCTGTCTTAAAATCTGTGGGAACACAATATTCCGAAGAAGATATCAAGGAAATGCACAAAATAGCAGATTTAGACGGTAAATGGAACTTGTTTGAAATCAACTAAATGTAAAGACAAACGATGAACAGCGAAATCAAATTTGAATATCAACAACTCCAAGAAAATAGAAATTATTACAGTAAAGACCTTAAAGGAATAGCCTCCTTGGAAAAAATTTTTTCACAACATTCTTTTAGCTATTTCTATTCTTATTAAGTAAATGTTTGCACTAAGAGCCTAATTAATTTTTTGTAAGGTGACGGAGAGATTGGTTTTGATGATTTTCATAGTTTAATGAAGGAAACAATTCTTCGTGGAATTCAAGATGATGATCTTTACGAAGCTTTCAAATGCTTCGACTCTGACAAAGACGGTTATATTACGGCAGCAGAATTGCACCAGTCGCTTTCAAGTTTGGGAGAAGACATAGAGATCGAGGATGCAGTGGACATGGTGAAAGACATTGATTCAAATGGAGATGGGCTCATCGATTTTCAAGGTAACATTGTTGGTTTTAAAGTTGCAAGTCGTAAAACATGGATTATCACTATCGACTGAGCATTTGCAAACACTGTTTGCAATAGTTCACCATTCCAAAGACATTTCACATTTTCTAAAGAATTAGTCTTGATGAATGAGGTGAAAACGAACTGAAGAAATTGGACTAAACCAAGTGAAGAAGATAAGGCGCTGGCTGCAATTTGAAATTTACGGTCATCGAAACTGTGCCACTTCGGGGATAACAAAATACTCACCTGCACCATCCATCTGAATCATAAATCGTGAATCATAAATCGTTAATCGTGAATCATGAAATCGTAAATAGTGAATCATCATTCACGAATCATTAATCAGCATTCACGAATCACGAATCATAAATCAAAAATCATGAATCATAAATCATAATATAAATGGCATAACGTCGTTATTTCAATTATCAGTTCTCTTTGTTTGTAGCAACCAACCGACAGAAGGACTTCTTATTTATACTCACATAAAAAGTTTTCTTACAACTATGCCAATCACTTTTTCATTTTGTGCCTTTTTTTTCATCGAGTCTTTCCCTCAAAGGGGCTTTGCGGGAAAGTGGTTGCAGAATCGGTTACGAGCCGACAAAAATGAGTCGAGATCACTTTCGGCGATCGATATCCAGGGACACCAACGTGGAAGTTTCTGCATTGTCCCCTGATTTTGTGCTAATTGTCTGTTAATGATGCAATCATTGTTTCTTTTGTAATCTAAGCACTAATGAACTTCTTTGCAGAGTTCAAATCTTACTACGAGAAGGGACTAGAGAAAGCGCAAGAAAATCAAGAAAATAAACCTTAACTATTGGCTTCAATACAGACAATTTTCTAAGTTGATCAAAAGCATTTTGGAATGTAAATATTGCAAAAAAGTGTGGACCATATATTTTAGGTATCAACATGTTACAACGTTTTTGTTAGTATACAGTATTGTTAATATTTATATTAGAATTACTTTGGAAAAAGCAATGCAAAGCCACCATAAACCGTATTCCGTAAAAGGTTTTACTAAATTCAGAATGACTGAGGGACAGGAAGTTATTGAAATGCTGATCTTCCTGTCCATCCTATTAAAAGCAAAACTTCCGTAACATCAAAGAGTCTTGGTATTCGACAAACCTCACCAACTCCATATAAACTTTACAAGTGTGATATAAGCCAGCAAGTGGTCTTCTTAAATCATTTTCTATGAAGCCTTAAATCAGAAAATTCAGCATGGCATTCATTTAGAGTTTGACTGGTTTTCTAATGGGACAACCACCAATCTATCGCAATCAAACTGAATGCTTAAGGTGATGAATTTCAATTGTAGCAATTGATGGTACACTCTCTCAATCAAATAAGTTGTCTAAATAGGTCGTTAGAATTGTCAAAAAACAAGAAAGTTCTTGCTCACTTTCTTTTTCGTTAACGAATTATTTCAGCTTCATAAATCAGATCCATTGAATGGGTATTTTCTGCTTTGCATTTTTCATCTTAAAATGTTAAGCTATGTGAGAATTTGCTGCTTGATTCCAATAACTTATGAATAAATTATCAATTCTATGCCTGGCAACAAAAGAACGAGACCAGAAATTGTCTTTGTTTGATTGTCACTTAGGGTAATGCAAGCACCCGTTTAATTGTTCCCGCTACATAATCATTTCATTGGTTCGACTTAAAAGACACAGCAGTACATCTTGAGCTTCTTGTCAGACAATCTAGATTTGTTGAACTAAACAACATATTAAGCTTTATGCATTCACTCTTCCGGGATAATATTTATAGGCTCAGGTGAGAGTGGCTCATCGGACCCAGAAATGAGTTATTGGGGCAGTAGTTATTCAATGGCTGGAAGCCGAAATGAGAAGGGTGACGATGGAGATGATGCAGAGAAAGAACTAGTAAGATTATATGTCACAAAATCATTTGCTAATAAAGCTATTTTTCAATTATTGTTAGATTTATTTCACAGAACAGGACCAGGAACTCACATTGTTACCACGGGTTTTGCTTCCCTGATGCCACAATTGATCCTCTGCTCAAAATTTCCACCAGCTTTCGGTGTCGTTGATATTTTTGTCTATCACTAGAACTCACCATTTTAGAAGCCATCTTGCTCTAGAATCCTTAACTGCTTTTGAGAGTATTAATTGGTACAGCAAAATTAGCTGCTGTCAATTTAAAAGCTGTTGCTGTTGGCCTCACGCTGAATTTTTGTAAGATTGCACAATCTTGCTGCTGACAATCACATTTGATGGTACTTGGCTCTCGATAAGCTTTGATCCACTGTATGCCATTACAACCACGGAGATCTATGACACCGAGCAAAAAATTCGTCTCACTTTATCTATGGATCATTCTACATGAATAGATAACAGTAACATGTGAATTTTTGAATAATATTTACCAAAAATTCAATGGAAAGGACGAGAACGATCACTGCAGACCAGCTGTTAAGCAGTTTAAATATGTATATCAGTCTATGTTACTTCCTTAAGATTCTTATGTCTATTGCATATTGCTTCACCTTGCTCTTTATGAAGATCATGTAGAACACTTTTGAGCCACGGGGATGAATGACCCAATGGAACTGCTTTTAATCATAAAAAAGATTACTGTTATCATCACTATTGTTACATCTTACATTATCACTAATTGATTAATTATACCATCACTATTATATTATATTACAGGCATTCTTGAAACACCTTATGTCAAGTTTTCATTACAATCTAAGGACACAGTGAAGTGCGCAGTGCATTTGCTGCTCGTTATAAGACTAATTTGAACGGAAAAGGGACGGCGTATGAGGAAAACTTAACTCCAAAATATCAGAAAATTCAGCAACACACAAAGACATAGCTCGAGAATTGAAAGAGAACGCTAAATCATTACGTAGAACTTTGTGAAGGTAAAAGAGGATTGATCTATGCAATATTGGAGTCACGCAATGTACCAGGAATTTTCCATAGAAAACTACGGTCAGGATCTAAGACAAACTCTAATAATAGCAAAACAGTTCACTTATGTGTCTTTGTTCCAATGATAATCGAGTGCAGTTGCTTCATAACCTATGCTATTGAAATCTTCATAAAACCTTGAAACTTCTTCATCTTTTCACCAGAGGGAAAGCATGAGTCTGACCAGAAGGCAATTGGAAGGTCAGTTTTTCAAATGCAATAACTTCTAAGAAATATCACATCAATATGCATTACTTTTTTTATTCTTCTTCCCAGTTGAGTACAGTTTTATCCAGGCAAATAGAAAAGTTCAAAAAGATCCTTTTAAATGCACAAATATCTGGGTATTGTCTATTTTAGTCTCTCTCTCAGGATCTCTCTCTCAGAGTCTCTCTCTCTCTCAGGGTCTCTGTCTCTCTCAGAGTCTCTCTCTCTGTGTGTCTCTCAGGGTCTCTCTCTCTCTCTGTCTCTCTCAGGGTCTCTCTCTCTATCTGTCTCTTTCAGGGTCCCTCTCTCTCCAGGTCTCTCTCTCATCGTCTCTCTCTCTCGCCCAGGGATGATTACTAAAAAAGTCTAATATAACAAAATATAATATAAGTATCAAAGATCAAATGAAACTTGAAATACAGCTATTGGATAGACTTGTCGAAAGGTGTCAAGGAGGATGCTAGTTTAGTTTCACGGCTGAGCTTCAACTTCACTCCAATATTTTTCAACACACAGTACACATTTATGTATTTTTTTTAATCATTCTAACTCTCTTATGGTGCACTCTTGGTGATTTTATCACTGGTCTCTTGGACATATTCACATACGTATATATACATTTATCTAAATATATACCATGTATCGCTTTCACGTCGGGTTCCAGAGCAGAAAGGCCTTTGTTTGACTGCACTTGCGCAGACTTCCTGGAATATTACAAATGCCATATGAGAGAGAAATTTTCAGTTCCAATCTTTGACACTTTGCGGTCATAGTCCAGTAGCTTTCAAACATTGTAGGGTCAGTGGGTGTACTTAATTTTAGAGGCCTAACAAGGCCAAACGGCAGTTTTGTGTTCCCAGACCGCATCTTCGAAGCGTGGGGAAATTCTGTACAATCTTGGAGGTATGAGCACTCTTTAACTGTAGTTGGCTGCTGTACATTCTGGTTACTAAGCTTTGCAAAGTCTGTAGAAAAATACATATATATATATATAAACATAAATATAAATATATATATACTTCCAATGACATATGTAGAAAGTTTATATATTTATTTTTATCAATATATTTAGAAAAATATATAAATCATTCAATATGTGCAGTAAGCAGTGTGTTGAAGAGCAGATGCATTGCAAAATGCTATATTAATAGAACAACATTGAATTGAATGACTTAATGAATAATTGAATTGAATGATTTAATGAATTGTTGATCATTCTAACAAGTAGGCTTGAGAGGGAAATAATTGGCTGATTTCTGTAGAACTGAAAGAATGGTTCAAAATTTGCGACAAAAGTGGAAAAGGGAGCATATCACCATGGGAAATGCAAAAAGTAATAAAATCAGTTGGAGAAGATTTGGATGATGATGACTTGAGAGAAATTTACAATGAAGTCGATTTAGACAGTAAGTTTTAGATAAATGCACAATTTTATGAGTAATATAGACCCCCCCCTTGTGTATCTCATGGGTCTAATCATAGCGCTTTGAATGGTAGTCAGCTTCTGCAAATGCGGGGACCCTTTTGTTGCAATGATATGAGGAGAAAATGATTAGGGATAATCCAGATAGATGAAGATGATGACAAACACACTGGGTGTCGTTGGCTTTTTTTAAAAATTGTTTTAAAAGCATCAAGGTCGTGGGTTCAAGACGCATTGGTTACCGTTTCTGGGGCCCTCTTTCTCCCGATCTAGCAGAATATGGGTACCTGGCAAAACGTTAGGGGTAAAGTGCGAGGAGAAAAGGGAGGTGGCCACCCTACCTTACAATGCCATGGCTCAGGATGGCTCTTCCCGAACCGGCCGCTTTTGACATTCGTATTGAGTATGGGATGACTTTACAAGCAAACATAATGCAATGGAAATGCTCTGTCAAAAATAATTCATTTCGGGTTTTGCAAGCTGTTAGTTTATGAAAAAGGAACAACGCTTTCGTGAATGAAACACTTCCCTCATCTTGCGAAAATTTATTGTTAGAGAGATTCCTTTAAGCAATGCTATACAACAGACCGGAGTTTGCCTTTGATTGAAATGAAATTTTTTCAGAAAATTTTTGCATCTGTAAAAGTCAAGGCTTTGATTGAAAGTCAGATTTTATGATCGAATTCTTTAACTTTAGGACAAAAAGCTTATTTGAATAGAATGGTTCATGGCGTCTAAGAAATATGAAATTATATTAAGACTTTTTTTAAGGAAATTTTTCGTCCATGTCCCCGTTTCACATTGCTTAACTTCTCTTTTTAACTTCCAGATAACGGCGAGATCGATTTTATAGAGTTTCTTCACTTGATGAACAAGGAAGTAAAGAGCGCAGTATCTGACGAAGATATTGAGAAATGCTGCAAAGTTTTTGACGTTTTTGACAATGGATACATAACGATAAAAGATTTGCAAAGAGTTTTCACCAGTTTGGGTCAAAATCTAACGGATGAAGAATTAAATGATATGCTGGTGATGATTGACCCAGGCAATGATGATGGCCTCGTGGAATTTCAAGGTAAATAGCTCGAAAACTTTAAGGAAAGTTTACATTTGCAGTACATACCAATTATTACATAAGAATAGTTTTTATGTCCTTATAAGCAAGTATTGTGAGAATTCATGATTCAATATTTGCGACTTAATTTTTGGCACTTTTCTGCATCAATAGGTATTGAGCCTTGTTGATAATCTTTGAATATCAAATTTGCAGCATTTAAAAATTATTTGGAAAAGGAGAATTTGGTTAGACGAGTGGAAGAAGATGAGACTGATGAAGAAGTAAAAGAGAATGAGGAAGACCAGAGAAGATTGGAAAAAGAGGGAAAAAATCCCCAAAGTGAAAATGGGAAAACGAAAGAATACCAAGACCAGAGGCATGATGACAGACTTACAGATCATCAATGGAGGAAGTCCATAAAACAGCAAAATGACATGTCAAGAAAAGTTTATCAGTTGATGGATTGATGGAGTGAAATTTAAATCTACATTCAAGAGTTTGTTTTTATTTCATATCGGTTTGATGAATCTTGCTTATTAACGAAATAAAGAAATCTATCAATGAGTTTGATTTATCACTGTCTTTGGAACGAATGCAGTCGATAGACTCTTTACGGTCGATAAACAAAAAACCAACAAAATAGTCAGAAATGGGTTGAATTCAAATCTAAATCAGTTCAAGTGGAACAGGTGAAATCTCAGATATCAAATGATTGTACAACAGATTGTATTTTCAGTTGAAATCCTTCCTAAGAATTTGACTAGATACTTGAGGAATTCTATATCAGCTAACGTTCGGCTGATCCCTTCATTTGCTTTTCTTTTGATAGCGAGAAACTCTCGTAGGGTGACAGAAACACATACCTTACACAAGAAATACATATCCAGTGCCAATTTCAAGCCCAGATGAATGGGAGGGTTGGTGAGAGAAAAGGTATTCGGTCGTAAAATACAATAGCCCCCCCCCCCCCCCCCCAATGCCCTTTGCCAATGGAGTAGCCCTCTACAAAATTTGGGCGCAGACCAGTGGTCCTTAGTAAGTGTGGATAAAGCAAGAGAAGGAAGCAAGAAGAATTGCCAAGAAGAGGAGGCAAGAAGAATTGCCAAGAAGAGGAGGCAAGAAGAATAAGAAGGAAGACGGAAAAGCCTTCGTAGGAACTTAGGAGACGTCTCAAATGTTTCATAAAAAGGAGAAGTAGAGAAGGTACCAAAAAATAGATCCAATTCTGTGGCCGCTAATTTGCAACCGTTTAATTCTCACCATGATATATTCTTTGATAGTTATTTTGTTATTGAACAAGTCAACTTGGTATGGACTTTGTGATACGGCTGCATTAATGTGGTTTGTACGAATATGATGACCTGCTTTGATATGGCATAGGATGCAAAATGATGTGAAAAGGAACTGAAAGTCAATGTTTGATAGGTTATTGTCTGCAAATCAATAAATGAATTGATTGAATTAGAGCAGAATGGAATAACCTGTTAATGAGACGGATGTCGGGTTGAAAATGCCTCCTAACGATTGACAAACATGCCAGTGAGAAGTCACGAGACCCCAAAACGTCATCAACATATCCCAATTCACATCGATTTCAAAACACACGATTGTTAAAGAAAAGGAGTCTTGAAAATGAGTTATTGGGGCAGCCATTTTACCTCTTTGAGGGACCAGAAAGAAGAGGACGACATGGATGAAGAGTCTGACCCAGACAAAGAGTTGGTAAGATATGGTTTTAGTTATCAATGGAAGGAATATCAGCATGCCACTGATATGACAAAAGTGTGTGGTCATTTGGTGAGCATAAAACTTGATAAAAGCATCACGAGAATTAGAATTCCGTGAACATGAGTTAAAGTAAGGGGAGGTTATAAGGACAATGAATATACGAAGTGTAATGGAACCATTTGTGGTAGATGCTTAGAGTGGCTTGATTAAAGGAAAGGCTTATGCTTTGAAAGTCCATAGCTGATTATTGTCTGGTACAGAACGATAACATTGAAGACTACCAGCCTATATGTCTCTTTCACACAGGCAAAGAAAAGATTACTTTGTAAATCTATTCGTATGGATTTCCATTTTAGATCGTGACATATAAATGCTGCCATCAGGGTGCCTGAATTCGCACGAAAATTCTTCCCATTTTTAAGTCTATTTGATTCAGTATGAAATGCCTTTGAGTAGGATGAGATGCAAAGAACATATTAGTTGTCTGAAAATGTTCACTCCGTACATACGGCACTGTTGCCTTTAGATGGTCGCGTGTCAACTTCACCAGTCAAAGTTCCCCTCATCGCCTTTTAGGGAAGGAAGAGAAGCACGAGACAAAAACTAATCCAATGTTTCGTTAAGATTTCATTGGCAAACGCTTCGACAACCCCAAGGGACTTAAAGAGCATCATAATCGCTTAAAAAAGCAACGAGGGAAACAGCATGGTAGCGAGCCATGGAAACATGAAACATTCCCAGTCAGTAAAAGGCGTCGCTTAGTGACTTCAATTTCAAAATACCAACCAAGGAATTCAAACTTTATCCTTTGCTTTAGATTTTGACTTCGTTTTGTAGCGTGAAAGTTTAAGTTTGACGAAAGAACAATTTGACGGTATTTACTTATTTCCTTCTAAATATGTAAAAATATATATTTATTGCGTGATTAATCCCAAGTAAACAGCGGTCTGTATTTCTTTAACTTTGATTGGGCATTTGTTAGAATCAGTTGTACGACGAAGCTATGGCGAATGACCTTCGAAAAAGTTGGGAAATCTGTGTTGTTAAGGCGACTTAATCGATTGACGCATCATCACCTGCTTACTAATGATTTATGATTACTGATTATCAACCACGATGATTGGCATTGATTATGATGGTCACCACCACAATGGTCCGAGAAAACTTTAAGATAGTTGAATGCCATTAAAAAGGGGAGGCGAAACCCATATTCAATGCGAGGGTTGATGAGCACTTGATCAAGGGATGCTGAATTGAGCTTAAGCCTTGCTGAGGAATGGTCTTCGCCAAACTTGACCCAAGCTTATACCAGGTCCCTTATACTGTTGGACGACAGTTTGAGGGTATGTTTGGGAATTGATTCAACTCCATTCCCTTAATCAGATAAGGTGCGTGGTGGAGCCAGCACGTCAGTCGACACATTGATTCATAGCCATTGATTAAAGATACGGTAACCCAATGGGTTGCTAACATTTATTGAACTAACACATAGCGATATTTAATTTGTATTTGCTGTAAACCATTGCATAATGATTTGTTTAGAGGCGAAGGAGTGTTTCAGATTGGTTGATACAAGTGGACGAGGAAAGCTGACAGCTGCAGAACTCAAGGCGGTGTTACGATCAGCAGGAGAAGATCCGGATGAAGAAGACATACGAGATATCATTTATGAGATTGATCGTGACAGTATGCCAGCTTAATTTTGTCTCAATGCAGAAAACTTTCCTGTCTCTCTTCTTATGAAAACTTATATACCCTTATCTTTTGTACCTTATAGAAAATGCGAATGTGTATTCATATACGTGAATTTATCCAAGAGACAATTTATAAAGTGAAAACAGTGTTTGATAGTGGAGATTAGAGCGATGATGTCAGCATCCAGATTAGGCGTTAGCCTAGAACTCTGAGCTATGACCATGAAGCCTCTCTGTACTGATATTTGTATGTAAAAAATAAGAAAATATGTGATATATGATACAGAAGCGACGAAACATGCAACACAAAATGACATGCCACCTTTATGATAGGTTGTAACGTCATTTTTTTTAACTAAAATGAATTTCTCGATAAAACATCATCAGAAATTATTTTGCTGGGAAAAAATCGATACCTCTCTCTAAAGGGAAATTCACAATAATTCCAAATGTTCATTTCAAGTACTTGATTGAATGCTCATTTCATTGACTGCTTTTAATAATCAATTTCAATTCTATTTGGCTTATCTGCCTCCTTACAGTTGCCTTTATCTCTTGCATTCAAAACCCCCACCCCCACTTTGTCATACGTTAACCTGCATCAATGGCAATGTAAACATTAATGCAATGATGTGTTGGTGATACTTTTTTACAAATTGTAGTTGCAAAAATTTTCCTGAATATATCATTGACTAAAATGAAAAGATTATTTCAAATGCATTTTTCAGGTGACGGTGAAGTTGACTTCATCGATTTCTTGCACGTCATGCACAAAACATTGAAAAAACCCATTTCTGACGAAGTTATTGAGACGTGCTTTCAAACTTTGGATGGAGAAGAAAATCAGTTTATAACCATGAGAGGATTGGAGAGAATCTTTGTAAGTTTAGGCCAAAAACGGACCGACGATGAACTGAAAGAAATGGTTGCATTCATTGATACCGGAGACGAAGAGGGGCTTATCAAATTTGAAGGTGAGACTCTTCATTCTTAGTCACACAAAATTCTTCATCTTTTTACATCTAGCATTCTGTCAGTGTTCTGTCAACACGATTCCTATTCAGACAAATGAATTAGGTAGCATGCTTGATAGCTATCCCGTCAGCTATAAAAGGAAAAAGCAAGAGAAGAAAGGGAGGTCTGCTCAGGGGAGTCAGCATATGTGGCTGCATTTTGATAAACGGCTCTTGGTGATACATAGAATCAATCGCAGTGTAGCCAATCACAAACCAATCATTAGGCAATCACTAATCAACAGTCGATCAGTTTGTGATGAAATTAGGTCAGCAAAGTAACGTCCTAAAATGCAAATTGAAATGTTTTTCTTTCCTGAATCAAAACTGTAACCACATTTCATGTCATTTCATCACCTTAACCAGTCCTTGTCTCTTACGCTTCAAATATCTTGGTTTTCCTGACCATCTTACCCTGTTTTGATTCAATAGTTCTATAAGGTTACAATATATAGGGTTCATCTCTCCTGCGCATTACTTATGATTAGGTAAGCTTCGCAGCAGATCTCTCCTTGCCCCCACTTCAAAGCATTATGGGATCGTTTACTCCATTGAAGCTAACAAGCCAAACGATAAATCAAAGTTTTGAATTTTTAGGGCGATTAAAAAAAAACAATATAGTTAATGAAAAATCGTTTTTAGATTTCAAGAAGTACCTTGAAAAAGAAAATTTATTAAGAAGCAAAGTTGAAGATGAAAAAAAGATGGACGACGATGAGGCATTGATTACAGAAACGAGAAAAAGAAAATGACAGGAGACGAGAAAATGAAGATGGAAGCAGGATTCAAACCAAATACATTGTACGGATCTTAATAGCACTAACAACTTGACAAGAGCCCAAAAGTTGGTTAGCATTTATTATGAAATTGAATTGCGGTTTTTAGCAAACTTCAATATTGCAAGGAAGGCGGAGAAGTAATTTTTCCGATGCTTGAAAGTCTGAAAAGTACAAGGGCCGAAATAAAACTTTTACTCACACCGGGATTGAAACATGCCAAATAAAGTGCTTGATGCATATGGTTGGTGCAGAAGAAGTTGTGTGTTGGAGAACAGGTGGATTCGCATGTAGATACGTGTTTATTAGCACTATCGGTCATCATGCCGTTTTCCATACTCTCATGGGGACAGATGAAATGTCCTTCTGTTCGACAAGACTACGTTTCCGCTCTTTGTACAATATTGAAGCGTTATACATCAAAAACTCATTCACTTGATAACGTAACTACAAGAACTAACAATTATTTACTCAAAACCTTTTCCTTCATTGCGCTTATGACCTAAGTTTAGGACCAGAAGATGAATCGAAGATGCAAAAGAGTTAATAAATAACAATAAAAAGGAATTCGATGAGAAAGGGTACCATTTTAAACTCCAGCAAAAGAAACCCCCCCCCCCCAAAGTATCCATATGCAGCGCCCCTCTGCGCCTCTCTGATACCATGATTGCAAGTAACATTTTAGAATCCGTATTTTTAAGTCAAGCAGAAAAACATGCTCATTTTCGAAATGTCAACGAAGAAGTTGAGTGATAAGAAAAGCAAATTCTGAAAAGGTGACGGGTCATGCATCAAAAGTATCTATCCATAGATTAAACTGAATTTTATTTTCATAGGTAACGAAGCATTAGTATTAGACTTAAAGCGATCATCAAGCAATTTTCACGAGAAAAAAACTCATTTATAAGTTTGTCATATTTGCAATTTAAATCTAAGTATCTCTGCTAAAACTTTGCTTGCTCAAAAACGTTTCATTTCTTGATCTATGGCAACCATTGGGAGCATAGAGAGGTAAAGCTTCTTCAAGGGAGCAACTTCTAACATTAAACAGAGATCGAAGAAAGATGCCGAAAGAAACAAGAAAAAGTTTTTGATTGAAAAGGAGAATCTATTTTTGAAAATGAAAGTGAAAGTAGGATAAAACCTAACAGCGTTGAGGTATTAACGACAATTTCGTGAATACTGCTTCCTACGCACTGTTCAACGCTGTCATTTCAATGCAATAAATATAATACACTATTCAAAATGCTCACTGACGTCAATCAGAATCTACACGTTGGTGATGTCATTTGGAATCGACATATTTCATGACGTTATCAGCAAACTTAATGACGTCACTTTGATTGGAAATTTACTGTTTTTGTTCGACTGTCCATCCAGCCTCGTTTAGGAATTCCATGATGGTCCTCCTTTGCTGCTTTGTGACATTCGGAGGGTACCTCGTTTTCAACTGGATTCCGTATTTCTTTGCCGTAAAATCCTGAAAAGGTGACAGATTTATGAGACGAGAACGAATTGTACAGAAACCAAAAAAACAATTAGCAATTGATAGATCATATAGAAAGTTGGGAAATATTCAGGAATGTAGTTCGTAAAAACTGAAAAGATGGCATGGTTTGAAGAAACAGTATTCTAAAATTGAATAGAATATACGGTGATAAGTTAAATCAAGATTACAAAGAATAGGTTAAAGTCCATAGGTCATATCTGCATCATTTTGAACTGTCAAGTAAAAAAGGTTGACAACAGGCCTTAAGGATACTTTACGACGAATCCATCAAATAGAAAGATGACATAAAATTGCAAAAGGAAAGAAGTTACCTTGAGTAAAATTCCTTTAATTGTGACGTATCGGGTGCACTTCATTTTTACACTGCAACACAGCTGTTCAAACATATCGATTCATTACTTTCATACAATTTCATTCAAAATTTCACCTTTATTACATGATATACGAGTGTCTTTTCGTGCATGGAGTTGCTGGCTAATTGATTTGATGGTATGACAAGAAATTGCCAACAATGACTGGCCAATAATAGGATTTTCCTACTTTCTACAGTGAGTAATTAACGAAGTTTCTGCCCGATTTTTGTTGGTTGTTTTAAAACCGAATCGTCGTTTTATGGAAATGTAAAAAAGGAAACTAAGCAGTAAAAGTGAATGCGGAAATATTTTTACATGACGAGAAATGATAGTTGAGCAACAACGGTCGACGAAATGAGGCAACACCAGGTAAAAGGCACAAGACATAAGATGTAAAAAATGGGGGGAAAGATGGGAACAGACCTGTTTCTCTTTGTCAGAAAGAAGTTGGTAACATGTGTCGTTTTTAATTGAATCTTTGAATAAAATTTCTGGAGAAACATCTGTTGAAATAATTCAAATATAAGATGTTTTAAAAATAATGAAGACGAAAAAATTAAGATTAGAAATCATGGAGCAGAAATGAGCATTTTGTGGCACGAAATAGTAAAAGATCAGAAGGAACAGCAAACCCACAAGGATAACTGGTATTTACAGGTCCCTCGTTGACAACAGCTCTTTATCATACTGATAAGGTTACCCCGTGTAAACATGCAAATCATCGATATCATTATCATTTTTATTCATTCATTAGATAATAGACATCAATAAAGCATGAAATTCAACGATTCAATAATAATAATAATAATAAGAAATGATACTTTGACAGATTGACTTGTTCAGACTTAAAACTATCTGTTATCATTCAAGGACCTGTAATCCTACCTATTGACAATCTCTGTGGTGAAAATCAAGGTAAAAACCAGAATAAAATGAATAATGTGTTAGAGTCAAAAACGTTTTTTCTTGGGCATCTACAGAGACTTTGATAGTTTTAGTTTCTCTTCGAATAGCACGATGGTTATTTCATCACGCGTTGTTTTTTCGAGTCGGTTGAAAATGTGGGCTCCCTGGTAAGCAAACGATTTTTTCCAGTTTCAGAGCGCGTTTTTGGTAAGACAACACAAAAGCCATTGCCTATTGTGTATATTTCATGCTCGCCTCTTTTGAAGTAACCATTCAGGTCTTCGAGTAGAAGATTATGCGATGATTTAAACACGTCGATGGCAACACTTGTGTTCCGTATTTTTTCAATAATGTCCCATGACGTTATCTTAGCTTTGGGGTTCACAGTTTTGGCTGCTCTGTTTTGCATACAATGCAGTTTTTTTACTGCTCCGTGGGGTATGGAAAGCTTTAGTGGGTAGCAGTACATCAACATTTGATGAACTGATTCAGTTTACATATAACCCAAATTCTGGTGCTTGACTTTAAGATGACAGTATGCTTGTAATACTAATAGATTATTCCTGTTTAAACATTCATTATTCATCTATTCATTACACAGTTTTTATACATAAGTGTAGAATTCGCGGCGTCAAAAAATTGTTTGTTGGTCTTGTTCCACTTCGTAGGCATGCCTCGACCTTAAAGATCAACGGGACTTGAATTTTGGCTAAATACATCAGATTCATGGAGGTACTTCAACACCAGCGGGGGGACAATGCTCAAGCACAATTTTAAACCCACATTTAGCAGAGCTAATGTAACAAAAACGCAGAGGTGACTGATCAACCATTACTTATTTCAGTAAGAGGGAGCTCCTTACTATAAGCCTCCCCAAGGTCTACGCGTATGATTTTACAATATGAATATGGGTACATACCCTGGTCAGGTGATAATTTTGACAAAGTTTTCTCATCATCTTGAGTTATGCTTCAAAGAAGAAAAACTTAAATGAAACTAAAAGTACATGAATAAATAAATGAATGAAAAAATAAATTGAGAAAAACATTGAAAAACTCATCATAATTGAAGACTTTTAAACATAATTTAGCTAATTTTCATTTTAACTAAGTCACTCTTTGTTATGAGCCAGATAATTTTCCGCCAGCGTAACTAGTGAGGTAAGCTTCCAAATAGGCCAACCGCCTTCATCGATAGTTACCGCCTAAATCAATGAATTTCTCCAGTGGCAGTTGGCAGCACAAACCAACCCCGCCTTTCATTTTTGCGTCATTCATTGTGAATTCCCTTAAGTTGTGAAAATTCTTTTAAAAATTCTGCTTTACTATGAAACTTTTCAACTTCATATTTGGATGAAAAACATAAGTATAGTGGGTCTTAAAAAAAACCAAAATGTAATTCAAAAACATTATTTCGTTAATCAACGAGTTGAAGATGAATTGAAAGAGAGTTATGCTTCACGTTTTCTTGTTGCCCGAAACTTTCGTCGTGCGAGGTGGTGATGTCACATTCTACAAAAAAAGTCAAAATTAGATAAAAAATATATCATATTCATTGCCTTTGAGATGAAAAGATTAAAAAGAATGCCGGGGGTAACGTGGAAAAACGACCGAGAATGAGATCCATCTCTCTTAGGAGTTTAGATGATGCTTATCTGCTTGCGTCGGGGATGGTTATAGAGGTTAATTTCAAAACCCTTATGATAATAGTAATAATCATGATGATAAAAAAATCGAACTTTTTAATAAGATAGGCAATCAGTAAAACGTAAACTGTTCTCGTTAGAGTCCTGGTTTCTTAAGAAAATAGGCGTAATGAAAATGAGCTAAAATGAATCACATCGATTAAAACCGGTAAAATTGGAAGAAGAAAAAATGAAAAATAGCTCCATTCGGTAAACAACTTTCTAAAAACAAACGATATTGAATCTATAGTGGCACTGAATGGTAAGTCGTTGAACTATTGGTCGAAAGTTCGGGTATAAACCGGAATTCTCGTTGGCAATGGACACATCGCGACGGAGGGAGAGGGGGAGAGGGGGAGGGACGAATGAAGAGATCGGTTATGGGCGGGATAGATGGAGAAAAAAGGGTGTTGCCAAGGACACGGGTTCTAGTAACCAGTCGTATTTACAGACATCAATACCATAAGCCAGTGATACCAGGATACAGGAGATGCTAGATGGTGTGCAGTGCTAAACTGGATAGTCAACCAATTCATCTTTTGTAACAAGCATCTTGCTTGTCTGTAAGCATTTTAGCAAAGATTTAAATGATTCAGTGCATTTTTCAACCGTAATATACAATGTAGAGGAAGGCCACCAGAAAGTTGGAATGGAAGCTGACAAGTGGATTGAAGCGAAATTCAGAAAGAGGGAGGGTTGGAGCACTGAAGTTGTGCATTTGGTGCACCATGGGCCGGATGGCCACGGTTGCTGGCTATAATGATTATTGTTATGATTATGATGGTGGTGAACATTTGAATTTTTGATATATTTTTAAGAATAAAAATAATTTGATGTAACTTAGAGATTATTTTTGTAGTCAATGACACACGCTCCAAAAATGGGATCATTTCTTCTACGAAATAATTACGCACCAATTTTCGCTTATTTTCTTTCATTTTTTCTCTCTTAAATCGGAGATCTTCATATTCCTGACAGGCTGAAGAAAGAGAAACAAAACAATTTCAAACATTACGAATCAAAGTGGACATTTCATTTGATGGTAAATTGATGGAATCTCGAAAATCATCAATAAATTTTATTTTGCAAACCGTTCAATTTTTTTATTCCATTTTTCCGGTATCTTGCTAACTCCTTCATTCTTGATTTCATCTCTTTTTCTCCTTAAAAAGGGTATTTATGAATTGAAAACCAGACTACTTAAATAAACGTCGTTGATATTTCCTCATCTGAAAGCGACGGGGTTGTAGCTCAGTGGTAGAGCGCTTGCTTCGCAAGTAAGAGGCCCCGGGTTCGAAACCCGGCAACTCCACTTTTTGAAACTTTTCTTTCAATTTTTAGTGAAAATCTCTGAGACCCTTTCATGAATAGATATCAGGTTCGCTCAGTTGTTTGATTAAAATAGAAAATTATCAAATCGCCCTTCATGGTTTGTATCAGTGATTTGTTGGCAAAGTGGATTAAAAAAAGTCTTAAGATGCATTTGTCATCTTCTTATCTTAAATAATGATTTAATAACTATGGATTATTGATGCACATAGAACTGGAAAAAATACACGTAGACAAAAACCTATCGAATCAGTCAAAATCAACAATCACTGACAACCACCTTCGATCGATCAACCGATTAAATTAAAATCATTGTTTTGACAACAAGAAATAACTAAAATACTTACGTATTCTGTTGTTTATAAATTCTTCCCACTCTGGTGAAGAAATTAGCTGCGAAAAAACTCTTATCCTGTCTTTGAAGTCTCTAAAAAATTTAAAAAATACGGCAAATCAAAAAATGAAACTTGTCACGTTTAGACTTTTACACGTCTTCGGAGTTTCATACAGCCATTCTTTTGCACCAAATTTTCTGACAAATTGCTGAAATCTTGAATTTGCTAAAACTCTGCAAAACTTTCTATCGTAGCTAGAAAGAAAATTTGTTTTTAAAAAAGCAAGCTTTTCCATCTGACAATTTGGTTGAGGCATTGTATAGGCCACCATGGCCTTCCCCAACATAACCCACTAAAAAAAACTTATCAGAGCATAGGATAGGTTTCTAGAAAGCCTCTAAGATTGTACCCTTGTTGTTGAAAGTAATGATAGCAATTCATGGCTATGCATGTATGTACAGGGCAAGGAACGTCAATGATGGACCAACTATAATAGATCAAATATGGATCCTTAGTACAACAGTTTTTCATATCATTACAAGTCAATGAAATGGAAATCATAACAATTCAATGACTGAGATTTTAGAATTTGCTCAAATTGAATATCTTAACTAAAATGTATTTCATTCTAGTTGCAAGAATGATTTAAAGGAACATTTTAGGGGTCTAACTTTTTATGGGCACCTTAGACACATTTTGTTAGATTTTGCTTTCCTTGGTTTGCCCTTCATTGTTTTAAAGCAAAGTATTACGCATTCTTATTTCCGATAGGACTTCTCTTGATAGCAACTCTAATTTAGCTGATCAAATTACCCTGTCAAAACATATTACAAAATATATATTACTGCTATTGGTATTATTATTATCATTATCATAACGATAACTCCCTTTACGTATTAGAGCCAACAGTCGGTTTTGAAACTAACCTTGCTTCTAACTCTGCTAGAAAAAAGAGCAAATACACCCTCTCCTATCCGAACTCAAAAAACAATTTAAATCTATCCACTTTGTAAATCTCTCCATCAGCACCTTAGGTATCTTCAGCAACTCCTGCACCTCTTTTCCTGAAATGTGCAACTCCCTTTCCATTGAACCACAACATAGACGCTTCCTTGTCTCCAAACTTTCCACTACAGTCATTCGTACCACTTAATACATCTTTTGTTGCAGAAATAAAACTTGGACCAATCCTGACTTTCTTCCCTATTAGACCTGCCCCATTCTATCAATTTAATATCTATCTCATATGTATTTCCATTTATTTTATTATTTTTCCCATCGTATTAGTTTTATATTGCAAACCACAAGCCAGGCAAGCAAATTTCAAACTACCTATTTATCACAGAGAGGTTTGTAATTGTAGTTTTAATCGAATTTGAATGAAAGGTTTCCATAGTGAGAAGATTGATGAACATTTCCATCTGACTGACTACGTATTTTGCAGTAGAAATAAAGAGTAGTTGCGTCCATAACTGTTGAATTGGCAAGATAGATTTTTTAACAACTATACCTTTATATACAAATTTACTTTATTCAGGCAAGCCATTTGTAAACTGCCTAATTATAGAGAGGTTTACATTTGCATGTTTAATGTTTTCGTAAACAAGAAGTTTAAAGAAACAAAATTACTTTGTTTCATGGCAACTTATCAGTAACAAATGCTATGCATATTTTCCATTCAATTTGTTCAATAGAAGAGGCCTTCTTGACCTAACTTGGCTTTGCATTGAAATGATAGGGGAAAGATGATAAAATTTATATAATTCATCAGTCATTCTGATTGACTTTGATTGATATAATTTACCAAAGCGTTGAAGTCTGGATGATTAAAAGAAAAATGCAAGGAAGAAAGAAATAATACCTGTCATCTTTACTGAGTTTTCGCCGTGAAGCTGGTGAAGAAAATCAAATAGAAAACTAATCAATAGCAGGTCAAAACATAAAAAACTAAATGGGAGAAATCTTCATCAATTAGAACTACTTTACTTTGCTATTTGTTACAGTTTTCAGTGTCTAGTTCATTAATTGTGGTTACCCTCAATAGCAAGGACTTCCATCCTGCAATAGTTTAGTTCCAAAAACAAGGCAAGTGGGTGAGGGACATCATAACTTTCACTCAAATACAATAAAAAGGCAAAACTAATGGAAAGCTGTAGATTTTTTACTATCATAAAACTGGCTGCAAATTTATCAATTCATTGTAATAATCATTCAATCAATCTTACATTCATTATATCATTTTCAAACTCATTATTTACCTTTCACATTCATTACCTCATTGCAATGATTTTATAATCATTGCAATACAGCAGCAATATATTCCGAACACAGGAATAAGCCTATTCAGTTAAATGCTAGAGTTAAGTTGAATTCTTTTGAATAAAGCATGCACCAAAAGGGAAGTATAAAGCAGCAAATATTCATGAAATCCTATTGACAAAACTTAAACTTACCAATCAGTTTGTGTTTACTAGTTATAAGACCATAGTTTCTTGCAATCCTTTTATAGAAAAATCAATCAATCAAGGTCATTTGTATTCATATTTCATAATTAGCAAATATGAAATTATGCCATGTTTTTGAATCAGAAGATCTTAAAGGGTGTATGCCTTTCCTAGCACCAACATCTTTCAGTAGCCTCTTACAATAGGCAGAAGATACAAAAGAGCTATTCCAGTCCCACTCAAAAGGGAGAGAAAATATGACCTTGTCTCCAAATAAAGCAGATTTTCACAAAACCCAACTGAGAGGAATTAAGTAATCTATAACAAATCTCAATCAAATTGCAAAAATATGCTGACTTATAAGATTGGATTGTTAAGAGAAAGCTAACAGAAATTGTTAAGGCACATCACAAAAATCAAGGCAATATCAAATATGAATATCTCTTGGCAGCAAATATAGATTTTTTCTAACTAGCTACTTTTCCCATAAAATTTGAATGATAAATTTGCACTTGACAGTGACAAACATACGTTTTGCGTCTGACTCTCTCTTTCAAAGTTCGCCAGTACATATCAACATGGGAAATCTTTAGTGCTACACAGAGGAATCATGAACTCATTTTAGCACAACTGAATTCGAACAGAGACTTTATGAAAAACTGATTAGAATTAAGAAAGCAAAATAAAAAACACTGCCGATGCCCACTTAAGTGTCTATGAATTCAAAAAAGGAGTAAACTTCTCAGGACAATACGTCATTCATCATATGTCACAATATCACGTTGACTAAAAGCTTGATAAAAACTGAAAATGATTGCACCATTCAATAATGTGATGAAATAGCAATGAAAAGAAGGATAAATCAACAGAATAATAATTTGCTATGTTATATATCTTTGAATCGATAAATGTTATTTACATGTTTCCAGCTCATCATCATCTCGACTACATGACAATGCTCGGATCCAATGTTCAGCATCATTTTCAAATTCCTGAATTCAGTCAAAAAGTCATTAACAAAGATGGCAGCAGTACATGATCTTTCAATATGACTTCGTTAGCATTAAAGGTTAACTTAGATATTTCAGAAATTATGTTTATTTCAAACAAGTTGCATAATTGTGATCATTGCTAAGACTACAGCGATAATTATGACCATGGTAATAAAACTGCATCAATGAGAAAATGAAAATTGACTGATTCACCCTTTCAAAATCATCCCTATATGGCATATATCCCAATTCTTGTTGTTCAGTGATTGGCAGCTCAATAGGATCTGGAGGACTTGCTAAGCATTCAGCCAGTTGGCCTTAAAAATTAGCAAAAAGTAATTAATTCAATTTGCATAATCACACTCCAATGCATCTGGCAAGACATCAGTTCCATGGGAAGCGATAAAGCCCACAGGAGAGGTAATTGGCATACTGCCCCCAGCATGTGTCTACTGTGTAGAAAGTCCCAACTTTGACACACCCTAATGCATGGTTCTCATTGCCTTCCCTCTTCCCACCCTGCAACCAATGGGTCCCCGGCGTTAAGAAGGGAATAAATTGTGACAAGGAAAGAAATTGGCTACCTTTCCTCACAATGCAGAGGGTACCTCTCAAGCATTGTGCTCACCAAATCTTGTTTTGAGTACGGTATTCAATTTTACTATCTCAAAATACTCTGTCAAAAAGCTGCAAAAATCTTTCCTCTTGTCATTGAAGCTCTTTTGTGAAAATATCACAAAGAGAAAAACCTCCCTATGGTCTTTAAGTCACAACCTGTTGTATCTTGAGCCAGGCCTAAGTCTGGATAGATGGGAGTGATGACAGCACATAAGGCATCCAGCCATTAAACCCGTCCATTAGCATAATGGAACCAAATTAGTGAGGATGGTGAATGAAAGAATAATACCAAGTGTTTCTGCTGCTTAGTAATGACAAAGGAGCTAGAGTGGGACCTTGTCACTATTGTTCAATTATTGAAAATCAGACTAGACTCATTAACTAATGAATGCAGACAATTAGTTATCAAATTGAGCAGAAGTTATGCATTTACCATTGTCAAGTGTATGGTCACCGATGTCATTTAAACCTCTTTCTAGTGTCACTGAAAGAAACCAAATAGAAATATGAAATCAGAATCAAACTATACTATAACAGTTACAAGAAAGATAAATTGCTTTCCCTTCATAAGGTAACAAAATGACTTTTACCTTTGCCAATATTCCTGGATAGAAACATTTCATTGTAGTGTTCTTTAGTTTCTAAAAAAAAAGAACAAACTCAATTCCCTATTTCACACATAAAATCAAAGATGTGCTTATCATAGAATGAAAACATAAAATCAAAGATGTGTTTATCATTGAATGAAAACATAAAATCAAAGATGTGTTTATCATTGAATGAAAACATAAAAAGGACATAATGACAGAGATTGTATTATGCTTTGGCCAAGTCAGTTTGATTTCATCAAAATTTTATATTGTACCACACTACATAGAATGGCCATGAACAATTAAGTTGATCAATACCATTAAAAATATATCACCCTTACATAGCAAACTACTGATCCTACAGTGCCCACACAACCAGAGCAGTGAGCTTTGAAAAGTTCAAAATAGGTGGCAAGGCTATAACCAGACAATACAGCATCCAAATACAATCACAGAACAATGCAATGCAGGCAAACTTCAATGAAACCAGTAAAAAATTTTCTAACTGAACATGACATAAATACCTTCAGGGGATTTTGTTCCAATATGATCGGCAATATCATCCCTAAAACATGAGAAAATATAAATGTCCATCTACTAACATGGAAAATAAATTTCTCTGATCTTACTAAAAAGCAAAAAACCTGTATTAAGGCAATGCCAGTCAAGGCCTCTTTGAATCAATGAAAGCTTTCATACACTTGTCCAATGCAACTGATGTTACTCTTGCTGCAGCAACAACGCATCATAAATATCAGCCTCAAGCTAATCGTAAAAGAAAAAATATTCCCAATGGCTCACCAGTTGCCATATCCATGCTGTTCAATTCCATCTAATAATAGCATTTCTTCCTCTGCTGTCCAATCTTCTATGAGAATCGGAAATAATCCATTATCCTGAAAATAAATGGAGTGATTTGAAAATCCATTAGAAAAGCTGGCTGAAAATGAAGATATATGACAATTGTCTTTTTATTCATAACAATTCAGAAAGCAGATTGATTGATTGATTGATCTAATTACTTACAATGAGCTGATAGCCATGGTCTTTCTTGTGGTCACCCATTTCCATCCCTGTTGAAAAGCACTAAAAGCACAAAAAATAGCCTAATAAACATCCAAATGCCAAATTTTTATGACTTCAGAGCATAAAATAAAGAGCATTATCTCAACGGCACAGAACTGCAAACTGTCCGGCATTCTCTACCTAGATCATAGCAGAGGCAAAAGATGGGGGACCAGATGTTTTTAATGAAGTGGATCTTTAAAAGGTGCTAACCACTGCATTCCAATATTGTTTTTAAGGCGATTCTTGCAGGATTTACAAGGAAAACTCCTGGCTTATGAGTTGTTCTCCTTACTACTACATTTTAGTTACATGGACAGAAATGTTACTTTTCAAATTTTCATGTTGGGGAAGAGTCTGGTGGATTATACAATATGACCAATAAAAGACATCTAAGGTGCATATTTTCAAATCTTAAACTTGAATCTTACTGAAAAAAGTCAAAAAAATCTGATCACAAAAATTTTTGTTACTATTGATATAGCAGTTTCTTTCCATCGCAGCAGCTACACGTAACAACTAAACTTTTAATTAGTATGTCTGAATCGGCCTGATAGGCCGGGTGGGGGTCTACGAATTAGCTCTGCTATAAGATCCCTACCCAACCATTTAGTTATTCAAATTAGATGTAATCACTTTCTCTTCGCTCAATTTTGGCATTCAATTGCTGTTGTTGTTTTTTTTCATTCAATAGTTTCGTTCTAGTTTACCTCAATTTTCATTAATCATACTTATTGTTGATTACAATTCCTTGTAATTCTTCTTCTGGTTGAAATGAAAACTCTTATTTTCTTATGTTGTTATACAAAGCCCCAATAAGGGAAGAATAAGAAAGGCTAAGCAGAGAGGGTTTGAAGGTCAATTCGGTTGATTTAGGACTTTTAAGAAAGAGAAGTTGCAGGATTCTAGAAAATAAGAGGAAGTTAAGGTGCTCTATAGATTGCGATGAATAGGCGGGAAGATTTGGAAAGGGTACAATCAGATCAACCCGCTGAACACTCTGACATTTTCCACGGGATCAGAGATAATCTACCTGAGAGCATTTATGAAATAATCTGTAAAAGATTGAGAGGTCTGTAAAAGATGGAGAGGTCTGTAAAAGATGGAGAGGTCTGTAAAAGATGGAGACGTCTGTAAAAGATGGAGACGTCTGTAAAAGATGGAGAGGTCTGTAAAAGATGGAGAGGTCTGTAACAGGGTGATGGTGAGGCTAGAGAGATTTGGTGGTGAAGTTTGGATGGTTAGTGAATGCTTTGTAAAAGTTGATGGATGATAAAAAGAGGAACGGCGGTGGGTTCTGGAAAGAGAACCAATTAAAATATTACGATGATGTTGGTTGCATACATTTCTCCCACTGATACAATTCTCCAGTTTGATTCGTTCAAGATATTATATGACTAATCGTTTCCAAAAACTGCATGGAATGGATCTCAGAACACAAGAAAACAAAAGCATTACAAAGCTTTAGAGAATATGAAATGGTGACTACACTTAATTACGCCAGGTTAATCATAGATATGAAACAAACTAATTGGTCTTCAGCTCTAAAAATAGCGGTACATATGAAAAACCATATAAATATTTTGTTCAAATGTAAATTGTCTTCAGTCATTTCATGCCAATTCAAGCAGATAAAGCTGCCTTGGACAATGGAGTGAAGCAACACTTTCCGTAATAGCATGAGAGAGAAATATAAATCAAATATAAATCACAGACATACCTGTAAGCAGAGATCGAAATCAGAACAATCTGTGCACCTTACTCGCGCCCCAGAACAGTCTGCTAGGCAGACATCACAATGATATTTCATGCCTTAAATTCATAAAAGATATAGTTATTTTCAAAATGTTACCAAAATCAACTGTAATTGATAAATTTACAACTAGATTAAACATTTTGCGTATCTTTCTTTCTTTATAAGCAGGTATTTCGTTGCGATTCAAGGTTTAGTCTGTGACCAGTGTCAGGAGGAAAAGCTCTCTTCATCTTAAAAATAGTACGAACTCTTTCACAAGAAACTGGGTAATGATAGCAATTTTTAAGAGCGGATTACTAATTTCCTGCTTAATTTGAGCTAAAAACTTAATGATTTTTGAAGCCAAATGAAACTTCACTTTTCCAAGAAGAAGGTGTCAAATTTCGGTCGGCATCTAGAGATGAAAATTGGACCGATACTGATCTATGATCCAAGTAGCGAACAGCAAGTGAAGAAAATCTCACCATCCATTCTGCCTAAAATCTAATGTATGTGAAGACATGATTTGGTTGATTTTATACACGTTTTGTGCTTGAGACAATGAGTCGGTATCGGCCTACTGTCGCCATGTTTAATGCTTTGTACCAACAACTATTGTACTGTATACACATCACAGCCTCACTTTCGAATCAAAACAAATTATTTTTCTCTTGCCTTCGCCAACAATCAATCTTTCAAATGCAATGAATCACTTTCCTAAATTCATCTTACTTTAACGGTGTTGCACCCTCACCTTCTAATGCAATGTCTTCAAAATACTTTAAAATCTCATATGCTTCTCAGTCAGCTGGCCCGTTAACTTTTTCCTTCTTCAAATAACAAATCGATCGTCACATTTTGCAGATTTTGCCCTCTAAGATATAGGAAATTAAGGAAAAGTTGTCTTAATTACCTAGACCTTGCTACTTCTGGCGTTATGACGTCTTCTTGTATAAATCTTATTCTCATTAGTGAGAAATAATTGTTGATATTCAACATCGACGTAGCTTTCCAGTACGCTCAAAAGTCTCTTTGAAAAAGGTTGATGTTGCTACTACACATGGCCTTGGATATTAACGCTGAAGCTTCAGATCGTTTGCTTCCATCAAAAGAACGAGCGATACTCCATTGTCATGATGACGTTGTCGTTTTGCTGCTGCACACAAGAACGGCTGCAAAGCACATCTCTTGTGAAGTTTGTCTAACTGTTTTCACACGTTTGAGAGAATGAAGTGGAATGCCATGCTCTTTCCGCGTCGATTCGAAAACTTCATGGACCCTTTGTGGCTTTGAAAACAAGACACGCAATGTTTTTAAACACTTAGCTGAATTTGCAGGATCGATGGCAATAGTAGCACTTTCAGACATCACTAAATTGAGATCACGTGCGTGGTAATAAACATGCATCAAAATGCATTTCAGCATTCTGTGTAAGTATAGGGGCCGTGACAACGGGGTGGCCGTGGCAATCCCAATAGCCCTGTTTCAAGGTCGCTGCAGCGTCACTGACCTTGATAGCCCCAACTTACTTCTGTTCACCGAGCTTTGATAAAGAAGCATATTTTTATTTCAAAGCTGACATAATCACATCATAGAATTGCTGAGCAGATGTTCCAGCTGCTAGAACACACGCCGCCAGGAGATGCTGAGGTAATGCCGAATTCGCACAAAAATATTGAGTTTCTCTTGCTGTTTAACCCAAGGAATCGTGTCAGTTAACAAGAAGTCATCTTACAACTTATCTGTTGACTGACGACTTCAATAATTGTGTTTTTGGATTTGCTGCTCAGGAGTGTAATTGCTTATTCTTTTCCTCTTTGGTAATAATAGGAATATTCTAACAGGATGAAAAGCTTCAACAAAAATGCTGCTGGTTTCACTGCCCTTCCAGCTTAAGGACATAGACATGAAATCCTCATTGACAATTTTAGAAGTATGAATGTGTCTCGCGTTAATAGTCCATGAAGAATTCCAAAAAGACTAGCTTTTTTAGTGAGTTGTGTTGGGGAAAGGCCATTGTGGTCTATACAAAGAAAAGAGGGGGATCAGATAATATTTATTCATACTAAATTTGAAAGATGGCAAGCTGTAAGATCCAGGAAAGCAAGCAGAAGGCAAGTGGGTGTTAGGTCTTTTCACTCTAGGTATAAGGTTCACAGGTCCTTGATTGATAGCAGCAAATTCATTTTGCTGAACAAGTTTGTCTGTACGAATATGGTCTTTATTATTATTATTAAGTCATTCCATAAATTGCATGCTCTAGGGATGAATGATGATTTGTGGGACAAAGTCTGTGGATTAGGCAATGAAACTCGGGAAGGGTGTGAATGAGTTGATCAAAGCAGTATGTCAAAGCTACTTCATTCTTAAAAACAAATCCAGTAATTCCTTAAAATCCTTTCCATTTTCCACCGTTCTTACGTTTTTTTTCTTTTTTTTTTAGCGGGTTATGTTGAGGAAAGGCTATGGTGGCCTATACAAAGCCCCAACATAGGAAGAAAGAAGAAAGTGAACAGCTAGGAGGAGAGAGAGATAAGGTCAAGTTTATTGATCTTAGATTTGAAAGATGGCAAGTTGTAGGACTCATGAAGGCAAGAGGAGGGCAATACGTTCCATAAGTTGCATATTCTAGGGATGAATGATGATTTGTGAGATAGAGTTCATGAGGTAGACAGTGGAACTTGGAAAGGGTGTGAATGAGTTGAGCTTCTGGTGGTCCTGACACTGAGGAACTGGAATAATATCCCTGATCTCCTGAGAACAATGTCCGCTCAAGTATCTGTAAAAGAGGAAAGATATCCAACTAAACGACGATGGGAAAGAGGTTGGAGGGATTTGGTGAGGTTAGGATTATTTATGAGACGAATGGCTTTTGACTGGACTTTGTCGAGAAGATAGAGAGTAGATTTTGGAGTGCCACCCCAGACGCGGGAGCAGTTCTTTGAGTTACCAAACCTCAATGCGAAAATGCATGTCATTGTGCCAGCCGAAGACTTTCATTTTCTAAATGGCCGTCTGAGAATCTATGAGGTTAGGTTTGAGCATAGCCTAATGATAAGGTTCCCTTGTTGCGTTGATCCTATGGTCAATGGCTGGATTCCTTCCTCAGCAACAATTTCCCTTCCTAGAGTGAAGACAGTCACTAGCTCTCTGTAATTTCATGTGTGGGAATGACGATGCGTGGTCATGTCAAAAGAAAGGACCTGAACACAATCAGATAAGCAGGAGAGCTTCTAAGTGTCGATTAACAATATACATATATCTATGTAAAAAACAGTAGTATGCTTGTAGTGCAATACAGTGCTCCATCGCTACTTCGCGCTTCGCGGTTTCAGTGCATCGCGGGTTGAAAAATATTCATTTAAAAATTAAAAAAATATTAAACAAAAATTCAAAATTGCCGCGAAAGTCCATAGAAAGATGGCCGCCACCAGTGAAAGATGGCCGCCACCAACGAAAGATGGCCGCCGCCGGCGAAAGATGCCCGCGCAGCAGCTGAAGGCAGGAGACGCGATACGCATCCCAGAATCCACAGAATCCACGTCTCTGATTGGCTGCCCAGCATTAGCCATTACAAATCTCAAATCTCGCATGCTGATTGGCGTAGCGTTATCGCCCAGCTTCTCTCATACCCAGCGTGCCCACTATTCCTTAATGTTGGATAATCATAATATATTCACCACGGATTTATATACACTTATTTATATCATGTAAGTTCAAAAAAAACTTCGTATGTTAGCAATGGACGGGGTGAGGGGGGTTTCGCTACTTAACGGATTTTTGCATATCGCGGGGGTTCTGGTCCCCTTAACCGCGATATACGAGGGATCCCTGTATATAGCATCATTTCTAGCTGAATAAGAAACCCCACGACTCCTCCGAATCACCATTGAAATGAAATGATCGCCTATATGGTAGGTAACGTTTAACACGTATACGAGGCTGCCCATGTACCTAAAGAAATGCATTCTGGATGCAACTGCAGCGATAAAAATCATGCATTCTTCTCTTTGCGTTATGATAACGATGGCCAAATCGAATTATTGCTTAAATACAGGGCAATGCATGCATGGACGTGCATAAATAGCCATACATACATACATACATACTGCACATGTATGCATAAAGTTGTAATCTTCTTCACAAGAGAAGCTTCCATTCTGATAACAAATGAAGTTCTTGTTGTGGTACACGAATTTGATATGACAATGCAGAAAGGATGATACACGTTCGTTAGGAGAAGTGTAGATTACCATTTCACTGCAAAAATTCACAATGACTAGCATTTACGGCCCATTGATCACCAATTACAATTTAGATCTTAAATATGATTAGAAGCTACAATCATTGAAAGTAATCTAGATGTAAGATCTTAACCACCAAGTGCGAAGATGTCTATCAGGATTGCAGTAACGACTTGACGTCGTTGTAGCCATGTTTGAAGTCATTTTCCATCGAATTCAATGTAGTCTCGAGACTTCTCACCGTGCTTGTATAAGCATTGTAGCCTCGCACGATCTTCTCTAGTTTTGTCATAATCTCGTAATCCGGTACGGACAATTCTTCTATCTCCAATCCAATCAATTTTGCAAGTGATTTGCGGAAGTTAACCAGCTAAAACGAATAAGCAATATTTTTCACATGAAATGCTTCAATTTCATATTCCACAGAAAAAGCCCAAATTGGAAAAACATATTGTGCATGAGAAATAAAGTCATCGAATCAGACAGAAGGAGGTGCACTCTTATCCTTCCTTGAGCTCCATGACAAAAAGCCGGGAATGAATAACGAAAAGAAAAGAAAGAGAAGCCTAGTCTTAATGATGAAGGAACATCATGGATTGCTCATTGAACATAATAAAAAGAGTGATTCAAAAAGAACGGCTCTCAAGGCATTTGCAAGCAAATAAATTCATCTATACCCATGGCAATAAACCTGATAAAGATTTCCTTAAATCTAAGTGAATTGACCTGGTTTTCTCTTTTCTGTGCTTCTTCTAAAGCCTGCTTTGCTGACTGTAGTTCCTTTTCGATCTGTTTATTACTCCTGTTGGTCTTTAGCAGCTCCTCTTTCGATTGTCTTTCTGCTGACAGCAAAACGCTGCTTTTTTGAGCTAATTCTTTGTCCATTTTTTGTCTGCTTTTAGCAAGTCGATTTACAATTGATTCAAGGTCCCCGATTTTCCGTTTTTGTTCTTCAATTTTAATCTGAGGGTAAAAATAATACTATATTTAATGCATTTTCTACCTTGCTTTAAATCGATCAATGTATGTCCATCTTTTCACTCTGAAATCCTTTTTAAGTCGGAAACATGCAACTTACAAGTTGGATTTTTTTCCTTGTTCAAAGAAACCGGGCTTGCGTGATTTTTGTTGTACAATGAATGTGTGAGAATACAACCATGAACCAATTTTTTATATTGTCTAGGTATATAATTCCAGTTAAAAATTCTTTATCTAATGAGCTTATTTTCATAATATTATGAAGCAGTACGTACTACCTCCTTATAGGTCAATGTACAATAATGATAGAAAGGTAGATAGATAGATAGATAGATAGATAGATAGATAGATAGATAGATAGATAGATAAATAGATAGATAGATAGATAGATAGATAGATAGATAGATAGATAGATAGATAGATAGATAGATAGATAGATACATAGATAGATAGATACATAGATAGATAGATAGATAGATAGATAGATAGATAGATAGATAGATAGATAGATAGATAGATAGATAGACTGTAAGAGTATTGACGGAAGAAGACAGGAACAAATATTTTAAAGCTACCTGCTGCTCTCCATAATCCATAAGTTTTGCCTTCAATTGGGTGACAATGTCGTAATGCCTGTTTAGATCCTCTTGCAATCTTTCGCACTTCTTTTGCAATTTGTGATGCTTATTTGTTGTATCATTTCTTTCATTTTCTATTCTACTTCGATCTTTCAAAATATCTTCTAGCTCACTTATCTTCTTCTTGCTTAATGAAAGTTGAAAATCTTTGCTTTCAAGTTGCTGCTTCAATGTTTTACTCTTTCGTTGAAGATTGTAAATGGTAGATGTCCGATCTTGCAAAGAGCTTGTCTGTAACCAAAAAATGTCATATTATTTTACATTAAATTGAAATACCAATATATAGAATACCAATGAATATTACGATATATAATATCACATCATGTCATAATACATTAAATTACTATACGTTATATCATCTCCATCATCTTCATAATCATTATCATTATCATCATCATCATCATCATCATCATCATCATCATCATCATCATCACCATCATCTTCATCATAATCGTCACTATCATCATCATCATCATCATCATCATCATCATCATCATCATCATCATCATCATCATCATCATCATCATCATCATCATCATCATCACCATCACCTTCATCATTATCGTCACTATCATCATAATCATCATAATCATCATAATCTTCATCATCATCATCATCATCATCATCATCATCATCATCATCAGCTAATCATGCCACCCCAGTCGGGTATGCTCCACAGCAGTTTCCACTTCGTTCTGCTTCTTGCCATATGTATCCAAGCGGTACCACATCTTTTTACTATTCTATCTTTCGATACCATTCCACCTTAATTCACAAAACTATATTTTGCAGTCTTATCTGTGTTGCAAAAATGTTATCTGAGAATCATGGAAGTTGAAAAACTTGCAAATTTAATTTTCAAAAACTGTACCTCCGACTTCGAGAGCTGTTCTGCCCTGAGAAGTATGGCATCAGAGTTGATGTCAAATCCCGCCTCCACAGCGACCTCGTCCAGCTTCATCGCCCTTGAGAGTTTGTCAATAAATGCGACAAACTGCAAATGAAAAGTGACAAATTGAAAAGTGACAAATTTATCCATCAAGAATGCACATTCAACTGCAAACAGAACAAAGACGGAGCCTGATATACACACCTTCTTTATACAAAAAGGAAGAAACGTGATTCGGTTCCACTGAAGACGTTTTGTCGTCCTACCGAGATGAGTTTCGAACGAAAAGACCTTCGCTTTTATAAGACCTGTTTCGCTTTTCTGTGCCATATTGAAACATTGTACAACAAGACATCTATCAACGCGGATGCCATCATTAAATGTATTTCAAATGAAAGAGAAAATAATCCCGATTAAATATATTTCAACTGAACAAACAGAAAAAAGCGCAAAACGTGAGTACTAAAAACACCGAAATCGATTCGTTCATTAAATCGATTTATTCTCACCAGCCATTTGGCAAAAATTTAATTCCTCTAAAAATAGTCTCGAAATAATCGTTTTATAGATACGTGAGATCAGATTGAAGCAAAACAGCAGATTCCTTCTTCTTTCGTGAAGCAAAAAAACTGCAACGCACACTCGATTTCGAGCGCAGCAGGAATCAGAAACGGGGCTCCCAAATTTTCCTCGCCATTAAGTTTGAATAAGGGATGCAAATTAATAAAACCACGTGTAAACTGCATGTCACAGAGGACCCTCAACTTTCCTTTCTATGGGAAGTAGAAATACATGGGGCAGGTTCCTATTGCCCTCCTCCGCACCAATGATGTCTGGACTGTGCACTGTGCATGACTCGAACCCACAACCCATGTGGTATGAGCTCAACACTTCAGCTTATACAACACGGCCTGCTGTACATATGGTATATCATTGGCTATTATACAGTGTGAAACATGTAGGTAGTGCTTCTTAATACATGGATGTTATACAGTTTTGCAATACCTTATTACGATCGTCTTTGAGCCTGTCTCGCTCTACGTCACAAGCAATCAGTTCTCCTTCTAATGCTTTCACTCTATCGTTCATTTCCTGCCATCGATCCTCTGCCTTACTTGCACGCACTATTGTTGAGCTTTGCACATTTCTTTGATTGCTTATTTCTTCCACCAGTGCAGCAACACGAGATTTCAATTTTTGTTCACTCTACAAGTAAGATTAAAATAACTTAAAAAAATAATTTTTAAACGTTTAAAGGGGTGCAGAGCTTATTCAGGGAAGTAGTGATGCGAAGTTATCATCTCTACATGGCGTCATTGGATGAAACTGATGACGAGGTTAACATGTAGAAATAAATATACAAAAAGACTTCATCAATGAGTATTGAAACATGAAACCTTCCTTGTTCTTTTCCTGATAGAACAATCTTACCCTTCGTTGTTTACTTTAACTTAAAACGTACATTCGTGAATTCGAATGCAATAATACCTATTTCACTTTGCATGGACTTGGGAAGGGAGAGGTACGAAGACACTTCTATTTGGGAACTTATGAATCACACAATCAGAACCGAAATAATCGAAATTCAGTGTGTCCTTGTTAATAGATATGCATTCGTTGGGTTAACAACTTGTATTTACATTGCTTTTGTATGCAAATAATTTTATTTTTCTTTATGATTTCGATTTACACGGTTTTTCATTGGCAGTTTGATCAAAATCCTAGCATGTATCTACTGACACGACAATACGGCACAAATATTTCACATAGGATGAAATAACAAAATCAGAACCATTAAAAAAAGAAGTGATAAACCTTTAAAAAACAATCAGGAAAAGAATCGTTCCTGATGCAGTTTCCCTTCATTTATATTTAACAGCGGTGAGTGATTTGAAAAGAACAGGATTGAGGAAAAAATTGCAAACAAAAAACAATATGCAACATAATTCATCAAAGTCTTGTTGCTTAGATAAAACATTGGCAATAAATTAGAATGCTAAGGATTGTTCATACCAGATTCTTTTCTTTGTAGGCTTGGCACATGGTTCTAATACCTTGTGCGAGGTCAATGTCTGTCTCATTCAAAATTAATCCAGTATCGTGAAGGATTTCACATAATTGATGCTTTAAATGTTTCATCTAAATTAGAAAAATCGAATTAAAAGACTGCGATCAATAAGAGAAAGCAATAAAAGCAAGAAGGAGCAATCAATGAAAATCAAACGGAATCAATTGGGCAAATCAGATGAGAAATGTAGATAAGAGTCTGCTTTGCGACAACACGAAACAGATTCAAAAAAACACACTACCTTGATATCAGCTTTGTGATTCGATTCTTCTCTTGAGTTTAAAACCCTTTCGTATTTATGCAACCTAGTGAAAGAAAGAGGACCGATTTGGTAATCGTCAATCTTCTGTTATGAAAGGTGGCTGACGTGTTGTCTGGTGTACCACTAACAAAAGATTCACGCAGCACGATGGATCAAATTCGAATTCATAAAAGAAAAGTTGCGGAAAAGTTTTCATTGATTTTTTGAAGTTGAGTGAATTTTCGGTGGATGATTGGTCTCCAAGAAGTCCACGTGAAAAATCAGTACGAGGTTGTTCTCCTTTACTCCATCCTTTGAAAAGAAAACATTTCTTTATTTTTTTTGCATTAACACTTACTTCACTTCTTGCTCTGTTAATCTTTCTCGTGTGTTAGACCAAGCTTCTTGACTGTGCTTCAAATTATCTTTTACTTGCTGTAACTCAAGATCTGATTCTCTTTGCTTCTGAGTTGCAATGTCTCTTTCGCGAGTCAAGTTTTCAATTTCTTTCAATCTTTCTGAAGACAGTTTTTGCTCTTTTCCCACATCAGCTACCAGTCGCATGATCGTTTCTCTAAGAAACAAAAACACCAAAGTTACAAGGGCAAAGAAAGTGTAAAGTTAAGGCAGAAAACATGCATCAGTAAAGCCCGATTTACAAGGGACGAATTTCTTAGTACGGAGCGAATGCTTGGCTATGGATGCGCGAAAGATATGCGCAGAAGATTATAATTGACACCATTATTATTATTACCAATACTTTCATTGTTAAGCAAGTGAGACGCAGCTATGAAAAAAATTATCATCATGGGCTGAGTAGCAGGGTCACATTCATTCCACTATTATTGTGGTACATCATATGTAAGAACATTTTTGGAATCCATTGAAGATGTAAGATAACATAGAAGGTTTTCATAGGAGATTACGGAGAAGAGTATTGAATATGTGGTGTGGTGGCCAAAGAAAATGTCAAATGAAAATCTGTATGAGAAAACTCAAGTTGTCCTCTAGAGCACCATGATAAGACAGAGAAGATCGAAATGGACTGGACAGATCATTAGACTCCTAGAAGCAGCATTAGCAATTCCTGAGACCAGTGAAGAGGCCAGTTTTGAGACCCAAGCAAACCTGGCTGAGCATAGTCAACTAAGATCAAAGCCGTGCAAACCAAACAGTCTTCGAGGAAAAAGAACAAAGTTGGCGAAACACAGAAAGGCATCAAATGGTGATGTGAAGAGTGTGCTTTCCACTAGGACGGAATGACACTTTTGATGATGATAATGATAAACTGGAAGGTGTACAACATAGCTCTGATACCTGCTTGCTTTTACTTCAAGATCTGAATTTTCATACTGATGTGCCATTGATGTCATTTTCTTTTGTAGCTTGTTGTAATCCCTCACTGCCTCTTTCACCTAAACAAAGATTTATCAAGACATATTCAAAATATTCAACTTGGAATTAAAGAAATTCAGAATATGGTCTAAAATAATTTTGTATGGATTACTTGCAAAATCATACCAATGTTACTGGCATTATTGGTTTTCTGAATGCCTTACATGTAATTTTCTATATAATTGAGCATTGGGAAAAACAGTCAAAACACCTCTCTTCCATTGTCTGCAGGAAGAAAGAGTGTTATGGCACAAAGTCAAAGAATTTAGCAGATGGTAAAATATCTAGCTATTTACCCTCGAGATGATGAGATCACTTGCTTCCAAGCTTCCTGGTGCATCAATGCCTAATATGTTTGCAAGCAGGGCACACATTTCCCTTAACTGAAAGTGAAATTAAAAGTTGCAATCAAAATGAAAGAAATTGTAATACTGTTTACTTATACTAACTTCAATATGCAAATGCTAAAAAGCCTTTAGGATATGAAGAAATGCTTACAGAAAATATTCAATGGGAAACTATCTAGTTGCTTATCTACTGTGACTATCTCTTGGGATAACTAAAAAGTATAATCTTCAAAACTAAGTTGAATATCATCCAGAAAGTTAAGCAATAAGAGAACCAACCTTTCTCTCCCATTCCTGTGCTTTTTTCACATTTTCTTCCTCTACTTGAAGGTGATGCTTTAAGGATATTTCAATTTTCTGCTTTTCATCCAGCTGTGCTTGCAATTCTTTCTTCAGTGACAATACTGTTATATCAACGCGTGACATTTTGTTTTCCTTCTCAACTGCGAACTCTTCAGCATCCTTCACCCGACTTTGAAGGGATGACAACATTGCACAACTCCGTGCCTGAGTTTGCTTTCCACTTTCAATTTCACACTTAAAAGGGAATTATTTCAAAAAGTCTGAATAAGGAAACAAAACACAGCTCAGCACATTAATTATCAAGCTAAGCAGAAACCAGAGACAGAGCTGTGAACTTTCGGCTTCCAACTCCTTTCTTTGTAATCAATGCTTTGATCATGAGCTGTGTAGGATTTGAACCCAGCACCACCATATCATCAGTTGGAAGACTTGCCAACTACATTACAACATTAGTGTTAATAGAAAAGAAAATCAAGCTAAATAATAAGGTGCTTAGCAATGATGCAATCTCACCTTCAAGTCCACATTTTTTTGCTGTAAATCAGAAATCTTATTCTTTGCTCTTCTAACCTAAAATTTAACATGAACACTTTTATAGTCAGAGATTTTGGCATTTCTCAGAAGGCTTTCAATTTGCATCCAATGCACTTAGAATCAATCTTAATCAAGTTTGGAAACAGTTTATACGACTTTCTATGTCAAATTTTTTTCCTAGAGAAAAGAAAGATCTGCTGAGCCCTTTTGTGAATATAATTTGATCTTGTTTAATTATCTAGTGTTTTTTCCTTTTTTATCTTTTTCCATTCAAATTTGATTGGTTTATCTATATCTTAATCCATTTATCTGTGCCAGATTATTTGTCAGAAAAAGCAGTGACTCTGATTTCCTTTGATTGAAAATCTGGTTATTGAAATCAGCTTTATTTGCTAACTGGGTCGAAAATCATGACCAAAAAATTTGTGGCACCTTTTTTGTGAACCAGAGCTGACTGGTACCAGGTGCAGACTAGGCTGGCTGATTGTAGCATGGCCTCTAGATATGGAGGTCAGCTGAAAATCAAATAAGTAGTCATAAACCAACAGCAGCATGCTTATCAGGGGGAAGAGTCATCAGGTGGTGCTGGTGACATATCTAAAGATGTTACTTATACCTCTTCCTGTAGCGTCTCTTTTTTGACTTTTTCTGCAGCTAGATTGCTTGATGCTGTTTCTGCTGCTTGCCTATAATGATTCACCTGAAAATGGATCCATGATATAACAGGACAGCTGAATATACCAACAGTGATAAAGTCATCATATAGAATTCTCTCTCTCTCTCTCTCTCTCAGGGTCTCTCTCTCTCTCTCTCTCTCTCTCTCTCTCTCTCTCTCTCTCTCTCTCTCTCTCTCTCTCTCTCTCTCTCTCTCTCTCCTCTCTCAGGTCTCTCTCTCTCTCTCTCTCTCTCTCTCTCTCTCTCTCTCTCTCTCTCTCTCTCTCTCTCTCTCTCTCTCTCTCTCTCTCTCTCTCTCTCTCTCTCTCTCTCTCTCTCTCTCTCTCTCTCCTCTCTCTCTCTCTCTCTCTCTCTCTCTCTCTCTCTCTCTCTCTCTCTCTCTCTCTCTCTCTCTCTCTCTCTCTCTCTCTCTCTCTCTCTCTCTCTCTTGGCCTTGCTAAACTTGTTGAATGAATCTTCAAAACTGTGAGCTTTTAAAGGCTGATTCTACTAATCAGTCAAGAAATCATACACCTTATATGGATCACAGAGCTTAAAAAGACGAGAAGCAGTAAGAAAGGATAAGAAAAGGTGACAACAAACCTGCAAAGCTAGACTATCTCTTTCTTGAAAAAGTGAATTAAATTTTTCCCTTTGATTATCATGAAGGTCTTTATCTTTCAAACTTAAGTCTGCCAAAGTTGTGTCTGAGCCCTTCAAATAAAGAAAGATGCAATAAAATCTTCAATGAAAGGTTTGTGATAGGGTATGTGAAACTGTGAGCTCAGCAAGATGTAGCAATCAAAAGAAGTGATCCAATCATTCTGATCAAACCCTGAACCATGAGTCTTGCCAATTAAGAACAACTGGTACTGGCCTTCTCAACAATGACTAGAGGCAGGATATCCTAAGTAGTTGCCAACTTTTTGCTGCAGTGAAGTAGTGCACGAGGAAAAAAGGTAAAATTTTACTTCAGTACCTTAGCAAAATCTTGATTGTGCCCAAACTTTGGTGGGTGTGGCCACGTATGCAGGAAATTATCTCTTTCAAACATTCTGCATTATAAGAAACAATTGTGTGTAATTTAATACAAGAATATGATGCAATACAATGTAATTACATTTTCTTTGATTAAATAATCCTTATAAACTTTCATATCTTTTCATAAGATATCCTAATTGGGTTGGTATGAAAATATCCTTATCCCAACAAAGGATATGTACAAAGCCACCACGATCATTCTTGCATTCAAATCTGAGGAAAATGTGCCTAATTTCTCATTCTTATCCCAATCTTTCAAACAAGTAGTAAATTATATATTGGCACATAAAACACGTTGATCCAGCAGTTTAGAATCTGCACAACTAATGTAGCTATGGGTTACCTATGAAGCAATAATTAGGAAAATAATAATTATGATAAAAATATATTATGCATAATATATTATGTCAATAAAACTTTATTTTTACAGGTGCACTTGTTCAGCAAAATGGACCTGTTTGCCTTTAAACATCTACATTATACTATTCTTAGCTTAAAACTGTTTCATGAGGGTAGAAATCAAAGAGAAAGTTATGAGCCAAAGTCAAAATATTCGCAGCCAGTCTTTAACTAGACTATTGAACTAGACATCTTACCTTTGCGCATAGGTTTGGCTTTCTTTCTTGGAATCTAGCAATCCTGATAGATTTAGCTTGAAATTATCTTCCAATGGCTGGATAAAGAAAAGCGAGAAGCTGAATTGAATGAATTCGCTACTAACGAGGAAAGAGTTCAGTAAAATAGCAAGTTGTCTATTCAAATTAATACCTCGTTCGAGTCCTTTAGAGACGATGCTGAGCTTGAAACACTGCTGTCCGCAGATGTTGGTCTTTTCTTGTGTCGATAATGTTGTGCGCCCTTTAACTTGTCATATCTGTGCGTAAAATCATCAGTCCATATATCATGTCTTGCGACGCCGCCATCACATTCATCGTCAATAAACTTCACAGAATGCCACGGGCGAGGCAAGTCACTTAAACGACTGTCAGGTATGCGTGGCAGTGTGTCTTTGCTATGATCAATACCGTAATACGACATTTTGATTCGTACTAAGAACCATTCACTAAAACTTCTCCTGTTTTCTCAACCCACCCTTGATATTACAACACCTATCAATATGATTGCTGTTGTCAAGGTGAATCAACTTTGCAGGTTGCTGTTGCCCTAGCACCAACTGATAGAGAGGCTAAAATGATACTGAGGTTTTTTCTTGAAAGAGGCTGGATCTATTCCGTTGCTCTGTAAACAAGAAGTCGTTTGCTGCCGACTCTGGTCTTTTCAAATGACAAGTTGCGAAGAAAAAGGTACTATTTGGCTCATTTTGACATCATTTTTTTTATCGATATCGTACAAGAAGAGTCTCACAAAGTAATTTGTCTCGTCTAAGCGATGAATTTCAGCATTTTGGACACAATTTTCTTGCAAGAAAGACGTACCTAGCAAACGTACTTCCCCAGTATATCTTTCGAAACTCAAATTGAGTCTCACTTGAGAATCCTCATTCATCTGATGCTGCAAGTCAACTAGAAAGAAAACTTGTCGTTGAAAAAATGTGGAATCATTTCTCCTTTTTAAGTATATGCAGACGTTTCCTCCTCCTGTCCAGATGCTCTCTTTGAATTGCGAAAGTGATAATTTGAATGCTGCAGGTGTTAATATGATGGCGAAATGAACATGGCTTTTTCCAAGAAAGAAGCTTTTTTAACAGTACTCATAGCAAATGAAGGAGTGGGAACCAATTTAAGATCACTTTTGTTACTTATGATTCATGTGTTCATTAGGGGTTTGTGAATTGAGGCCTTCTCCATTGCAAACCTTATATGTATAATGCATTCATCATTAAAAGAAACAAAATTGCATGGAGGTACTTAAAAGATATGGACCAACCATATCTAATTAACAGAATTCAGTCTGGATGTTAGAAATAGCTATGTATCTCATAATGTATGTTAAGGCCTTTCCTCAACATAAGTCACTAAAAGGGAAAGAAAAATATATCATAAGCTGCAAGATTAGAATTGAATTTTCCATCAAAGCACTTCAAAATTCAATTTTGTTTTCCATTTGTGATAGAAAAAAGACAAGGCAACATATTACTTTTTGCTGCAAATAGATGTAAGGATAAAATGAAGACCATCAATTTGATTCAGGCTCAAGCTTGTAAGAATATGGCTTTTCTGATGGCTTCAAAAAAATAGCTCCTTTCCATGGATCCAAACACATCTTTTATCATCTCTTCCCATCCGCAACTTGGTCTACCCTTCCTTTGTTCTCCTTCCACATGCCCTTTCCAAATTTTTTCCCCCAGTCCATCACGTCTTTAAATGTGTCCAGAGAATGTCAATTTTTGCTCATATTGAGCATTGTCAAACGCTTTAAGATACTCAACCAAGCAGATGAAGATATTTTGCTTCTTTCCGTGGCATTTTTTTATCAGAGTATGCAAGTTGAAGATATGATCTCATGTTCCTCTGATTTTTAGAAATCCAGCTTATGTGATTGAAATTTCCAATTTCTTTTATAGATACTTTCACAGGCATTGTTCTCAGGAGATCAGGGAGATTATTCCTGTTTTTCTGAGGCGTGTCAGAACCACCAGAAGCTCAACTCATTCACACCCTTTCCAAGTTCCACTGCCTAATCCACAAATTCTATCCTACAAATCATCATACATCCCTAGAACATGCAACTTATGGAACATCCATCCTTCCTCTAGCTTTCCTGAATCTTTCAGCTTGCCATCTTTCAAATTCAAGATCCATAAACTTGGTCTGATCTCTCTATCCTCTTAGCCTTTCACTTTGTCCTTTCTTCCTTTGTGGAGCCATTGAACAAGGTCATTTCATGTCATTCATTGGTAAGTTTGGCTTGTTGGAAAGTGATCCTGAAATGGCATTGACCAAGTGTTGCTTTAGCACTTTATCTCATTAATTACGCATGTTAAGATTTCTATGAAGTCTGAATTTCTTGCAGCTTTATTTATGGATTTGCATTTTAAGGTACAATGGCATCAAGAAGCAGCATAAAAACCACTCAAGAACTCCTCAAGAGTGTAGAAGATGGTTTTCAAAGCTTGACAGAAAATTACAAGCAATCAGAAGAGGCAATAATGAACAGATTTACAGAAACAGGGAAAGCATTTGAAGCAGTTGAAAATGCACTGCAAGATTTAATGGACCATTCAGGTGTCAATGACCAATACAGTGAGGTAGGCGAAGGATCAGAGGCAGAATAGAGTACCAGAGAGAAACTGTCACAAAAAAGCTTAACTTATTCTAGGGTTAGCTCTGAGATAAATTTATGGTGGATGGAACTGTATTTTATCTTGCCTTTGATCGTTACTTTTGACAAGCAATCTATGTCATGAGCTGTAGGTAAACTTTAGATCTTCTAGTCATTGCAGAAAAAAACAAACTCTTCTTTTTATCCAAATGTAACTAAAAATGCGTTAAATTGATGTTTTTATCAGAAGTATTTCTAGCTTGAACTAACCAGAAAAAATTATCAAAACAGATTTTTTCATTTGTTTTAAGTTGTTTACAAATCAGTAGAAATGGAAACAAGAATGTTTTTTTGAGTATTGACTTTGCTTAAACCCGAAGGGTAATATAGGTGAATCAAAGAAGGATAATGATTCACACAAATTATAATATTGTAAAAAATATCTTATCACCACTAAACAATCACGAGATAGGATAGTGTACGATGGACATGAAATTTACAAATAATATGAAAAATGATACCTGATAAAGTGTATGTTTACAGGCAATTGTTCCTTCATGGGGGATCAGAAGTTTAAGTTTTGTCAAGGCGACTGACTACCTGAGGTACTTAGAAATGGGTATAGGTCTGCTCTCAAAATGGCAGAGATTTGTTTTTGGGAACTCTGATATGGTACTAAGTCTTTTTAACAAGTGATTTACTAAGAATTTCATAGTCATAATCATCTGGATGCATGGGATCATAATATCTTGGTGAAGTCTCATCTGATATATATCTAAAAGGGAAGAAAAGGATGGCTTATAACAGTCTGGTTTTGAAATGAACTTGTACGGAATATACAAGTTGTAAAGAAAAGTCAACTGTCACTATCATGAATTTGATTACCATGAAAGATGTTGAAGATTCAATTATTTTACCATCTACAAAAGTCCTATCCTTTGATGGCAATGTGTGAACAAAAGTGTGAAGAAAAAGGAAGAGCAAAAAGTTTACACTTTATCCTCGACTTTCAAATATTACAATTTTGGGAAATAATGGAAATTTCTTGATCAAAGATTGGAAGAGAAAATGACAAACAAGAAACTTAAGAAATGGTACTAACTTCATGCTGTTAAAAAAACTGACAGCAGCTTCGTTTTCTGAAATGAAAAGTATTTAACCGTGGTTTTCACAATATTACTGTGGGCATGAAACTTCATCAGGTGCATTGCTCCTCTGATGATGCTGAATGACGATGAATGGACAGCAAAATCATTTAAATCGTTTAACAGAATGAATATCAAAACATGGAGCGTCTTGGCATACTCATCCTGAGCAAAGTTGTAATAATACAATGTTTGAAACATGATATGCTAAATAATAAAGCAAAATAAAAAATGACATACCTTTGAAAATTGTGACCATCAACTTGCACATTTTAGATCTTAACCGCGGGAAGAATGAAATAAAAATGTAAGCCACCCAAATGATGGAAAATCAGACAAATTAGAAATTGTGAAATGCGAACTCATGCACGGGTTTAGTATGGTATGGTTTAGTACCTGAATGCAACCAACTCAAGTATTTGCAGCATAAACTTGCCAAGTCCTTTACCTCGCACATGATGCTCAAGCTGTATTTCATAACTTAAAAAGAAACGAAAATCATCACTTCAGGTTAAAATTGGGGGCCAATGTAATATATCATATTTACAGACAATTGGGGGCCAGAGTGGTGCTGTAGCATGTAGAATTGGGACAGGTATATTGGATTTGGATATTGTACCGTTTGTAATTGAAACACTATCTTATCTTTTTTATACATTGTTAATGGACACTGAGAAGCTTTTTGCTTACTGAGCAGTGTCCAGGTCTTTCCTCTTGATGTGACCACAATTTGTGACTCCTACGCCTGGAATTACAGAGAGCTGGCAATTCTCCTCACTCTAAGTGAGAGTTTAGCTGAAAGAGGATTCAAACGACAGATCACGGAGCCAATGTGCAAGAATCTTACCACTGAGCTATCCTGACATCTATCTGTGATGAAGGCAACAAGGAAGGCAGCCAGAAACTATCTCATAGGAACCAACTTCCCTGGGAATAACTCAGAGCTTTGCATCTGATTTCTGCTTTGCATGAAATGGAGTATGATGTGGAGTTTACCTATGCTAATACTCTCCCTACAAACATACCTTTATCAAAAACAGTTGGTGAGATCAAGGAGTCTATATCAGGTAAGCCATACAGCAAGACATTGACGATAATTTCAGCATTTAATGGAATCAAAAATACCACCATCAAAGGAATTTTTAGAATAGGAAAAAATCTAACAGAGATGTGATTTAAGGCATCTCCTTAACTAATAAAATGATAGAGTGTGTGCTTAAGAGGAATGTATGGTAAAGAGAAAATGATGGGGTAACAAGGATCTTACCAATAAAGAACTGGTTCATCAAAGTCTAAATCAAATCTGAAATGGGAAATCCCAACAACCTTTTGGTTAGCGTCCTTGGCAAGTAGATACCTGGAAGGAAAAACAATAAATTATATAGTAATTGAAACAAATCGAGAGTCTTTCTATCAAAGCAAAATGAATTTATCGAATGGTTGAATGTGAACACTACAGCATTCTATATTCATTTCTCAAGAGAGCATCGAGGGAGCCCTTAATGAATAATAAGTGCAAGAGATAAATCCTCACATCTATTCAAGTCTATTATAAATGAATAATCATGTTGGAAATCCTTGTCGTTGCCAATTCCTTGCATCTCACATATTCAAGAGGAAAGATAAAAAGAAGTAAAAATTGTACTCACCATGATTTTTCATCTGTTATCTCAGAGTATTTATCTTTCTCTTTCCATCCCCAATTACTCTTTTGATATCTGAAATAATCATAAAACAATAAAAATTAATCATCTATTCACACAAAAATAGAGTTGGCTTTCATTTCAATAGTGCTGAATTCTTGGGTTCAAGGTAACCTGATTTGTGTTTCTGAGAACAGTTGATTCGTTTGTTGGCCCTCAAATATGGCTGTTTGTCTCAACCCCAATTGACAGTTCATGCCCTCTTGGTCATATTCAATGTGCAGAGAATGCAGAGCCAGATAGACGATGAGTCCACTGACGGCTCACAAACTGACTTGATAATGATTAAGTGCATACATACAATCGTAATAATAAGCTCAAATCCAATTTTTTACCCTACTAGGGAGTCATTGGGACTCAATAGATGTTCAAAGAAGCCTGGGTTGGTTTTGTTGATTGGAAATATGACAGGGATGGAGATAACCTAGGAAAAGGGGCAAGTAACACCTAAGACATATTCATGTCATTGCATCAATGACGGTCCAGTATTGCTTAGATTATAGGCAAAGTAGATAGGCAATTATGCAGCAGTGACCCTGAACAGGGATAAAAATAAGAGCGATTATCATCATAATCATCATCATTGAAACAAGAATTTGAGGAACATTTGAATGAAATAAAAATCAATTCCTTACAGGTCATGCATATTTCTTTTCGTCAAATCAAACACTGAGTTTCTTTCTTCAACACTTGAGGTTGGTGCAGTCTTGCAATCAATGTTGATGGATAGTCTGCATAATGGAAAATCAGTTTTGTAATTCAGAATAGCATAACAAGGAAAACTGAGTCACAGTCAAAAAATGTTGAAGAACATAATCATCATTCTTACCCATTTTTATGGAATGATCTAAAAGCTGGAGCAAGCTCTTCCAAGTGATCAGATTTCTGCAAAGAATTTAATAATGTTCACTGCTTGATTAGCATCAATTTTAAACTAAAAAAATATGATGAAATTGAACTTGTTATCCTGCATGTGCTGCTTTTGAGGAATCAAACTTGCAATGGTTGGTTGACTTGAGGAAAGAACTAACTCATTGACAACGTAACCAATGATCTCCTCCAGATAAACTCATGCATTGCAAATCAAAATCAATCATTGGAATTCACAGAGAAATTAGCAGCTGTTTGGTGCTTGGCATTACAATCCGTCTGCATTGCTATTCTCCACATTTTTCAATGTTCAGAAACTGTCAAAGAGGCCTTGACATAATTCCTGAACTGGGGATGTAGAGTGCTGGACTAGTAAAATGATACCCACCCTATCTATTGTTAAGGCCACTATATTTCACTTTGCGCTGTTTGATTCCTGCTGTGCTATTTTTGTCAATTCTGGTCTTACGACGTTTGCGTACTTACCATTGATATATATGTCAGTATGTTAACCTATGCTGTTATACTCTTTTGTCATTTTCATTATATACAAGCTTGATATTTATTTGCCTCCATGAGATTTTTCTTCTGAAATTTCTAATATAGAGTGGCATAGCAAGTATCAAAAAGACAGTAACTTGGTGTGCTGCATTGACCAAAATTTGTCCCTCTGCCCTTTTCTTTTGTTCCTGAAATATGGAAATTCTCTATCACCAATCATATTAAGAATCATCACAATCATAAATCCATCAGTAATCATAATCATAATTATAATAGCTACCTATCATAATAGTAGGCTAACCATAATCACTGATCATCAATCATAATCATAATTTGTCAAAATCACAACCATAACAAATGCAATCAATTGTAATAGCTTCAAGCAGAGATTGGATCTTTTCTTCTGAATCAAATTAGAATAATGCATAGTAATACTGATAAATGAAAATAAAATGGTGGACCTCTTTGTGCTTCAGTTTCTTCTCTTTTCCCTTCTCTGATTTCTTTCTCTAAAATTTAGATGCAGTTAGTCAGCCATTTCCAAGGAAAGGGTTTAAATTTGGCGTCACAAATCCTATTGAGATTGGACCAACTCAGAATGAAGAAAACCACCACAATTTTGGTCCGTGTGTTCTGACCCTGAAATAGTGCAAACATTCTGAATATTTCTATCATGCCACCTCCGCGAAAGACGTTGACTTTTATGTACAACTAATTATATCATATAATGAGGCAAAAATCGAACATAATTGCTTCATTACCCCCATTTTCAGCTCTCCTCTTTTTGAAGTGAATCGCGGTTTTCTAAGATATTTGTTTCCCGCCTTTTCTCATTCACCAGCACCTTGCTTGACATAGAAGTCTCATTTTGATGTGGAGACTAAGACTATGCACAGAAGCTCCGCACAAAAAAAATCCGTAAAAGCTCAATGAAGCCCCCCTCTCCATAAAGACCACTCTCTATAAAGGCCCCTCTCCATAAAGACCCGTTTCTATAAAGACCCCTCTCTACAAAGCCCCCTTTCTATAAAGACCCCTCTCCATAAAGCCCCCTCTCTGCAAAGCCCCCTTTCTATAACGACCCCTTTCCATCGAGCCCCCTTGGTTTTTGAAGATAATATTTTATTGCAATGCTCCCACTGCATTGATCGCAAGCAAGATCACATCACATGTGAGAATTTAGTGATAGCTTAAGACGTTTTCACTTTTTCACTTACGATATTTCTTATGTTTAATTTTGTTTCCTTAAGAGCCAAATCTTTATTTTGCACCGCTATAGGGAATACAAAGAGGCCACAAAGGAAGCAAATCATTGAATGGGTTCTTGAAGCATGGAAATAATTGCCAGAAGAGCTTATTCAAAATTGTGTTAAAACTTTTGCACCAAGCTTGTCTCTTGATTGGCTGATCTGATGATGATGAGATGATGTGTGAAATATGGTTCGATTTCGAGGAAATCACAGATGAAGATATTTATTTTAAAATGTTCCAGAATTATCAATTGACCCTAACGATTCTGGTGAAGATTAGGACGTTATCACTGATAGACTTTTTTTAAAAGAAGACTTACAAAAATTGCACTAAAGTAATATTAGTATTTCTTTAGAAGATTTATAGCAGAGTAAAGGAAACTATACATTCTTTATCTTGAATTCGAAATAAGCTCCTGCCCTTAACAACCCCATACATTTTAAGACCATCCTCTGGAACGCCTAAAATGAGATAAGCCTCCGCGAGCCTCGAGAGGGCAATTATGGTCGCTTTATAAATTCAAAATATTTAAATGGATTCTTTTCATAATATTAAAAATTGTCTCGTATATGACAAGTTCATTCGAGTTCTGGAAGTTTATAAAGATCTTGAGAGCTCCCTAAAACCAAAACCCTGACTGCTATTTGGCTCCCCTCTAGTTGCAGTTAAAGCTGGACTCTAAGAAAACAGCGTAATTTCATCAGCAGAGAAACACATTATTTATCTCATCCGGGTTACCGATTTTAAAACCTGCTCCCACAAAGTTTGGTTCTTGCCAGATTTCCCCACCTGTTTCAAGACATATAGTATTTACAGTTAATCTTCTGTTTGGCATTCTGTTCCACATATTAGCCATTCTAAGGAGTGCATTTTACTTATCTTTCTTTAAATTCTGCTTAATTTTGGCTTCATATAAAAATGCTTTTTAAGCTATTGGCGTTTAGATAGCTAACCCATTCCGTCCATCAATTTGAACATTCGTCGCATATTCGAACCTGGCAATTGAATAATAATTTTGGCCTAGCTTGCAAGCCGGCGCTCGTTCACCCATGGGCTCCCTCTCAATCGGTGACTAAAGGTACTGCTGTACAACTCCATCAAAATACAAATCATATTAACTTAAAAATTGCTACCTCAAGTTTTCAATCTTATGGGCAAAATATGCATTGTTTATTTTACTTTAATTTGTCCCGCTTTCGTCAACTGAATCATCATCTGACAAAGTTGGAAAGAATTCTGAAACATTCATTTGTGTTCCCCTTTTATCGTTTTTCTTGACAACTGATAACTTAGGCCTCTTTGACATTGGTTCAATGAATCCCGACTGGTTGCATTTGAAGGAAGCATCTGATTCCACCTTGGTCTTTGTTGGAATTATGATCGCATTTTGCGCTTCCCCCTCGCGTTTTTTTGAGGCAATGCGTTCGATAAGATGTTCATAAGCTTCATGGAATACTTCTTTATCTTTTTCTTTTTTGATAAAATTTTCAAACCCTTTGAAAAGATACAGTTGGTCCGTCTTTTCACCAAAAAATTGAGTGAGACTTTCAATCAGCCATTCCATATTCTCTTTTTTCGTGTAATTCAGCATAATTTTTGCAAATTTTTCATAATCTTCTTTCGATAGGACTGATCTCATTGTCATGATATACTGCCTTGCATTTGTAACATTCTTATTGGCCTTTCTATCGTCCAGCTTGAACACTCCTTCTTGCTTCATACTATCTTCTGCTTTTTCTATCCCTGCTTTACACCTATTTGATACAAGTTTCAGCTTTCTAGCTTTCCATTTACTCTGCATTGCATCATTGTTTGTGCCTAATATTTTTGCTGAAATGCAACTAGTTTGCTGTACTGTTCCAACTTCTCTCTTTTGAGTCGATTCTGACATGGATTCGAAAATGCTCCCTTTCACCACCGGAAGTTCGCCTGCCTTGATTGCAGCCAATGAGATCGCAGCATTCGAATTGAAATTTGTAAATGTAACAGAGGGTAAACTTAAACATGGCTTTTGCCTCTGTTTCCATGAAATTCTCTGTTTCAAAATATTTTTCCGTGCCCCAGCAGAGACTGATTCGTTTACAGGCAATGAAGATGACGACTGCTTGCTTTCGTGTTTCCATTTTGCCTTGGCTTTTGGTGGACTAAACATATTCTCAGCATTCTTGAAGAAAAGAATCAAATTTCTGTAAGCACCATCAAACTCACCATACGTTTTAACATGGGGTTTCACCCAAATCGGAAGTCGTGCTATCGCGTCCGGGTAGGTAAATCTGACGTCACATAACAAAATGGCGCCGTAATCTTTGCTATGACGTATCACTCGTCCAACTGCCTGATTCACTGCCCTTGATGCTTGTTGACTGTACCATTGTTTGCCCGAGATCTTCCCTCTGCTGAAATTTTTGTCTAAAAATTTCATTTTTAGCTCTACCTTAGCATCCATTTTCGGAGGGTATGGAAGTCCGGTGATGACCACTACTCTCCCGTTGTTGTCAGCGAAATCGAGGCCTTCGCTAACTTTCCCGCGACATACAGCAAAGAAAATGGCTCCCTTGTGAGCAGGGTCGTTAATATTTTCATAAAACATTTCCATTTGTGTTGCTAGACTCTTCTTGTCTTTCGGTTCCGCAAAATGCGGCTTGCTTTGAGTGATTCTATCGAGAATGCCATTCTGGCTCCATGCTTTTATCATTTCATCCATTAAAACGTACGAAGGGAAAAAGACGAGGAGACCATGTGGCGTGGAACGAGAAAAATTGACCAACAGGTTTCCAAGGCTACTTTGATATTGGGGTGTGGAACGGTTTTGGTACGAAGAATTCAGCTCCACACCATCTGGCCCCTTTGTTATTATTCCTGCCCAAATTTGATTGGGGCCAATCACGTGTGGGTTCTGCAATGTGACAGGAAACGGAATATCCAATTCAGAAGTGAAAGATTCAAGTGGGGACAAAGTTCCACTGGTAAGAATAAGTGATCTGGCACCTTGCTTCATAATTTCTTTCATTGAAACCCCTGCGTGGAAGCACCAATAACTCAACTTCCTTCCTACCTTGCATTTGCCCTTTGCTGGGTTTAGATCCCAAATATCACTCTGACTCTTTTTTGATGACTTTGCATTTTCTAATCTAATTACAACTTTATAAAGTCGCCCAACTTCATGATTAAAATTCCTTGGTTGGTCAGAATAGCAAAACAAAGTTTTCAAGACTTCTGCAATCTTAGCCAGGGCAAAATTCTTCCGCTTGATGCCAACAGTGGCTTGACTGGCAAGCATGGTATTGCATTGGTCAATGGCATCAACAATGGCATTCACACTTGATGCATCAATATTCTCCTTTTTAAGCTCATCAAACAGAAACTGTGGGTCTGCTACCTTTTTAGAGTTTTCTGGTGTGAGATTTGGTTCCATGACTATTTTCTCAATTTTGTTGAAAATTTCTTTCAATTTCATGGTATCTTCGACAGTGACACCATATTCAGGACTGGACCTCTCATCAAAGCCTTCTTCTAGCATTCCGTTTCTTTCCTCTAGCATTTTACGACATTCGTCACAATCAGCTTGTGCATTTGCAAGATCTGAAGTTGATACTTCAAAAGATGCTGCCTCTTCACAAACTTTCTCCACATTGTGCGCTTCATCCAATAAAATAATTGCATTTTTCAAATCAATTGAATTCTTTTGCCTCATTTTAGAATCAAGAACATAATTATACGGCATGAAAATAAGATCTGCTCCTGCTCTCAACTCGCGGCTCATAAAATAGGGACAGACCTTGTGTTTTCGTCCCAATGCACTTAAATCTTCAATATCCAAAATCTCATTTTTGAACTCCTTATTATTGATATTTGCCTCTAAATTGTTATAGTAAATGCATGAATGTGATGATATTTTCACTCGGCAAGCAAAGACTTTGGCATTGTTTTCTTCTAAACTCGCCACATCATTGTTGATGCACATTTGATCTCTGGATCCGAGAACACTAATAACAGGCTTGTATGATGTGTTCTTCAATTCATTCACAGCTTGCGACAACTGAGAGTGAGTTCTTGATGCATAGATGATTTTAGGAATAGCCTGATTTGCATTTGAAATGCCAAATCCAACAGCTAAATCAAGGGTCTCTTGAGTATCTTTCATGAATTCAGAACTTCCACTCTTCATTTTAGAATTCAACTGCAAGTGAGCAACATATGCTTCTCTCCAGGCCAAAGCAGCGCAAAGAAGAGACAATGTCTTTCCAGTGCCTAAAAAAATTATAACCATTAAAGTGATTGGAGCATTATCATGCTTATCAATGCTATCTATATTCCTTTCCCTAGGCAAAGCTTGGCTGGAGAAAGTAAAGAATGATACCAACAAAAGGACACATGGCAAAAAACAAACAGAGAAAAAGCTAAGAAAAACATGATTACAATGGCTATGGTAAACACCCCAGAGTCAGAAGTGTGGGGCAGTAGTTCAGGAGAATTTTAGTGGCTCAGAGAAAGAGGGGAGATCCAAAGGGGGAAGTAGAGACGGAGTTAAAGGAGATGGGGTGGGAATGAGAGAGAAAGAGCTAGATGGATAAAGATGGAGAAGGTCAATCTGAAAGGCTAGCCCAGTAACGAAAACAGAAGCTGGGTCATCAAGAACAATAGTATGATGATGAAGACGATGACAATACCAATATTCATAAAAGGAAATGAGCACTTGTGAATTATTGCTGTGATCAATTTGCATCAATATCATCAACTATTATCACCGTCATCATTATCATCATTATCATCATCATAATCATCACCCTGATTATCTTCATCATCATAATTACCATCATCATCACCATCATCACTATCATTATCATTATCATCAATCCACACAATCATCGTCTGTTCATCCTAATTTTTAAAGCTTTAATTGTAATAAAATGCGATATTTAATAATTTAAGGCAGAAACAAAACTTTTCTACGCAACAAGGCCACATATTTGCCCCTTCCGTACCAGTTGGACTTTCAAGTACGCCATTTTTTTTCTCTTGTAAGCACCCAATAACTCTTTCCATGTAGTCAAGTTGACATTTATATGGCTGGAAGGGAAATTCAACTTCTATTCCGTTTACCCTTACTTGCACCATGTTTCCATTTGGTTAAAACTAAAACACTTTCTTCCTCGTGCATCTGTTGCCGGCTTCTCTCGACTTCTCCCGCCAAATGAGTCCTTCTTCATCCTTGAAAACGAGACTAAGTACCATTCCATTACCGTCCGTCCCGATCCGACTGTGGACTTGAATTTTTATGGAGTTACATTTACATTTGCTGGACTGCATAAAAGCGAGCAACAGTTCTCGCTATTTCCTTGGAATTAACGAACAGTGTCCTGGTCCCCGAGAAATGTGTCAGTTCTAGCAACAATTAATCTGAATGGGTAGGTTTGTCCTTGTGGAGGAGTTACACAACGAAGAAATTTGTCCATTTAACTTCTTGACATCACTCTCAACGTGTCAAGAAGGACATCCCCTGAGGTTTTTTCAATTCAAAATTGAAGTTAGACAAGGTCCTATCAACAAAGATCCTGGCAGCAGCCATGTAATTTTCACCGACAAAGACATAATACATGGGCAATTACGGGCCATTTCAATCCAAACTTTGGTCGTATCCTCGAGATAAAAAGGGATTCCTCAAAGCAATGCATGTTTAATTAAGATTGATAAACGGATTTCCCCATCTGGAATATCTTATTGTAAAAGATGCCGTGATCTGCTTTGCTTGTCAACTATTTCCAACAGGAGTTGGTCGCGAAAATTCAGACGATGCTTAGACCTAAAGTGATAACCTTAAAACTTCTTTAGATGCAACGGTTTATTTCAAAACAAGTTTGAACACATCAATAATATTATGGATAAAGAACTGGTGAACTTTTTATAGCAGCAGAAGCGGAGAAGCAAATAAATCGAGACGCTATCAAAGTAGTGATAGATAGATTTGTCTTTGCGAGGAAATGGGCCTAATAGCGATGTAAATGGAAATTTCCATCAGTTAGTACTCCTGGTTGCAAGACATTCTCCAGCATTCAGACGTTGGATAAATGAAGCTGAAAACGTCCGCAACTTGCAACATATCTCAACTGGCTTTCACGGGATTAATTCTTGCAGCCGTCCTCTGATGATGTAGATAAGAAAGTTCAACGGAAGTTGCAACTAAATTTTTTACTGCAATTATGGCCGACACTACACCAGATGCTTCACATCTCGACCAACTTTCTCTAGTCTTGCATCACGCTACCCCCTCTGGTGCTATCCATGAGCGACTTGTTGACATGAATCACATGGATAAAAGACAAGAGACAGACAAGCACTGGCCACCTTGACGTCACTTCGCAACAAAGAAATCAGCACCAATTGCGTTTCAATCCTATACATCATCGATGCCAGGTAAATTCAAGGGATGTCAAGCAAAGTTTTCTGCAAAGATTTCCATTGGTTTATTCCATTGGAGAGAATCATGATCAATAGGATATAATTCATATTTTGAAAAACGATACTCCAAAAATGTTTTCAATTATAGGTTGTTTCTTTCCTTTTCAAAAAAAATAAATTGTGAAATATTTGCTATATTGAGTGCAATTTGCACACCTGATAAAAGGACTGGGCAGTTACACTGATGCCTTTGCATTTTAATCCATTAATGTCTTTTGCCCTGAAGGATGCATTCCGTCATTGTCCTCTTTAGGTTGATGGCTGGCTCATTCATAGTGAGCTATTAAACTACTTGACTGCTATCAATTTTTTACAGCTTTCATCCTAACATTAAATGACTTTGGTTTTTTTAGTCTTGTCCAGCAGTGCTTTGTAACAATGGACACTTGAAGTAATTTTACTTTAAAAATCAGAGAAAAAATCTTCATTATTAGTTATCCACCTTTCTCATGTTTAAGAATTCATCGAAACAAAGACATATTCCTGTGAAATTCATTATCCAAAGTCCATAAATACAATAGTGTCACAATTTTTTTTATGAAATGGTCTTTCAATCAATAATGCCAAATGCAAGTGAGAAAATATTCAAAATGCTAAATATGCTGTTCATTTATGTAAGCAATGGTCCACCATATACATGGCAAACAAACAACAATCTGTCAGGACTTGGTTTAGTTATGGCCCCTGGATATTAACCAGTTGGTTTACAAAATGTTGCGTGAAAGATAAACCCAGGTGCAAGATGGTGTAACCACAGGAAACCCCAAAAATCCAAAGAACAATTGCAGTCATCCTGCTGTAACAGCAGACAAGAAAAACTGCAACCTAAGATTCTTGAGACAATTTTTGTACTCTTTCTAAGCTATACTTATCACGCACAGTCCTGGTCGTATGAGTACATCCTGTCATTCCTGCTACATGGAATTAACTAGCATCTTTCTTTGCCCAGAGCTGATTGCACTAGGATGATTACAAACTTCTGACTATTTTTCATCGCATTTGAAGTTTTAGTTTATCAGATCTGACTATTTGAATTACTACATACTTTGAGGTGCAAAATACATGCATAGAACATTAAAATACAGCAACACTTTCTGATTGACTGATCAAACACAATTTACAAGATTTTGTGCTTGTGAGCTCCTTTCTATACAGACACAGTCTAGGCTGTAACATGCTTATGTAGGCATACTATATATATAAACATCTACTTGCCATATTGTAAATAATGCCAGGAAAATATATATAAATATATTCTAAAATTTTACAGCCTTATGAAGTGTATAAACTGTCACTTAATACGAAAGGTTCATCCAAATCTAAATAGTAAGAAAATCTAAGACTATCTTTCCTTGACAACAAGTTCTGGAAATCCAGTACGATGGTCATGTTTCCTTTCAAATACCATAGCATTACATTCACCTATGACAACTTCAGCTGTTGTGTGAACAATCATTTCAATCAAGTGACCTCCATGGACCTTTCCTTGCTCAGTAGAAAAAGAGGCATGAAGGTGACACTTTCCATCTGCTGAAAAAGTTCCAGTTATTGAGATAATCTCCAGAGGGCCTTGCAAATCGAGCAGCTAGAAGGTTAGAGATACATAAAATATACAAAATCATATTATATTGAGGATTTATACTGAATTGACCTAACTGCAAGTGGAAGAAACACTAACCCCTATTGGGAAAGGAATTTTTGATTTCTGAACAATCTCAAAAAATATTTAAGGGTTCAACAGTCAGTCATTAGGCTAAGGTTTTTGTTTCAATTAAGTTGCAAAGGAAAATAAATGAATGCTTTGTAAACAAAGTAAATGTTTCATCATTATATATCTTGATTCACATCATGCACCAATCTTTGACGTCAAAAAGGCTTGTTGTAGATCAGGGATAAAAGAATTTAGTACAACACACAAAGATAATAAGACCCACATTAATCATTTATATCTAAATGGGATAATCTTTTCAGTATCAAACTACTCATATCAATTCCCACCAAAAAACAACACATGCATAGTACATGCAGACACTTGGTCAATAGGCCTATGGTCAGTGATTTGAGCTCCAGTTCCTACTTGTTTTTCTTTTAGAATGAAGGGAGCTATTAAATCACTGTAGTTCTAGGCATGTTGGAATCACAAGGTGTGGTTCAATTACGAGGAAGCAGCAGGATACACTGCTGAAAGAGCATAGCTTCACTGTGTTCTAAAACCAATATTCAGGATCATGACAAGAAAGAAAGATGTAAGCTGAAAATACAAAATGGGAGAAGCAGGAAACTGTTTGATAAGCAGAGCTTCTGTTTTAAGTTTACTGAAGCAACCATTGGATCCAATTTACGTTTGGATCCAATAGGGCAGCAACTATAAAGAAGAATACAAACCCCACTCGACTGATAATTGTCTTATGATTACGTCTCTAGCTATAAGGTCATGTTTCTTCGATTAGTTGTATAAATATTCATACAAATGTAGAAGCAGAAATATCGAAAAAGACATACAAAGTGCTGCTCTTCAGCAGTTGCATTTGCCAATCTCAACTTTGCATTTTTTGCCGAACCAACACATGCCATAATGAACGGGGCTTTCAAATTCCTTTTTGCCACTACTTCGAGCAATGCTTTTCTCAGTTCAGCTCCTGGTTGAAGTCGAATAGCGTGACAACTTATAGGGCTACCGAAGGTCTCTACATATGACAGCGAATCCGTCTCGTCGTTGTTACCCTTGCTTGCGGGTTTCTTGCTGGCATTTCCAAAAGACAGAAGACCTGTACCTCGTTTCGGCTTGGCACTTGGTTCGGGCTCAAACGGATCAAATGAATTGCCTGATACCGACGGAATCGACATGTCATCTTTGCTGGCCATATTCAAGGAATTCAATATCTAAAGGGCCTAGCACAAAGTGGCTCAGATGATGTGTAACTTTTTATCTTAATATGGTGTGATCCCTGCAACGCATGGAATACAAGGCAATGAAGAATTTGTCTATTTTCTACTTATGCTTGATCACATATAGAGTGACTAACCGTTTACAGGAATTATCTTTGACAATTGCAGGAATACCACAGAGACCCTTCCCTGCCGACATGTTCCGCCATGACTAACGACCTAATGAATAAAGCGTTTTATCCCTGTGATCAATTCAATTCATACACCCATCTGCACACGAAAGGAACTTGATGACGTCATAGGGATAATTTTGTCACAAGGAATATTTTCTTGGGTAGTGCTTCAATAGAGCACGAATGAAGGATTTAGCTCTCACTGTAAGGGGCAGATCAAGAAGCAATTTGACACGCACGAAATATCACAGCCGAATATCCACTAAAGGAGTCAGCTTGACATCCCAATTTTTTTAAAAACCTTTTTCTTACGATCAGTCCCATTTAGTCTTATTTTCATTTTGAAATTATTTAATGACGGATTATCCGTCCGGGAGACGGTTCTTAAACAGATGCACTGTCAGATGCGCAACTGCAAAATGTGGTCCAAGTAAGCGATTTTTTAGATGAAATGGTAATGTGACGCTATTTTGAATTTAACTCGATGAAAAACTTAAGATATGGTGCTATATGGTGATATTTGAAGAATGGCGCTATCGGCAAATGCTAAAGATCAACTGGACAGAGATAAAGTAAAATAATAGCGTGTTGCAGATGATAGGCGTAGATACAACTTCTGGAGACAACGCGAAAGCAAAAAGCAGCTTTCTTTGGTCATTTCGTCTAATCTCACTTGGAAAGTACAGAGTACAGATCTGGTCCCTCGCTGAACATGAATCTTAAAAGCTCGGTTTCCTCGCCAGAGCCCGCGGGCTTCTCTAGAGTACTGCTCCCACGTCTGGGGTGGTGCTCCAAAATCTACTCTCTGTCTTCTCGACAAAGTCCAGTCCAAAGCCATTCGTCTCATCAATAATCCTAACCTCACCAAATCGCTCCAACCTCTTTTCCATCGTCATTTGGTTGGAGATCTTTCCATCTTTACAAATTATTTCGCGGGCATTGCTCTCAGGAGATCAAGGATGTTTTCCAGTTCCTCTGAGGCGTGTCAGGACCATCAGAAGCTCAACTCATTCACACCCTTTCCAAGTTTCACTACATACTCCACGAACTCGATCTCACAATTCAACATTTATCCCTAGAACATGCAATTTATGGAAAGTCTTGTCTTTTTCGAGCTTTCCTGAGTCCTACAACTTGCCATCTTTAGATCTAGGATCAATAAACTTGATCTGATCTCTCTCTCCTCTTAACCTTTCGCTTTCTAATCTCTTCCTTTGCTGGGGCTTTGTATAGGCTACCATGGCCTTGCCTCAAAATAATTCACTAAAAAATGCTGCTAGAGGATAAAAGGATCAGCTGGTGGTTCTCTCAAAAAAATCGCTGAGGCGAGTCGGAAAAAAGCGGGCTGCCGTCGAAGCAGGAGATGCTGGATGGGCGATGGTGAAAGCTTCCCATGGTCAGGGAATGTAATTACATTATGAACATGGCGATGGAAAAATTTCCTCGGCAAATATGACTAAATCATGGTAAATTTCAAGGAAAAAGGACGAAAGAGTGGAAGTGGTCCTGGTGGAGAGCATAATGGAACAAGTCGAATTTGATGGAGAAAAGATACAATGGAGTCGAAAGTTAGGACCTAGCGTCGTAGAGCGCTCTTTGGGGTAGGGTAGGGAGTTCATTTGCAAGCTGGGCGTCGTCATGTCTTGCTTTACGCCACGTACCGGACTGATCGAGGGCGTCCTCAAGCGTTCGTGGGCGTGCCTCAAACCCAGCACTTTCAACACGATAGACACGTGCTGTAACTTCTCTGTCAGCTAGCCTTAAGAAGTGGAATGGCGCACTTCAATGATCTTCCAGAAAGTGGCTCATCCGCATCACCATGGTACTATCAAAAAGTTAACTTGATTGATGAGATTTGTAGGGAAATGAAAAATGGCAACTTCACTTTAACTTTCTACTTCGATACCGTCAAGAGCATTCAATTCAATTCAATTCATTCATTCAATTCGTCGGGTTCAAGGAAAGATATCTTCAGGTCCTTCTTGCTGTCGTCAGCAGTGTAAAACAACCTCTGAACCAATGTATATCGGTTCACAAGTAGTATCTTTAGTCGTCTTACTAAGCATGCTAATCTTTGTAAAAACAACAAGAAAAGGAAACACCTGGAGGCGTAATGACCTTAGAAGCTTTCCGTAACCACACCCATTGGGCACTCGGAAAACGAGGGGAGCGGCGTTCACAAGCAATTAATTGTTGTCATTCCGTTGACCCTTGAACAGTTTTCATGCTAAAAAATCGCCAAACAAAGCTTATTGTAATAAAATTGGTCAAGGAAAAAAACCTAAAAAGCTAGGAATGAATCAACTTTAAAATGATCATTATCCCTTATCAATTAAAGTTGCTGTTAATGCCGTGACATCGAAAACGGTTAATAAATTGTCCTTCTTCTTCATTGTCACTATATAAAACACACAAGCATTCATATTGCAATATTTTTGTGTCGTGCTAATTCTAGTCATAAATCTCTATTTCATAAAACACGAAGTTGTAAGACAGATAAATGTAACGTTAAAGTGACGGTATCATTATGATTTGTGGAAATTTTTATATCTTCAAGGCTCACATGCCAATTCCATTGAGAGAACAAAAAATGTTCATTAAACTATTTTAAGTTGGCTAGAAGGCTTTCTTCTAATTTAAAGCCAATTTAAACCCACTGTGCATGTTGAATTCTGTCACGGGACCCTGAGTTTCATGTCTCTTTCGGAGGACGGCGAGGTGGGCTACAAGTGGTAGCCCTACCTCAGTTTCACCACGCTCAACCGAGGTTAACATCAGTCACCCGATCGAAACTGTATAAGCCGATAACCCACTTACACTACCCTTAAAGAATAGAATCAATTGGAAAATTTACAAATGTCAGAGACAAAGCGCCATAGACAGGAAGACAATGGAAGAATGATTTTCGTTGAAATCTGAAGATTTGAGAATGCATTGAATATCTAACTACGGGTACTTTGATCATACACATTTAAAATTTCATTTGGAACATTAATTTTGTAAACGAAATAAGAAAAGTCCCCTTGGAAGAGAAAGGCTTCACTCCATTAGGGATTTCTGTTGCTAAACCACGTATGATGGAATCTAGTAAACCTTACTTTATAACCTTACCACGAATCTACAATACGCTAAGTCCCTGCATATAAGAAACTCAAATTTTGAAATCAGGTTGTCTGGTTTCTGGTGTGTGAGAAAATACTTTAAAGTAAGGCTGGCTGGCTTCTTACATGTTCATTAAGAAATTGCTGGTACAAAAGACATAGTGAAATAGAATTATCCCAAGAAATGTGCATGGGTGAAAAAAGTATCATGAAAAATTATCTCAAGCATGGAATACTATTAGTATATAGTATTTAAGATAAGAACAAAACTAAAACAGTCGAAACTTTGTTTGTTTCCGTTTAAAAAGTTCGTTTCAATTTTTCATCATTTATAATAAACTGAGAAAGATCTAGACTGCTTACTTTCTTATAGAGGGGAAAATATTTTCTTCACTGGCAGGCTGCAGTTTCTTATACATTTCAATTTGCCGTGCGCGGACCTACTGTATGGCAAGAAAATACAAAGGAAAGTTATCTATAGAATGAAAGATGGTGTATTTGTGACCGCACTTTTTGTGTGCGACTTCTTCTCTTAAAACAGAATGACATCGATGTATTCTTCATTGTACGGTGATGTCGATGGAATCACAACGACGGCATTCTTTCTTAAGACGAAGGGGGTAGAAACAGAGACACAAGAAATGCCTGATAAGGATTCATTCGATACGAAAAGAGAATATACTGTAAATATGACATGGAGCATCTTGGTATGACAGGGTATTGGTATGACAAGGGAAGGTCTATGGGAAGAGACGCTGAGGGTCCGAGCGTGCAGTGTGGATGGGGAGCGATGGCGATATCATAAACCATAGGAAGGGAAATGGCTTGATCAAAATCAGGTTTTAAAATGATGGTGACCCCCTCTCTTAAATTTTATCACAATAATCATTGACGTGTTTCGTAGGATTAATCATACTTCATAAAAATCAATTCAAACGATACCAAAATGTAAAATCAAACTTTCTTCGCTTTTTCCTCTAAAATTTTCTCGTGTTCCTCAATCAGACCGTTGACTATGGTCGGTTCCGCTAATGTGCTGACGTCACCAAGTTGATCGAATCTATTTGCAGCAATACTGCGCAGTACTCGACGCATGATCTTTCCCGACCTCGTTTTCGGCAGACCCGGAGAAACCTGCCAGAGATTACATTTATGGCTATAGAATGCGTCTTATGCGAGGGTAGTGTAAATACAAACCCTTTTAAATATCTTAGCATTGGTGGTAATGTAATGTCAAACCCAAGGTTACCCTATAACAATTATGCAAAACATATTTCAATACTAAATGCCACGGAAGATTGCATGGAGCAATACCTGGCAGATACCTACATCATAAGTCAGAAGGGGACTGCTTAGCGCAAACCACGCCATTTTCTCAACTGATACTTTTCCTTCCTACTTCATGTAAAATTTCACTCATCACGGCGTCACGTGATTCACCTAAACATTTTGGAACGATGGAGTTGGACCAATTTAATAAGCTAAATTTTCATCATAATTGCACGAAAACGTCCACAGACAAGCAAAGAGAAGACGTTTAGCTGAAGACTAGAACAGTCTTGATTTACAGAAACCTTAAATTTTCTTTAAAACAACACACATTGAAAAGATTGAAACTAGAATATCCCTGCTAAGTTGCAAAGAAGCAACCACGGGAAGACTTACTCGGTGGATACACTGGGTTACATCTAGTGATCATTATTACTATTGTCGATATCACTGTAAGAGCCGAGGAAGCCAGCAAGTTGGTCCTTTGGATACCAACAGATGGACACCCAAACCGTGGTAGAAGAAGAGTGACCTACATTGATAACCTGCTGCAGGACACAGACTTAAGAGAGTGAGTGTCCCGGACCTGCAAACAGTCATGCAAGATCAAGGTCATTGGAGAAGTCGTGTGGATTCGGTGGTGAAGGGTCCTGAGAGATGACGGAGATGACGAGATGAGATGAGATTATTACTATTGTCGATATCACTATCATCATCAGTAGTAAAATAACTATATACTTTTAATTTATGCGGAAGAGGATGCAAAAAATGCTTCAGCGTTGGGTAAGCCCTGCTTGAATCTATTAACAGTCCTATGTCATATCGTAGGGGGTGTTAGATTGTCATTTATAACCATATTCATTCCCATCATCTATCATATCAATCGCTTATTTTCATTATCATTGAAAGATATCTTCATTATACCTGAATCATTTCTGGAACTGCATGGCTACCGATGGCCTTCTTCACCATTCTTTTTAATTCTTCCTTCAAATGTCCGTTATCAGTGTCAACGCCATCTTTAAGTATTACGTATGCGTAGACACCTGGAAAACAACAAGAAGAAGGTTCATCACAACACACAGACAAGCATAAGAAGAAGAAGCTTGTGCAAGCAGAAAATGGCAGATAGGCGAAGATCGGTCACAAACGAAGACCTCACCTAAATGGGAAAAGTGGAAGAGAATGACAAGCAAAATTTCCACTTATTGGGTGTATTACCAGTGGAATTGAGAGGGGGGTAGGGGGGGGGGAGGGCAATGCTAAATATGGTGATGGATAAGAAACATCTCATACTACTTACAGCTAAAAAACTGCATTGAAAGATTATAAAAATTTACCGTGGCAGACAACGGCACACAAGGTTACATAAAAAAAGCAACACGAAATATAAACAGACTTCAGAACTGCCCCCCCCCCCCCACACACACACACACACACACACACACACACACACACACACACACACACACACACACAATCTTGAACGCGAGGTGGCGATGTGAGGATTTTGATGTCAACAAACCTTCTCCTTTGATCTCATGCGGATATCCAACAACTGCTGTTTCAGCAACATCATGGTGATTGTCCTTAAAACAAATTCCAAAAAATTGGCAGATTGGTCAATACAATAACCAAATGATCGATTAAATGATTGAATAGCTCATTAACTGATCGATTGATCATTTGATGATCTTCTTAGCGAACGAAGCTCTGCAAAGGGTGTGTTCCGTGTCGATCACAGACTAACCCTCACCCAACCCTGACGGAGCCCTAACCCTAACCCTAACCCTAACCCTAACCCAACCCTGATGGAACCCTAATCAAACCCCAAACCCCAACCCTAGCCCTAACCCAACCCTGACGGACCCCTAATCAAACCCCAACCCTAACCCTAACCCTAACCCAACCCTGACGGACCCCTAATCAAACCCCAACCCTAACCCTAACCCAACCCTGACGGAACCCTAATCAAACCCCAACCCTAACCCTAACCCAACCCTGACGGAACCCTAATCAAACGCCAACCCTAACCCTAACCCTAACCCAACCCTGACGGAACCCTAATCAAACCCCAACCCCAACCCTAACCCAACCCTGACGGAACCCTAATCAGACCCCAACCCTAACCCTAACCCAACCCTAATCATTCCTGTGGCTGTTAAGACCAATGCAGGATAAAAAAGCTGCGTAGCATACTTGAGTTCGAGCGCAGCAGAAACCAGAGACAGGGCTCTGAGTTTTACCCTAAGGGGAATTTATGAGGTGGTTTCCCGTTGCCTTCCTCACCGATGGTGTTTTTATTGCGACACTTGTAGGATTTGAACTCGCGACCCCTGTGTTATGAGTCCGCAGCTTAACCGTACACCACAGCACCAACTACACGACAGACGGGCTCAATTGCAGCTTCCGCAAGCGAATATCCGGTCTAGATTGATTGTTAAGGTTTCATGATTCCTCCTCTGCTGTTTTTCATACGGACCCGGCTATAGACTTCGAATGGGGCGTGACGTCAGACCGCTCAGATCGCAGCAAGGGTTGACCATTGGCGGCGATCAACCAAGGCACCAAGGGGCTTTTCAGTGAGACTCTCAATGTCATTTTGGATATACCCTCTGCTACGGTGACCAGTTGAGGGTTGGCCATACATAGCGATGTTCGGTAGACGATGGTTCTCCATGTTGGAGACATGCCCCTCCTGCGTAGAGGCGACGTAATCAGCTTGGTCTTACTGCTGGAAATTCCAAGACTTTGACATTGGTGATGACGTTACCCCCAGCAGATGTCGAGGATGGTAATGAGGTAGCACTGATGGAAGCATTTGAGGAGGTCTGTTTCATGGTCGACTAACTGACTGACTTACTGACAGATTTATTCATTTCTTAATCTGATTGTTCATTAATAATAATAATAATAATGATATAAGAACATTTAAACTGGATAAACACATCAACTAGTTTAAGTCGTTATAAACCTGTGTCCAGCAAAGCAAAATGTCAGAAAAGGGAAGAAGTTATTGAAGATCTACAGTCACATTGAAAGTTAATTATAGTGGTCATCTAGAAAGTTTGAAAAGTCCTGTTTCTTAATTTGTTTGTTTAGTCTGTTTGCTTTCCAATGATTAACCATGATGAATTATTAATTCAATGGCTAATTGACTGATTCATGAATCAGAGGGACAGTTTAAATAACGCAGTTGCAATCATGCTAAATCACTTGCAAATCGCAAATTAGATAATCGATTGAACGTCATTTGCATCGCTCTTTTTACTATACCAACCATGATGTCTTCAACCTCTGCAGTTCCCAAACGAACTCCTTTCACATTGATAACGTCATCAACACGTCCGGTAATATGATAGTGTCCATCAATGTCTCTTCGTGCACCATCACCAGTGAAATAGTAACCTATTGGAAATATCCCAACCTAACTTCAGCATTTAGGAATATCGGCAATTGAATAAAGGCCTTTCATCTTGAGGAATGGAAGCTCGGTGGACAATGAAAAGACGCTGAGCACAGCATTCAAATAGAACAAAAGGAATGCAAATGAAAAACTGAATCCACTCTCAAAACTTAAAATAAATCAAATTTCGGTTGTTCCAATTCTGGGGTCAAAATCTTGCTGGGACTATTGATCCTGAAAGTCAGTGATTATTCCCTACTTTTGCCGGGGTTATGGTATTTTGAGAAAAACTCATTTCTACGGAACAATTAATCGCATATTACAATGATTCCGTGGGTGAAAAATGAATGAAAGGGGGCTGAGAAATTTACTTATTCTACAGGAAATGATTTCCTGCTTCACATTCAACAGGTCAAAAGCTTTTTGATGGCACTAGCACGCGAGCATTTTTACCCAAAAGCAGAAAAAAACTCGATTTAGAGGTTTCCTTTTAGGGGAAACCAGGAAAGAACTGCATCGGTTTAAAACCTTTTCGAGTTTGAATGGCACTTCTTCTGCACAGGAAGACGCTCGACATTTCTAAAGAGATCGAAAATCAAGTATGCCAGGAAATACTTCCGTTTCACGAGTGCAATGCTGTATTACGAACTAACCATCGACCTTAAACTGACTAAACCATTCAGGAGTTACGAAGATTTATAAAGAAAATTTTTACACTTAATTATGATTGATTGCATCTTTTTACGATTACTCGTCGCCCATCTTCGATGTTACATGGGATGTCATTTCATCAAGCCTCAAGTCCTGACCTGGACCTCAGAGGTTCAGATATATTGTTTTTAGTGGGTTATGGGGTTATCTTGAGGAAAGGCCATGGTGGCCTATACAAAGCCTCAACAAAGGAAGAAAGAAGAAAGCGAAAAGCTAAAAGGAGAGAGATATCAGATCAAGCTTATTGATCTTGGATTTGAAAGATTGCAAGTTGTAGGATTGAGAGAGCTATGTTGAGGAAAAGCCATGATGGCCTATACCAAGCCCCAACAATGGAAGGACGAAGAAAGCGAAAAGCTAAAAGGAGAGAGAGATCAGACCAAGTCTATTGATCTAGGACTTGAAAGATGGCAAGCTGTAAGACTGTAAGCAAGGGTGGTGCTCCCACGTCCCTACTCTATCTTCTCGACAAAGTCCAGTCCAAAGCCATTCGTCTCATCAATAATCCTAACCTTACCAAATCGCTCCAACCTCTTTCCCATCGTCGTTTAGTTGGAGATCTTTCCATCTATTACAGATACTTTAACGGACATTGTTCTCAGGAGATCAGGGATATTATTCCGGTTCCTCTGAGGCGTGTCAGGACCACCAGAAGCTCAACTCATTCACACCCTTTCCAAGTTTCACTGCCTACTTCACAAACTCTATCTCACAAATCATCATTCATCCCTAGAATATGCAACTTATGGAACGTCTTGCCTTCCTCTTGCTTTCATGAGTCTTACAGCTTGCCATCTTTCAAATCCAAGATCAATAAACTTGATCTGATCTCTCTCTTCTCTCGGCCTTTCGCTTTCTTCTTTCTTCCATTCTTGAGGCATTGTATAGGCCACCATGGCCTTTCCCCAACATGACTCACTAAAAAAAGAAGAAGAAATTTTGTATAAAATTTGTTTATACATTATCATTGCAATTATCACAACAAACCTGACCAACTAAATCACATACCTGAGTACGGTTTGTAATATGTATCTAAATGCCGCTCAAAATTGCCATAAACACCACGTGACATTCCAGGAGTCGATGAACGAAGACAGAGCAAACCTGAGGTATTGTCCCCATGGAGCTCTTCACCCTAGCAACAAGATATCACATTGAATAAACCCTAGCAACAAGATATCACATTGAATAAACCCTAGCAACAAGATATCACATTGAATAAACCCTAGCAACAAGATATCACATTGAATAAACCCTAGCAACAAGATATCACATTGAATAAACCCTAGCAACAAGATATCACATTGAATAAACCCTAGCAACAAGATATCACATTGAATAAACCCTAGCAACAAGATATCACATTGAATAAACCCTAGCAACAAGATATCACATTGAATAAACCCTAGCAACAAGATATCACATTGAATAAACCCTAGCAACAAGATATCACATTGAATAAATTGAAAAAGACTGGCTCCGACAGTGAGGAGGTCGTTAAAAATCACTTGATGACGTACAGGGAAAGGTTACATGATTTTTTCGAACACCAAATACAATTTTGTCTGACGTTTATCAGTGTACAAGACGTTGGATAATGGCCGAACTAAGATCTCTAGTGTGACGCAACGAAACTTTCGCCTTTCTAAGCAGTTTCTGAGTTTCGTAAATGACACAATCTTTTCAACTTATTCTGTAAGCCCAAAACCACAGCATTGTTAAAGCATTGGATGGAGTGCAACCCACTTCTGCTATTTTGATTTGACGACTTAAATTCCACATTTTTGGAAGCCACATTTTTTAAATAAAACACACCACTCTGTGAGGTTTGGTCAATCAGGAAAGCTGCACGTGATACAGCTCCATGGCAACAACGACCTGCTTAATTATTGATAGTACCAGCAAAATCATTCACATTCTAGAATCTCAATGTGAAATATAGCCAAAGCTGAAGCTTTCCTAGGTCAAAAATTGTCTAGAAATTTCTTAATCTTAAACAAGCACAAATACGAAGTGCAAAATAAGTGGATCGCAAGCACATATTTAGTTGTTGCTGTGGCTAAGCAAGCGAAATCAAAATGGCTGCCATAAACAAAGCGGTGTTGGCTTCCATCGTAATCAGCATGTTCATACCTCAAATCGACGGCTCTTGCAACGATTTGGACTCTCGCTGCAATTACTGGGCAGAGAAAGGTGAATGCAAGAAAAATGCTGAGTTTATGGAACGCAACTGTCCGATGAGCTGCAGATTGTGCGAGGAAGCAATTTGGAAAGACGTGATAGACAACGCAAATAGACAAGTATCTTATGCTTTGTCTTTTGTAGTTATGATGGTGGCAGCTTTTTTCGTGATAGGGGTGAAGATATACTTTGCAGGAGGCTCGTGCAGGAGCCGTGCAAAATTGCTGGGAAAGACAGTGATAGTAACAGGAGCTAATACAGGCATAGGTCGAGAAGCTGCCTTGAGCTTTGCAGGGAGGGGGGCAAAAGTCATACTGGCATGTCGAAATTATAGAAAAGGATTAAAAGCGATGAAACATATCAGGGATCTATCAGAGAACAATTTAGTTGAATTTCGCAAGCTAGATTTAAGCTCATTTGATTCAATTAGAGAATTTGCAAGGGATTTGAACGAGGAAGAAGAAAGAATAGACATTATTGTCAACAATGCTGGCGTTTTAACAAGCTCAGCTAGACAAATGACAAAAGATGGACATGAAGAAATGTTTCAAGTGAATCATTTAGGACCATTTTTACTGACTAACTTGCTCCTTGATAAGCTGAAAAAATCAAGCCCGAGCCGAATCATAAATGTTTCCTCAGAAATGCATCGCTCAGTAAAAGGTTTAAAGTTTAATGATCTTGAAATGGCACAAGATTTTAATAGATTCAAGCAGGTTGCTAACACAAAGCTTCAGAATCTTCTGTTTACCAACGAGCTGAGCAAAAGGCTAAATGACACCGGAGTGACTGTCAATGCACTGCACCCAGGTTATGTGATGACAGATGGTCTTAGAAACATCGATATTTTACAGTGGAAAATTGTCAAATTTCTGGTACTACCATTCACATTCATTTTCCTAAAGTCTGCAAGACAGGGTGCTCAGACCACCATTCATTTGGCAGTTGACCCAACGCTAGAAAATGTTACTGGGAAATATTTTGCTGATTGTCAGTTGAGTGAAGTTAGCAAAGCTGCTAACGACGATGGAGCAGCAAAGAAGTTGTGGGAAATAAGTGGAAGGCTAACAAAAATTAGGACATAGTCTTTGAAGCTGTTTGACATTACATACAAGACACCATTGTGTGTTTCATTTACTTGACAGTTATAGAGTAATCTAAGTTAATAAAGAGTTAAATGTTAAGATACACAAACCTTATCACTGAGCAGTACTGGATCAACCCCATAGAATGGTCTCAAGGGACAGCTTGGCTTCCAAACTTGGTTTTCTGGTGCAGGGTACGGTACTATCATAATACCTCCTGTCTCTGAGTCAGAAAGAATTTTATTGTTGATTGAATAAATTTATATATTAACACTTTTTGTCTTCTTTCAATTCAAATCTCATAAAATATTTTCCTACTTTCAAAGTAGTTCCTAGTCAACTTTTTTTAAATCTGGGAACAAGTGAATTTTAGCCTACACTTAGAAGCTCAACTCATTCTCACCCTTTCCACGTTTCACTGCCTAATCCACGAACTATATCCCACAAATCATCATTCATCCGTAGAATATGCAACTTATGGAACGTCTTGCCCTCCTCTTGCTTTCACGAGTCTTACCGCTTGCCATCTTTCAAATCCAAGATCAATAAACTTGATCTGACCTCTCTCTTCTCTCGGCCTTTCGCTTTCTTCTTTCTTCCATTCTTGAGGCTTTGTATAGGCCACCATGGCCTTTCCTATACATAACTCACTAAAAAAAATATAAAGACCAAATTCCTGTATGGATGACCAACATTGATAAGCATTTATTGGTTGATTTGAGGTTCCTCTCCAGTTTGCAGAAAGGCACATCTTTTTTTAATGAATTTTAGAACAGACTTACCAGTTTGCCACCATGAATCAACAATTGGACATCGTCCATCACCAACAACATCTTTGTACCAATGCCATGCCTCCTCGTTTATTGGCTCCCCAACTTGACAGAAAGAACACAAATCAATATAATATTAATACTAACATAAATTAATTAGGAAAAGTGAAATACCTTGCATCAATCTTCTGGGTTATAAATATCCATTTACTACAAAATGTACAGCTCTTGAAAATGGAAAGCCTGATTTTCAAAAGGTGTTTTCCTTACTTTAAGATGGGATACTTATTTTGAAGAGCAGATCTCATTTCAGCATACAATCAATTTATAGGTATGCCATAGTTGGTTATGATACTATGATTGATTAAGAAAGGGAAATAAAACCATGGCACTCGATTCAAAAAAAAAAGATTGCTATTGATCAATCATCTCACTAGATGAAGGAAAAAAGCACTTTATCATCAAATTTGCAAGTAGCCCTACCTGTCCCAAGAACTCTGAGAGAGGACCTGTCATACTGCTTGACATATTTATCTCCATATCTCAGCAGCAATCTTATTGAAGTAGGTGCCCCATAAAATTGGTTTACTCTTAGTCTCTCAACCATTTCCCAGTATCTTCCTGGGTCAGGATAGGTGGGTGTGCTTTCAAATAAAACAGTTGTTGCCCCATTACACAATGGACCATATACGACGTAACTATGACCAGTGATCCACCCAATGTCAGCAACGCATGCATAAATATCACCCGGTTTATAGTCAAAGCAAAACTGCAAAAACAAAACTAAACTAATCAGTAATCTCCAACAATGGTTAAAAAATTTGACAAATGTCAATCATTCACAATCGTTCATAAATTAGAATTTGTTAACCATATCTAAAGATATCAAGACCCAGCCAAGCTTTTCATTTACCAAAGTAAAGATTTTAAGGCCAAAAAAAATCCCATTTTATTAAATTTCTTTTACAAAGGTATCTTTGAAGTAAAGAATTTCAAAATGTTTAATTGACTTAAAGAGCAGCATAACACAATTATATAATTTACAGCAGATTGATTGTTTCATTCAATTTCAAATTTTTCCACTTAACGCATGATTGAGAAATGATGGTCATCTAATTACAAATAATCAACATCATGATCAGATAATGGAAGATCTCTCCAGTAGCAAAATTTATTGGCTCAACTGAAAAAACATGACCTCAGGCTGAGTAAAGGAGATGCTTGATTAAGTTCATTCATGAACTCAAAATGTTTACACAACAGTGGACAAATCAAACATTTGACAACATCTTTTGACCTCTCTGCAACATGGAATGTCTCTTATTTCATGTTGACTAAACTAAAGACTTTGTGTTCTACCAATTAGCAATATGTTACCTAAGAAAGGAAAGTTACATGTGTTAGAGCAAACTTGTTTTGTCCCTTTTGGTGGCAAAAAGCTTTGTTGATTCATTCCAAACACTTCCCTTCAACCAAATAGTTAACTGGTGTGTCACCTTCTGCTGTAAACCAGGTGAAAGATTTTAAAAGAGATGAACTATACCTGGTGAGTTAATGAAGCATACAAAAGGTACCCTGCTTGTGTGTGCATCACTCCCTTGGGCTTGCCTGTGCTTCCGGATGTGTATAAAATGAACAACAAATCTTCACTGTCCATCTGTTCTGCTTCACACTTGGATGATTCCGATTCCATGGCCTAAAATAAATGAATCTTAAAATATTTCTGATGATTGAAGAAGGTTATTATTCAAACCAAGGCAACGAAGAGACAAGCAAAGAAAATATCTTGTAAATTTCTCATTCTGTATCTCCAAGAAAAGCTATTGGCTGAATATCATCAAATTAAGTACCTCCACCAAAGTGACATTACAAGAAAGTCAAGTCTTGTCGCTGGCAAGTATAAATTGGCAGGGTTAGCAGTATCTTGCCATGAACCATAAAAACTCCATGCAAAAATGAAGGATGTTGCACAAATATAATGTTATGTCTTGTCAAAAAGGGTTATGCCAGATACAGGAAACGGAGAGGAGAGCAACCTGACTTGGCAGCTCCACTTCAGTGCAAAGAAAGCCTGGAGAAGAAGATCATGACGCGCAAGTGTGAATGCAACAAAAATACCTGGTTCAAAAAAATATCTCTGCCTGCATGCATTGGTACATCTGCACCAGTTCTTTGGGCAACAAAAACTGTTTTCACATCTGGGCACTGAGATACAGCCTCGTCTGCTGTTTTCTTAAGGGAAATCCTTTTTCCACCCCTGACTCCTTCATCAGCTGTTATCAATACTTTGGCACCAGCTACAAAAATATCAAACTGCCTTATTGTTGATTCTGAAATATTAACAATTCTCAATGGAAAATCCACAAAATAAAGAACAATATCATCACAATTCAGTAGGAAGACTTTTTAAAACCATTTTGCAACTTTGTAAATTATAAAATGAAATCCATCTTAACCTACCATCTTGGATTCTGGATACCAATGCATCAGAACTAAAGCCAGCAAAAACTACACTGCAAATAGGCAAAAAAATGCATCCTATTTTGATAAACATGAAAATATTTGAAAGTCCACAGTGCAGAAAAGCCATTGCGTTATGTTAGAAATTTTTTTGGATACACAAAAAGCCTTCAGCAGAAGCAAATTTGGCTTTCCCTTATTCAAGCATTAAGAACAATAATAATAGAATATTCATACAGGTTAGCTTTGTGCAGATCAAATCATGTTAGTGCTCTATGAATGAAGCTTATGCTGTGTTTGACAATCTTTGAACCAGGCAAGTTTAAGCTGCCAATATTTGCTTCTTTTGCATTCCTCAAGACATTTCATGTAATTACATTACCATATCAAAAATAAAAAACTGTTTACCTATAACCTGTCATGGAACAAAAATGAGGGCTACTTCTTAATTCTACACTTATTTTTATATCTATGAAGTGATGTAGGCAAAATGGAGTAACTCACCTGTGCACTGCTCCTATTCTGGCACATGCAAGCATGCTTGCTACTCCCAAAGGAGAGACCGGCATATATATGCAAACTCTGTCACCTTTCTTAACACCCTGTTTCTTCAAACAATTTGCTATTCTGCATGTATCATCCAGAAGTTCTCTACAATAAGAATTCAAGAATTTAGCTCCTTGGATTCAGAATTTGTTGCATAAAGGATCATTCTAATTGCAAGATAAAATGCATTTTGAAAATTCATTGATAGGAAAGGACTCTTTACCTGTACGAGACATGGAGAGAGTGTCCTGGTTCATCCCTTTCCCATATCAATGCAATTTGGTTTGGATCTTTCTTAGCATGGCGATCAAGACAGTTCTCTAAAAAAATCATCATAACTTGCTTTTCAATCCTCTTTAAGTTTCAAAATGCTAAAATTTTAAAGGCAGATACTTTTACTCAAGGTTAAGAATATAAGAGTAGTCAGAGGTTGCCACTTAACATTTGAGCAAAGAGAATTTTCTTGAAATCATACTTTAGATTCTTCTGCAATTTTTTGAAATTTTCTGTAAAATTTGAATTGATTCCAAGTCCAACGTGGCTAACGAGTTTGCACATTCATCCCAGCGAAATACTTTCACTTTTCTGCAGGCTCAGTTTATTTACTTAGAAGCGAATCTCAGAATCTGCTTCTCTGCATATTCTTTGCAATCGAATGAGATGTGACGAAATCTCCTTAAAAATTTACGCAAAAGCAGACATCAATAAATTACCTGAGACATTCAATTGTCCGCCTAGAAACCATTCGTGCTTGCCAGCGGTCAAATCTGCATTTCTAACCGTGTGGAAATTTGATATCCAGCTCAGTCTAGAAGCTCCGAGTTGACCCCAGAAAAAATCTGGATCCCTTAAACTAAGTTCGTACATTTCTTGGTGATTTTTACTACTAAAATCCAATTGAGGCACTGCCTTCGAGCTGTAGAATGTTGACATAACACGATGTGCCACATTGTGGGGCATGCACCTTTCAATGACAACCCTGCTAATAAGAGCACTTCTGAAAATTCTAGTGCACGGCTGAAGACAGGACATTGCAACTAGAATCGAATTTTCAGCCTGCTAGATGATGAGTGAAATCAGACTTGCACGAAGCAAACAAATCCAAATAGCAAAGCTGAAACCAGACTGTGACACTTGAACACCCCTTGAAATGCCGTTGTTGTTGTTGCGCCTTGTTTCCTCCTTTGCAACCTCGATTCCATAATTCAAAGGGTTTTTCCTTCGGAGTTTAAAGGAGTGAATTTCGAGAAATATGCCAAGAGTTGGCTGGAAGCTGCGAGGATGATGAAATCAGATCCGTATAATCCCAATATAGAGGAGGACGAAGTGATTGCAAAAAATTGGACATATCTAGCAGAAGGAAATTCCAGCATTGTTTATTCGTGTGATGACGAGAGTAGAGTAGTGTTAAGAGTTAAGAAAAAATATTTGAAAAATAATTGTGAAATCAACCAAGATAACAAGTCGACGTTAGAAAACGACCTACAATTCATTGAGAAAATTCTGAAACCTTTAATTCAAGATGAAAAGTATAGCATTTCAACAAAATTGATTCGGTTAGCAGAAGGGTTTAAATTGAAGCTGCAGAACACGACGATTGTTGCAAGGAAAAGACCTGACAGCAGAAATTTACAAAGTTTTCAGCTTGCTTCTGAGGCTATTTTGATGCCCCATCTTGGATTTTATCAGACTAAAGGAAAGAAATCACTTTCAGAAGGCTCGTTTGCCATTGAAATAAAACCAAAATGGGGATTCCTTCCTAAAATGCCTCACATTTATGGACAGGATGAAGGAAATGGTCCTGAATGTTGTCGTTTTTGTATGCACCAATACCTGAAGCTGAAAAAGATGAAGATAACATCAATCAGTCCATACTGCCCCCTAGACCTATTTGCAAATTGCTCATGTAGGGTTAAAAGGGGAATTTATTCACTATTTCAAGAGCCACAAAATAATTTAAGAGTTTTTCACAATGGTGCTTTAATTTACTCTGGTCTTGCAGTGAAAGGCATTGAACAAGATATAAAATCATTTAAAACGCATCTCAACAGTATCAGATTAACTCCAAATGAGAATCCAATGACTTACGAAGCATTAGTCAGTATGATAGTTAATATATTGATCCATGATTCATGGCAAGGAACAGAAAATATGGGCATGTATGGAGAATGCAAAGCTCTGCTAACGCCAATTTGCAAATCAAAGGAAGAGGTTGCTTTGGAAAACGAAGAATGCAGATCAATAGGATCAAATGGAATCTTAAAAAAGTTGCTCAAACTCCAGCAACTTAGCAGGATGGATGCATCCTCTGTGAAATCATTAGTTGATGGGATTTTAAACGGAGTGGAAGACATCAAAAGAGGTCAGCTGAACCTTGAAAATTATGATTCAAAGGAATGGAAATCTTTTGTTTTGAGAGTGAAGAGTGAGACTATTCTTGAAAGTTTCCCATTAACAGATGATATGATATTTGAAGTTCAAAAATATCTAGTATCAGCAACTTTCAAAGACTGTTCGATTATGATTACATTCAAAGAACATTCTACTGATGAGGATCAAATATCAACCAAAAATATTATCAAAGATCCATCAACAAAGTCCAGCTTTTTGTATCAAATAAAACTGATTGACCTTGACCCAAAAGGCCCAAATAAGGTTATTGCTTTGTATGAACAACTTGAGCGTGATATTGTAAATGCATTTAAAGAGCACTTGAACAGCAATTAGTCAAAGAAATAGCTGCATCAAAAACAAAAACTCAAGAATTAACTTCATCAACATCATCATCAAAAACATAAATTCATGAAAACAAATAGGTTTGATTCTTATGATGCTCTTCAATCAATTCAACATTAAATCTTTTTTTATCATATTTTCTATTCTATATTTGGTACTTAGCCTGAAAATGTTATATGATGCATCATTGGTTGATCATTTCCATCTGCAAATGAATTTTTTCCATTTTCAGTACACAAGCTTCTTTGGTGCTTTTTTGCGGTTGATTGGTTGCACCTCTTGTTTTTCATCCTCATTGCATACTTACTTGTGCCAATTTTTGGTTTCTGCAATTTTGTACCAGTTTTTGGTCTTGTTGGTTCACCCATTGTCTGATCAGTAGTCAGAACAAGATAAACAATGCAGGCTCCATTTGATTTTTTTGAAAATTCACTTCAATGCCCTTGATGCTCCAAGACCTAGTAAACCTTTGGAAACAATCAAATTTTCATTATTTGTTGAATTGAATTTTTAGGTAATTTATGAAGCAATAAAAACTGAAAAATTTAAAGAAAAAGATTATTTTCACACTAAAAATGATAATAATAGTAATACAGACATTTAAAGAAGGAGGTCAAATTCACCGGAAGTACTTTCATTGAGTTTATGCTAATGAAATTTGGGACATTCAAGCACTTTTAAAATATCGGTTTCACAGGATAGATTCTAATGCTTACTGTAGTCTGGTATCTTGTGAAAAATGAGAAAAATTAAGAGTTGACTAGAGAAGGACATTCAGAATTATCATAAATAGTTATGAAAAAATTGACTACCTAAAGCAGTAATGATAGAGATAACTCTTGCTTCCTTTTTTTGCCATTTTTGACCTTGAGTGTAAACATATCCACTTGCAATTATAAGAAATGATGTGCCAATGACTTTGCAGCTCAAGCACCCACTTTTATCAGCCATGCCATAAGCATCCGCCTAGTTTGGAGATCACATAATCATTATCACTTGCAATTCAAAGCTTTACATTTAAATATCTAAACACATACCAACCCCAAAATACCCAAAAATACAGCAAAATCTAAAGATTTTCTACATGGCCAGCCCAGTTAATGGTGGATTGTTGAATGAAATTTGCCAAAAAATTTGATACATGATGACAAGGAATCACTTTGGTTTTATTTTTACCAGGTAATTATATCAGCTAAAAGAAACCTGTTGTAAAAGGAAACTGGTCTAATGATAGTGATAATAATAGAATGATATTCCTAAAAGTTAGCTTGTTCAGTAAAAATTGATTTGCTACTATAAATCAAAGACATGTTTACTTAAAAGTGTTTACATCAAATTATGTACAAATTAAAAACTAAAGATCCAGTTCAATCTGATCTGAAATCTTGGACCAAAATGTGACTAGTGAAAGCAGTGGCTACATACATTCTTAAACATAAAGGATCATCAATAACTTACAAAATGCTTTTTATATTGAATCTGTTCATATTACAATAGCTAACATTAGCCCATAAATGCATCAACAATGAATCATTATCATAAGCATAATTTATTATAAGCAAGTTTTGATTTGCAAACGTAATCAAAACTTTCCAGCTGTCTTCATGAATGGTGATGAACTGGACACTTCAGCTTCTTTCACACAACTTGGTCTTTCTCTTTCATCTAATCTCACTTGGAAAACTCACATCCATTCCCTTGCTAAACATGCATCTAAAAAGCTCGGTTTCCTTGCCAGAGCCCGCGGGTTTTTCTCATATTCTCACCTTCTATCTATATACAAGTCCCAAATCCGTCCTTCTTTAGAGTACTGCTCCCACGTCTGGGGTGGTGCTCCAAAATCTACTCTCTGTCTTCTCGACAAAGTCCAGTCCAAAGCAATTTGTCTCATCAATAATCCTAACCTCACCAAATCGCTCCAACCTCTTTCCCATCGTCGTTTAGTTGGAGATCTTTCCATCTTTTACATATACTTTAACGGACATTGTTCTCAGAAGATCAGGGATATTATTCCAGTTCCTATGAGGCGTGTCAGGACCACCAGAAGCTCAACTCATTCACGCCCTTTCCAAGTTTCACTGCCTACTTCACAAACTCTATCTCACAAATCATTATTCATCCCAAGAACATGCAACTTGTGGAACGTCTTGCCTTCTTCTTGCTTTCCTGAATCCTACAACTTGCCATCTTTCAAATCTAAGATCAATAAACTTGATCTTATCTCTCTATCCTCTTAGCTGCTCGCTTTCTTCTTTCGTCCTATGTTGGGGCTTTGTATAGGTCACCATAGCCTATCCTCAACATAACCCACTAAAAAAAAAATCATTATAAGAATGATTGCACAAATGGATGACTTAGCAAATGATTGGATGAATAAAAAGCCTATGAAAAGGCAGTAAAGCTATCAAATCTGGCAAATTTCAGCAACGAATGATTTTGAACTTACTGGGATGATTTTAACCATTAAATTACTAGTAAAAAAAATTCTTTCCATTCTCTTTCACAGTTGTATATTGCATATCTACATCAGCTTGACAGCCGCCAGATTTATTACCTGCCTTACCAAATAAGAAATCTATGCTTGTATGCAATATAATAATAAAGAGAACGACAAAAACGCATATATTCATGCAGGTCCACATCAGTCAACTTGAGGCTGACATATTCTTAACCTGAATCGTTACATAAAGAAAGAATGAAAGAATGTATATGGGCAGACCTGATCCTTATTGCCTGGGCTTCCATCATTATTGCATTCACTTTGTTGACCTTTCCTAGGTAGCATTTTTCGCAGTGGAAATAGGAGTCATTTAAACAATGCAGACTTTATGTGTACTCCTGTTTTTTTAGGAGGTAAGACGAACATATTATAGCATAATTATTATTATGATCATTCGAGTTTCGTCTCGTATTCATGAATGATTAGGAAAGTTCTCGACGGTTGCCTCGATCTCAATTGACGCGGGCCTAGCCATAACTCCACCCAAAAAATAACATCTGCATACCGAAGGATCTCGAAGAAATCCGTTTCGATCAAGGAAGTGCAGAAAATTATCCAACTCAAACTCTATTCAGTTAAAGAATAGGTTTTGAACACAATGCCAGCTGCAACTGAGACTAGGAAAAATGGCAGTAACGCTACTTTCAAGGACAGAGAGAAACCGGTCATGGTTAGAGAAAGTAACATCACTGCAGCAAAAGGTATGTGGTTCTACAAGCTTTGGGTAAAGAGTTTCTTACTCAGTCAATGAGCAGAATAATGTTGCTAAGTTCATATCGAAATTATACTTAGAAACAATCTCATTGAGTCTTCAGCTGGTAATTTCCTCTGAATGACTATTATTATTTACATGTATTGTATTATTGGTTAGGCATAACCATGCGTCTCCCCTTGCCTAAGATGCATGGCTTGGTAAGAGAATGATAGAGTATTTATTCCCTGCTCGGTACAGGCCGCCATAGCATCCATTATCTGCAAGGCCTTCATTCATCGACCCTGGTAATATGGGCTCTACTCCAAGAACGGAAATTCCTGCACACTTGCAAAGCAAAGAGTATTGATTTATTGGTTCCGTCTCTGTGCTTCCTCCATTTCAAGCCTTATGTAATGTTTCAGCTCCAAGAGCTGGCGACATTTGCAAGAAATATTGTGTACCATCAGCAATCTCAACCTCATCTCATCATCGTTTAGCTGCAGATCTTTTCATCCTTGACAGATACTTTCATGGACATTTCTGTCAGAAGGTCAGGGATATTATTCCTGTTCCTCTGAGGCTTGTTGGCAACATCAGAAGCTTGACTCATGCATACCCTTTCCAAGTTTCGCTACCTAATCCACAAACTTTATCCCACAAATAATCGTTCCTTCATGAACCTTGCAACCTATGAAAAATCTTACCCTCCCCTTCTTTCCCAGAATCCTACAACTTTCAATCCCAGAATCCTTCCTTTCATAACCTAGATTGATAAATTTGTTCTTATCTCCTCCCTCTCCTCTTAGCCTCTCTTATCATCCTTCCATTGTTGTGGCTTTCACTGAAGTCACCAGAGCCTCTCCACTTAGCCACTCTCACTGTGTAATGTGATTCTGATGCCACAATTCAATGCATTGACTTTGATGCGTGAATTCTTTATCTGACTGAAGCATTGAATGCCAGTGAAAATTTGATTTCAGGTGTTGCAGATGCCATACGAACTAGCTTGGGACCTAAAGGCATGGATAAAATGGTAAAACTTTGCCAATCCTTAGTTTCCTTTTAGTACCATAAAAATACATTTCTAATGTAAATGTTTCTGTGTATATATAGATATTACATATTTATTTTCAATACTCTTCTATTTATGTATATTTAATTCTTTAAGGAGGGTTGCCCTTCAGCATAAGCTAGTTTTAAAGAGCCCTTCCTTAAATTGGAAGAGTAATTGATTGGAGGTTTTAGCGCATATGATAAGGCCAAGGATGATGCCCTGTGTGGAAGGTGTAATGTGAAAAAAATATGTGGTTTACAGTAATGTGAGTATCTGATTAGCTGTCATTTGCGCATCTTGTTACATTTGAACTGAAATTGTCTGTCTAAGAAATATGAATATAGTGATGACCTTAAATGAGCCCATGCTGTGTTTGGGTTGGCATTTCAATTGTGTTATAGTTTGTCATCCTATAGTACTCTAAATGCTGCAAAACATATGCTATATCATATTCCTAATGAGAATATTTTTTCATTCATCTGCAAGATAAAAGGTGGTGATGGCAATGTTACAATTACAAATGATGGAGCAACCATTCTTAAGAAAATGCAAGTGCTCCACCCAGTTGCTAAAATGGTAAATTGGCAGTTTTAGTTTCCAATTGTTAGTAATTTCCTTGATGGGTTATCCAGACAGGGGTTTCTCGTGCTTCTTATTTCTGAAAGTATGTATTGGGACACTGAGAAACTCCACTTGTCATGAATCATAATGTCCTGGTCTTTTCTTAATTTTTATTCTGTGTTTGATTGTTTTTATTTGTCTATCAGGGCGTCAATAGTATTATCCTCTCAACATGACAACACCTTGCAATTCCTTTTGCCTTAAGTTTATGAGAGCTAGGAGCTCACCTTTCTCCAAGTAGGCTTTGGGATAGGGCTTGATTTAGTGAACAGAGGTTCAGTGAGCAAGTGTCTCACCCGTGAAATCCCCTTCTAATGATGGTAAATGACTAGTTGCATTGTTAACTTTTAGTCATAGCAAATTATCAGTTGCTTGGAGGCTGAAGAAAAGACAATAGATGTTGGCAGTATTGATCTTCAGATATGTGCACCATATGCCAGATTTATGTCCATTTAGAAAGGAAACAGTATATTTGTCTACATCAGGGATCTTAACTCAATTTACCTGGGGGCAGCTGGAGGTAGAGTGTGGCTGAGGCTGAGCCGCATCAGGTTTTCCGCAAGAAAGGCAGTGATAAAAATACCCCCATGGTCTCAAACATGAGTTTGAGACTCATGGCCTAAATGCATAGAGGAATGGTCAAATCATCCACTTTGTCAGTTAGGGTGTAAATTTCTACCTGCATGATAATTGATGTTGTGATATTTTGGAAGTGAGGTTGTTCCGATTCATCTTTTGCAGCTTGTTGAATTGTCAAAAGCCCAAGATATTGAAGCAGGAGATGGAACAACATCTGTTGTTGTCATTGCTGGTAGTCTCTTGAATGCTGCTTTGCAATTATTAGAGAAAGGTATCAAGTTTGAATTCATCTTTTATTCCATAATCCTGCTAATACCAGTTTGGGTATGTGTTACAAATGCATCTTTTTGGGATTCGTTGCTTGAATTTTATCATCTCTGATGTGATATGAAAGTAATCTTTGCAGGAAACAATCTCAGTTTTTGAAGCAAAAATTATGAGTGTACAATCTCCCCCCCATAATGAAAATGTGTTATAAGCTAGAGTTGGCTAAAACTGGTTGTTTCTTTATGGTTGCAGCAGGATTGTACAATTCATTCTAATTCATTGCCTAACGATATGAAAAAATGTAAAGATACATTTGCATGCAAGTGAAGATATTTTTAATTGATTGCTAGATTATAGGATGTTTTATGGTTGATAATGATGATGATGCAAATTTAGAGTGAGAAATTTGCAGTAATTAGCGGTGTTTTATGTTAATTTTGATTAAGTTGTTTAAGATGTTTGTTTAAATGGCAAGCTGGTTTCTATTCATGCAACTTGTTTTACTGGCAAATATTTTTACCTATTTCTCTTTATTGGGTTTTAAAAGGACACATGTTCATAGCAGTTTTTATAAACTTTAATGTGTTTATGCTTTTGAAACATTCATAAGACATGCATACAAACTATATCAGTTTGTGGAACAAAAACTACGAGTGGAAGCAAGGTTGTCTTGGATGTTGAACTGTAACATTGCTTCAGTGCAAACATGTTGCTTTAAGGAAGTGTAGTCACATTTGTTTGAGTATGTGCCCAGTCCCAAGAGGCATTGGGTTTATTAACTGAAAATTTTTGTTAATTTTGCTGTTGGATTTCAGGAATTCATCCTACAATCATATCAGAGTCATTTCAAAAGGCAGCTGTAAAAGCAATTGAGTTCATTTCTGAGATCGCAACACCAGTGGACCTTTCTGATAGGGAATCACTTCTCAAAAGTGCAACCACCTCTCTTAATTCTAAGGTCTGTCTAATTTTGTTGGCTTGTAGCACAATCATTGAAATTAATTTGATGATAATTTTTACCCACAGAAGCCATTTTTCACTAATGAGAACAATTTTGTTAGAAGCTACAAACATCATATTCTTAGAAAAGCTTTTTAAATCTATTTGAGCCATAAAAAATTTGGAAAATAAAAAGTATCCCATGGCACACCACTAATTCTGTGAGTAGAAAAAGAGAGGCACAAGTGAATCTTGTTGTGTACAGCTCTCAGCTGTTCACCATCTAATTTTGAGAACTGTTTTTAGAGCTCTGCTTTTTGATGCATCAAACGAAATTGGATAGTTTTTTAATGGTACCTCTGAACTTATCTCATGGTAGAATAGTATATTGTGGCATGGTGCTTGAAAAAAGAATTCTTTAGAAGCAATTGAAATTTAGAAGAGGCAATTTTTATCTAGGTATGATTTACATTTGTATCCATTGGAAACTGATGAAAAGCAGGAATTATTTATCAGACAAACATAAAAACTAGATGCTATCTTGTTTTTGAAGGTTGTATCACAGTGTTCCAGTCTCCTAGCTCCAATGAGTGTTGATGCTGTATTGAAAGTGATTGACCCTGCCAAAGATACGAATGTTGACCTTAGAGACATCAGAGTAATTACAAAGCTTGGGTGAGTCTAAGTGGAAACAAAATTCAATGTGATGCCATTTTTGAACTATTTTTCATCAAGCCATTTGATTGATTACAATTGATTGGCCAATTTTTTATCTATTCTTGATTGGGGGGCTTTTACTTATTGATTTGCCAATGTATCATTGAATTATTTGATTGATTAATTTATCAATTAATTTATTGCTTGATTGTTTTATCATTGAATTATTTGATTGATTAATTTATTGCTTAATTGATTTAACATTGAATTATTTGATTTTTCATTAAATTTTCATAGCTTAAGCAAGACTTTGAGAATTTAAAAGCCCAAAATGGATTTGGATGATCCTCTTCCAAATATTTTGTATTTCAGCTCAATTGTTTACCAGTTCCCATTCATCTAATTTATTTATCTATGCATTTAAATGAGGTTGTAATTATTTGCAGTGGAACCATTGAAGACACAGAAATGGTGAATGGTTTAGTTCTCAGCCAAAAAATTTCACATTTCGCCGGAGGGGTTAATAGAGTAGAGAAAGCTAAAATTGGCCTCATTCAGTTCTGCATTTCACCACCGAAGACAGATGTAAGTTTAGTGTGGTTCAATTTTCCATACTTGCCATTTTTGGAAACAAGAATATGGCATTATTTTCTTCAATTCCCATCTTTTCACTTCATTCTATATTCAATTTCATCCTCTTTCTATTCTCCCTCATTTCCTTTCATTTCCATTTTTCTTCTCTGATGTTAGCGTAACATTTTTTAAATTCATGGTAAGAGTTTCTTTGCATATCATTGTCATTGTTGGTTCAAATTGTACAATAGTCATCTTCATTTTTAGATGGAAAATAATGTCATTGTGAGTGACTATACACAGATGGACAGAGTGTTAAGAGAGGAAAGACAGTATATTTTAGACATTTGTAAAAAGATTAAAAAAGCAGGCTGCAATGTTCTCCTTATCCAAAAGTCCATTCTAAGGTATGCTTTGCCTCATTCTGCATTAAAAATTTTTTCTCTACGACTTTCTTTGCCATTATCTTTTTTGGTTGGAATATGTCGAGTACCCCAATCTTATTTTGATATTTCTTACTTTATCATTTAATTGTTTGTACCAATTTGTTTCATGAAATTTTGGCATCAATTTTAGATAGCTATTTTATAATTTTGTTTGCAAACTTTCAGAGATGCAATTACAGAAATGGGACTGCATTTCTTAGCAAAAATGAAGATCATGGTAGTCAGAGATGTTGAGAGGGATGAGGTAGAGTTCATCTGCAGGGTAAGAGAAGTTACGAATGTTTAGAAGCGTGCTTCATGTTAGTTTTTTAGTTTTATGGTCAGAGTAATCCCATTGTTAGCTTTGCCAATACAAATGAAACGAATGATTCCTTTTTGAGAAACCGATTGTGACTTCTGTTTTCAGGTCCGAAGCGTTGTTGAGTTATTGTTGATTTATTTTAGACACTCGGGTGCAGACCGATTGCCAGCTTGGATCATTTTGCACCAGATATGCTTGCATCAGCAGATTTGGTTGAAGAATGCTCAACAGGGGTCGATAAAGTCGTCAAGGTAAAATCAATTTCAAGTGTTTATGATTTCTTCTTTGTTTTCTTCCTTCAAATCAAAGCTACAGGGATTCAAATTTTGTTGCATTGCATTTAAACAATGCCTTGGCAGCCAAAAGGCCTTTATACATTGCTATTGTTGCATTTTCATTGCAACAATTCAAAAAATCATATTTTTAAGTTGTCAAATAACTAAAAGAGAAAAGTTTAAGTGTTCGATTTGAAAAAAATAAAAGAAAAAAAGCTCCGATCACTATAAAAACGAAATAACTTCCTTTTTGATGTTAAATGGTTAAGATTTAGTTTGTGTTCTTAAAGGTGACAGGAATTCACAATCCAGGCCGTACGGTGAGCATTCTGGTACGAGGATCGAACAAGCTTGTCATCGAGGAAGCAGAACGATCCATACACGATGCACTTTGTGTTATTCGGTGCCTTGTGAAGAAAAGGTATCCATTTTCTTTAATTTTCTTGCTGTTAACTCTCTGAAAATAATGCATCAAAGTACAAAGCTTAGGGAAAGGCGGGTGCTTCGCCGGAAAAAAAGTCAGTTGAATTAATTCAGTTTAATTGCGTTGTTTGCAGGGCGTTGGTTGCCGGAGGTGGTGCACCTGAAACAGAGGCTAGCGTGAAACTGATGAATTATGCGAAGGGGTTGAGTGGAAAAGAGGCCTACTGTTTTAAAGAGTTTGCCCAAGCACTCGAGATAATTCCATACACGTTAGCAGAGAATGCAGGGTTAAGTCCAATCGCCGTTGTCACTGAGTTGCGAAATAAACATGCCAGTGGAGAAAAGAACTACGGAATCAATGTTCGCAAGGTGAGTTGCTTTGATCTGTATTGATAAAACAGCATTTTAGTATCTGATAATGGCAACTTCGTTCATATTCCCAGATACAAACGATGGCTTCAGTCTGGTAGTCATCAAAGCTGTCCATAACTGAGGCGCTCAGTACAGCGAATCTAAAAGAGAGTTGATACATTTAAACTTATTCACTGGATCTTACAATGAGATCATTAATGGATACTTGATAACATTCTTTTAGAAAACTATCGCACTGTACTGAAGAAATCGGGTCCGAAACACACTCGTTCCCTTTTCTGGGCGCCCTGTCGGTCCATCCAGCCGACAATGGGGACCTGGCGTAAAGCTAAGAGTACATTGTGATGAGGTTACCCTACCTAACAATGCCGTGACTCACGACGGTACCACCTTAAAAGGGCACTCCCAAGAGTACATTGTGATGAGGTCACCCTACCTAACAATGCCGTGACTCACGACGGTACCACCTTAAAAGGGCACTCTCGGCGCTCGTTTTGAGTATATAATTCAGCCTTGTACTCAATAATGAGATCATTAATGACCAAATTGTAATGATATGCCTTGTCTTTTTTCGCTATCGGAATATTTGGCCAAACCAACTTGATTCCTTCTCACAAATCACATGATCTTCCGTCAATTTTCGGAGCTCATCGTATTTGCAGCCAGTGTCTTGAGTGAGGTGTCGGATAGAAGTCTTGCTGGCTCTGAGTTTTTTGGTCGACCAACCCCAATGCAACGATATTTAATGGGAAAATAGAACGCGTACCTTCGATATTTTATGGAAATATTACCGTTCCTTTGATAGGGAGCTGTTACCAATATCCTGGAAGAAAACGTACTTCAACCTTTGCTAGTGTCAACCAGTGCCATCAACTTAGCTGCTGAAACAGTCCGAAGTATTCTCAAAATTGACGACATAGTAAGTGATTTATTTATGCTCAAACGCCGCAAACGTAATCAAAACTTTCCAGCTGTCTTCATGAATGGTGATGAACTGGACACTTCAGCTTCTTTCACACAACTTGGTCCTTCTCTTTCATCTAATCTCATTTGGAAAACTCACATCCATTCCCTTGCTAAACATGCATCTCAAAAGCTCGGTTTCCTCGCCAGAGCCCGCGGGTTTTTCTCACCTTCTCACCTTCTATCTATATACAAGTCCCAAATCCGTCCTTCTTGAGAGTACTGCTCCCACGTCTGGGGCGGTGCTCCAAAATCTACTCTCTGTCTTCTCGACAATGTCCAGTCCAAAGCCATTCCTCTCATCAACAATCCTAACCTCACCAAATCGCTCCAACCTCTTTCCCATCGTCGTTTAGTTGGAGATCTTTCCATCTATTACAGATACTTTAACGGACATTGTTCTCAGGAGATCAGGGATATTATTCCAGTTCCTATGAGGCGTGTCAGGACCACCAGAAGCTCAACTCATTCACACCCTTTCCAAGTTTCACTGCCTACTTCACAAACTCTATCTCACAAATCATCATTCATCCCAAGAACATGCAACTTATGGAACGTCTTGCCTTCTTCTTGCTTTCCTGATTCCTACAACTTGCCATCTTTCAAATCTAATGTAAATAAACTTGATCTTATCTCTCCATCCTCTTAGCTGCTCGCTTTCTTCTTTCTTCCTTTGTTGGGGCTTTGTATAGGTCACCATGGCCTTTCCTCAACATAACCCACTAAAAAAAATGCTATACCTCCAGATTTTTAAGTCATGATTCGCCAATTATATTTTTTCAAGTCTTCTCAATTTTCAGTCTCAAGTCTTCACTTTTTATTTAGAATCGAACATGGATTGTCGAACAGTCGATTGAACATGGATTATATTATTATGCTTTTAGGTTCTTCCTTGCCGTTAAATTTTTGGAAAACGTCCCGTTTTTTCTTTCTTTAGAAACGAATATGCAGAAATTTCGAAAAATAGTTTTTAAGAGAAATATCTGCTGTGTCGTTATTTTACGCCTACATCCACGTAATCCTCATTGAAATATTGTTTATCTTTGTTTAGGTAAGCAGCATGCGATGATTGATGAACATGAGCCTTTTTCCTGATGAAGTTTTGTTACCAGGAGACGAACTGCACGGCTAAAGTCGACCTAGTGGCCGGTCGTGAAACAACTTTGATTCTCTTTGCCACGCAAGTTGAAAAAGAAAATGACTCGTTTAGTTAGAATAAGATATTTAAAGATTCGAATTTCCGGGTTTTTGTTCTGTTTGTTCTATCTTCTCAAGGAATGAATTAATGGTGCACTTTTGAGTGATATCATGAGAATCAATGACCGAATTTTTAGTGCCCTGGCAGTCTCGTGTTGCTTTATTCTCTTTCCCTGGAAACGTCATACGTCCGTGAACCTCGTTACGATTATGATGACGATGATGGTGGTGGTGGTGATGATGATGAGCATTATAACGATGATGAGGTGGTGATGATGAGATGGTAATGGTTATTATGATGTTAATGTCGACGGCGATGGTGATGATGGTTAATGATGATGATGATGATGATGTTAGTAATAATAATGATCATAATTTTGACCATAATGGTAATGATAATGGGAATGATGATTATTGGCGATAATGATGATGATTGGCGAAGATTGGCGATGATTGATGATGGTCTGTCTTGGCGTCAATTTATTGAATTTATGCAAATCTCAATCATGTTGCATTGCGTTGCTTAAATGGTACTCTGCTCTAATACAGCAACAGTGGAAGAATTTAGTTTGGTATCGGATTGAATTTTTATGAAAATGTTGCATTCATCATTAGTAAAGGACTTAACGTCGTCGCCATTTGGATTTACTTCGCACATGATGGTTTTATACTGTAGACAAGACAAGAGGTCAGGAAAGAAAGATGGAGGGGGGAGGGGGTGTTACGCTTTCACTGGGTAAAGCAGTGCTGGCCAAGATAGAAACGAAACCATCAGAGGATTGATCAGGGTTGGAGAACTGGGAGGGAAACTGCAAGAAATCAGGTTGCAATGGATGGGACGTGTGTTACGAAGAGAGAAAGAGATTGGATAAGTGTCAGGAGAATGGTGTTGGGCCAGAGGAAGAGGGGAAGACCAACGAGAAGGCGGAGGAGACTGCGGTAAAGAAGACATACAGTTGGGGGGAAGGAAGGAGGAGGATGCAAAAGACCGACAAAATTGGAAGGACCCGTACCATTGACCCCAGCAATAGAATCAAGCCAGAAGAAGAAAAAGGAAGATGCTGGTTCGTAGGGATCTTGTCTGCTCGCCACGTCACTCCTGTTGCCTCTCGGCCGTTGGGGCAGAACACGGACTTAAACCCTCCCCCGCCATTCACGCCGGTCTGCAGACTCTCCAGCGCAGTTCACCGCCAACATCCCTGTCCACCTCTTCACATCATCGACCCCCGACCACCGTCCACCATGCCTGTCATAACATTGTGCATCAGTGTCCCAGGGCTTCTACTGATGTGCTCAGACCATTGCAATTTCCGTCTCTTCGCAGTCCCAAGGAAGACTTCGTAATTTCCTAATACTTCTTTTATGCGTCCTTTCACCACAGTGTTACGTACTTTCTGCTTCCATGTTATCCCAAGCATTCTGTGGTGGGATCTCCTCTCGGATGCCTCAAATCTCCTGCCTGCTCAGCAATAATAAACAGAATACGTCATCACCGTTATTCGGTTGACAAGGAAGGTCACAAGATGGCGCATTGGTTTCACAGAAATCCTTTGAAGTCGTCATCAACAGTTTCATTTGATGCCCTGAAATTGGTATCAACGAATAAAACTACACAAAAGATATGCGGGTACATCATTCTCTTTGAAAATTTCGAATATATGTTTTATTTAGGAATGATTTTGCATTTCTTATTAACAGGAATAGGCCAACTTCACCAAGAGCGTCCTATATTTCCCTGGTCTTGTTAACAATTTCTGTTGTCACACCGTATCACTGCAATTATAATTGCTCTACATAAGATTTATTTTCATATGAGTAAAGAAGTTGAATAGGATTACTTGAGCTGTGTTACTTAGACACTGCAGTATGATGTGATAAAATCGGTTGGGGAATTCAAATTCTAGTTAAAAACGTTTTAAAACATGTTGGTACTAAATTTGATTTGTCTCAACCTCAGTGACTTGAAAACGACGAGAGCGAATTTGCTACGTTTGTTGAAAGACCCCGGAAACAACATTGGGCCAGTGGAGGAAGCTGCCAACAAATATATTTCATTGTTGCAAGGGTTGTGTTGTAATGTCGGGGGACAGGGTGAAAGCCCCTTGAGAAAATGTGTCAATTTCAAATGGACAAATAGCATTGGTGGAAGCGAAATATGGTAGGAGAAAAGTTTAATCTTTGGATGTTTTATAGGTTTTATTTTCCACTTTGAATGCTATCAACTAGAGAAAGAGAAAGATCAATAGAAGTTTGTTAAGATCAACTGTAATGATTGGCATGGAAACTAGGACAGTGACTGCAAAGCAAGTTGAGAGAGTGAATGAAAATGCAAGGAGTAAGTATGATATAGAGTGCCAAGATTGAGTGTATTATAGGAATGGATAAGATCACAGCAGTCAAAGAGACATTTAAAGAATTGAAGAATGACTATATGAGGAGGCACATAGTTGAAAAAGACATGCTGGGGAGGAGAAAAAGAAGGAAGTAGATAGGTATCATGCGTGATAATATAATAAGTGTAGGGTGGAAGAGAGAGAAGAGCTGCATGACTAGCAGATGCTGCAAATGCTCAAAATAAGGAGCAATGAATAAAACAATTGCCATCTTCTTTTCAATGTAATGCACTTAGTGACTTCTGTTGGCCAATAGTTCAATGTCGCATATTGGATTGCTTAAAAGCAGTATTGAAATTATAGAATGGTGATTTGCACTCCTTAAAAATTACATTGTAGTGAAATGCCTGATGGATATTTTGAATTGGTTTCCATGCTGTGTGAATTAGCACTTTGGTATATGAAGCATTCCTCAAAACTGGCATCAGGAGAAAGGTATGTTGGAAATAATTATAAAATCACTCAATTCTTTAACAAAATCCGTGGATCAATTGGGTGCTTGCCACATAGATCAATTGATTGAACATTTTGTTGATTAATCAATTGCTTTCTTTATTCATGCACCAACTGGTTAACTGATTGACAAATTGATTCATCGGTTAAATGATTGATTAATTTATTGAAATACTGATAGATGGATTGATTCTTTGATTTGTGGATGGATATTTTGATTTTCAGTATCACTGATGATGAGGCCAAAGAAGTTCACAGAGGCCTGCGAACTGCTGCAGGAATTTTTCAGCAAGTCAAGGTTTGTTGCACTTCTGAATCAATTATTGAATAAATGACATAGTCTACTTTACCTGTTGCCAAAGGAACTGTTACTAAAACTGAGCACATTCGCTGATGTTGGATAAGCTATTCCCAACTGCCACGTGGGTCAGCCATTTATGGTAAAGACTGGAGAAGATGACACAAACACAAGAGGTGCTCTAGCAGCTTTAGGCAGCGCTCATCTGATTAGCTGATCAACTGCTACCCTCTTCTTAGGTCAAATTGTCTTAAATTTTGTCTTAAATTTTTCTTTCCATTTGATATGTGCACTTCAGGTAAGTAGGTTTGGCTGTAACTATGCATCTGCAGCATGGTTCAATGCAAGTCTTCCACTTTCCTCATACACTTTTTTTCTTACACCATCATTGGAAGTGATGTGCCGGCATAAGCATAAATCTTTGTCTTCAAGCTTTAAAACCAGCAATTGCTTAAATGTCTCAGAGATAAAATTTTGTAGTTGTGCAGCTAATCATGCTGAATTTTAAACTTTTCAAGAATCATCATGATAAAGGTTGATATGTGCTTAAGAATGCATCAAATGAGTTTCACTTGGAAGACAGGAAATTATTTTCTTTGAAGGACATCTCATCCAGCCGTGTTGGACCTGGTTTGTTGCCAAAATATTCAGACACTGACCAAAGAATTCTTGAAGCCTATCATTTGCAGTGTTTAGCAGAAGCTCAAGAAGGTATCACTCTCTTCAAGGAGCTTTCATCAGCATAATATTCATATATTATCATATTTTAGCTGTCCAGCCCATTACTATGTATACTGTTTCATATGCAATCTAAAAATGTTACATTGATGCTGTGGTAGACGAATGTTGCAATAAGTTTTCATACTCCCTGTGACATCCTCTTGTAATTTTTGTATGTTTTTATAGGTCTTATAGAAATTCATCAGAAATACATGAATCGATATCAAGGATGCAGAAATTAAATATATTAGTCAGATGAGATGTTACAGCTTAAATTGATTAAGTATTGACAACATAAACTCATTTGTTTCAGCAGATATTTATCAGGGATTGATAGTAACTGACATGCTTGATTTTTCTGCACATATTCTCATCGTTGTATCTAGCTATGCATGATTTAGCCCAACATTGTACAGGTATTCGTGTAGGCATGTGCATTTTGTCCATAGTAACTGTTGCCAGAAGTGTTGAATTGAAGCACAAACCCTTAATCACGTCAGCTGTTGCCCATGAAACATCCAAACTGTTTGAGAAAGCAGGTTGGTTTACAAATGCTTAATTTTTTGATTTTCAGAGTGCCTTTCTTGAATCAATCTTTTGTTGAAATGGATTCTTTTTCCATTAGAATCATCAGTCAACGCCATCTCTAGAATTATAATATGTTTTTTCTTGATATTCTTTCAATTTGCTGTAATTAGTGATGCTACTAGACGGACAAGAGCAGTATGCTACAAAACTTGCATGTTTGCTATTTTTGCTATTGTCCATTTAATAATTGATACTTGACAGCACTGAGTGTCAAGATAGTATTTTGATTGCTTGGTTTAACCTGCAGCATATGACCCAAATGGCAGAATGTTATTTTGTTTTTCATATGAGTTGTAAAGATTTTTTTGCTGTTTGTCTAAAAACTGTGTGAACACATAAGAACTATAATTATCCTTCTCCCCTTATGTCTTGTTTTGATTGACATATTTCATTCCAGTAAAAAGAGGCTACTGCATCAGGAGCAATGAAGCTGCAACGAGAGCAGGAGTTGAAGAAGGCATGCTCTGTCCATCTGTTTTGACGCATCTTTCCCTGTATTCTGCAATTCATGCAGCTCTAAATACTTGTTTTTTAGATGCAAGTTTAACGACAATAGAACAATCAAAAGCTGCAAAATGGAGGAAATATTTGCAATTAAAGAAAGATATTTACCTGGCTTATGTACGTCTATTAAACCATTAGCTTTTTCAAGTTATCAACACAACGAATTGCTTGCAATTTAAATAGGTTGATGCAGAATGTTTCGCAAACACATCTTAGTAAGAAATGTTGTAGCTAGACATCAGATGTGGCAGATTTTCGGGAATTTTCTTACCTTAAATCTATAGACAATAGCAACTTTTCAAGACAATCTTCATGGCTGATTCTTTTAGGAAAGTCCCTTGTGACTTGTTCATGCCTGTGTTCCCACTGCAACCCTAATCATCAATACCTTTAAAGTTTCAGTCTTTTGTTCGACAGTATCTAGTTTAACATTGCATACATAGTGTTTGCAAGGGTTTGCATATTGATATGAGTAAATTTTTGCTGTGCTGAAATTCCTGGGCTCAAAGTACCCTCATTACCAATTTTGGATATCTCTTTCTCTCCACTCAGCAGTAAATAGGTACCTAAGGGTAGGCCTGGGAGTAAGGTGGAACTAGGGAAGGGACCGGCCACCATACCTGACACTGTGCGGCTCAAGATGGTATATCACTCTACGGAGGCACTCCTTGGTGCTCCTTCAAAGTATAGGGCTTCACTTTGATTTTTTACCCTACCTAGCTTGTATGTTGTGCTTTTTCTTATGTAGGCACACACATTTAGTGGGGAGGCATCACTTGTGGAAGACCAATGTGGAAAAGCAATCAGATCATTGCAAGAAGGAAATAAATGTTTGGGAATAAAGATACTCATTCTTTAATCACTATCTTGATTACCTTATTTTTACACTGACGTACATACCACATCGCAAGATATAAATGCAGTATCCATGTATTTTACTATGAACAACTGGCTTTGAGCTGATGCTATAAGGATAAATTCCATCAAACATTCACTCTTTTCTTTCACAAATATGGCGTTAAAATTTTTCAAAATTTTCTCGAAATTTTTAAACTTGAAACCAAGCATCAGATGAGATTCATTAACTTCTTATTCATAGCTAAACAGAAGGTAAACAATTTACCTACGCGGATTTATTAAGCTATTAATAACTTGGTAAATAATTCATTTGTTTTAAGATTATTTTGTGTGCGAAAATATTCAGCAATGCTTATATTTGTCTAATTCAGACTACCAAAGTGCATCGAGACTTTGTCGTGAATACGCATCAACAAGAGGTCCTGGATCGACTGCTAAACCTGGAGAACATAAGTTTTTCTTAAGATTAGAACCAATCATTTCAAAAAGATTGGAGAAAGCAACCCATGAAAATGGCTTCATGTGAGTGAACGCTTCGTTTTATCCCATTCTACAGTTTTCTTTGTTTCCGTTTGAGTTTGTTGGCATAGTGATTGGATACTGTGTTAAAAATTCTTGGGTTGGAGGCGCCCTCGTTTGCAATTCTGTTTGCCATCTGTCTTACCACCCAGTACCCTCCCTGTCTTATCACCAAGAAGTAAATGGATGTCAGGTGCAAAGCAACGGCTGAATTATTGCAAGGAAAGGAATTGTGATGAGGCAATCTATCTTGCGATGTCGTGGCTTAACATAATACCACTCTACTAAGATGCTTCTTGACAATTGCATAGATCATGGCACTCTTCTATTTCTGCATTTCCTGTGACACAATCTGGTTTGCAGCCAGTTTCATTGATGAAATGAAACTGTACAATTGAAGGATGCTCTTTTCCATTAAGAAGATGTCCTTGATCTCAATCAAAGAGCAAGTTCTGATCAATGCCAAAGTGGTTGACTGAAGCAGTTTCCCCACATTTTATGTAGAAATATGAAATCTTCGTAGAGAAGTCAGGAATTGTGTTAGAATATCGATTTGTGAATCAATTCTTTGCGATACAAAATATTCAAGAATGCAAAAAGGAGAATGCGATTAGATTGGCTCAAACAGGCAACCCAATCATTATCACCAATCACTCAATTTCTCACCTTTTCATCCACGTGCACTACTTTGCTGTCTTATTTCGGCCCAAATCCTACGTTTCACACAGTGGAGAGGGTCCCACGAGCAGACCTTAAGAATGAAGAAAAGTCTTTTCTTCACTGCAGGACCCAAACTACCTGGGGGGGGCAGGAAGACTTGCTCCTCCTTTTAGATGAGTATTTTTTCGCCGAAATATTTTTTTCCAAATTTAGAAAGATTTTTGATTTTCTATTGCAACTAGCGGTATTAAAAGGTGGCTATTCTTATCAAGGTATTAAAAGGGGCTTAGGGTCGACACTGTAATAACTTATTTTAAAAAGCATTTTGTGGGTCCTGTTTTAGGAAGTATTGTTTGCTCAAATTCGCATATTGAGCAGTTCCTTAGTTGAAGCGATTTTTAAAATTAGAAGATATAATTTCAAGTTACAAATTGGTTCGACTATTTGTGATTTATCATTATGAAAAATACTATGCAGTGCACCTCCCTTATGAAGCAAATAGTATGATGGCTATATAATTGATTTCAGATATCATCAAAGGATCCCTGCTGAACCAACCGAGCTCGAGTCCACACCTCAATACGGAATCGCAAGCCCCATTGAATTCCCCCTTCCGTCTTCTGCTCCCATTTGGACGGCTGATTTCATGACAGGTTTTGATGTCTCCAAATCGCAACCAAAGGTAACACGTGATTACCCTTCGCGTTTCCTGCTTTTTTCAGAGCATTTTGTAAGAAATTTTGGTCCATACCTCACACTTGTCGATCTTGGTCACTTTGAGCAGTTTCTTGCTTTGTCTTTCAGAGTATTCAGATTTGACTTGAATCATTTGCGACTTTACAAAAGGCCTCTAAGATGAAAGGGTCATGTACCCAAGCAGGCATGGGTCGGCAGCTGTTCTGCTAATATCGACATTAGATCACTCCGATCAATTTTTTTTAATACCTCCAAATCAACTTAACGTTTCGCATGAATCAACGCGTTGAGAACTCAAATTGAAGAATTGAAAGTCTAGCATTTTGATTTCAGGTTCCACCCGATTACTTTTCATAAAGCTTCGTGTGAGCTGTCTAATCAAGAATTAATGCGATCATGAGATCATTCTTAAGTACTACTTAGGAATAAAATTGCATAGCATACTCGATTTTGAAGTGGTATCATAAACCAGAAACAAGGCCCCATTCTTTTTACCTATAGGAATTAACACTACTACTACCACCACCACTACAACTACCATAACATCACATAGATCTAAACTGCACACCGTGTTTTACCATGCCATGTCATTTCCCCCTATGATTTGTCAGTTCCAATAACTCGTTTAATGTTTTGGAAAACTGCATGCTATTCTCAATTTCGAACGTAGCAGGAACCAAAGACGGGTTTCTAAGGCGTTTTCCAAAGAAGTTTATTGATATTATGTGGTTTTCTCGTCCCTCTCCGATTGTTATTTTATTGTAAATCGTGTAGTACCCGAAACCGTGGTTATGGGTTTGTGCACTTAACCGCCACCGATGAAAAACTATTTTGAAACGCGAATGAAAAATTGGACCAAATTTTCTGTTCTTCGTGGCTTTTTGTCTTTGCAGACAATCTAATCTGTTGTTTCTATTGAAACTCACGGTCTAATGGTTGAAGCCCTGGGGAGATCAGGCCCTCCATCGTGATAAGGAAATGCCATAGTTCTCTTCCATGTAGGGAAATTGTTTTTTCGTCACCAATTATCAAATTTTCACATTTTTCAGGCCTTTGGCACTGATTCTGATGTGGAGCATGTCAAGGAACCAGAGATCAACCCAAAAGCTGTCGGTGGAAAGTCGGAGACAGGGTGCATTATTTCTTAATAAGACGAAAGCCGATGCTCAAGAATTTCTTGTTCGTTTTTTATCGTTTTTTGCTCTTTTTTCTATTTCCTCTTCGCACGTTCTTTTGTGTGTAGCTAGCCATGATTGTTCAACTAGGCAAATTCCTTGATTTGACCTCAAAAGAAGTTACGAAAAAACTAAAACTGTATATTGTAAACTTGTTCACTTGTGAATTAATTTCAACCATTCCATTGCACATTTATTCAGCATTCACTGGAAATTCAAATTGAATTGGATGAATTAAAAAACTATAAAATTATGAGCTAAAAGTGAATTTAATGATGACATAGAAAAATTATTGAACTATTTACTCTACAATTAGCAGTAATTCAAAACCACACAAAGTACAAATCCTTTAAGCATATTGCGTTGTATTGTTCAAAAGTAATTCTAGCAAAGGTTTGATGCATTTATTTCATTCCTTGATACTAAACGTAGGTAAAGTCTTAAAGATTCTATTTTCTACTCCATTCGACAGATAAATTTCTTTACTGAGACCGGAAAAAATCCTCCCCTTTACGGGTTCATCCATGCAAGAGACGCCTCAACGGCGGCAAATGTCGCAGCATTCACTGGAAAGGCTCTTAGGACGCAAACAGTCATTCCCCGCACGAAGACTCTGTATCCTTCCTCTCTTACGCTTTCTCTAATGCAATCTGCGTATCCCTTGTACCGTCCAATAGGGACAAAGCCTTCTGCTTGAATTTTCGACTTGATGACGTCAGTTGGATAAGAGTATACCCACGATGCCATGCCTGTGAGTCCTCCAGCAAGCATGACTTTTAAGGAGCTGACGTCTTCAAAGGATCCTCCAACGGGTGTCAAATGCTTCATCAGACAGTAGTAGATGCCAAAGTACAGTCCAAATGCCGGTATGTCTCGCAAAAGCGTAGCTGTCATTCCTCGGAATAAACCTACGACTCCCTCCTGTTTTGTGATTTTTACAATGAAACTTAAAGGTCCACGGTAGCCTGAAGAATTTTTAAGCCGTTGTCCTCTACCTTGTATCTGCAATTTGGTCTTTATTAATTCAACCGGACAAATGATGAGTGTCTGTGCAGCACCGGCCATGCATCCTGCAATGATTTCGCTTGACAATCCGGCGTCAGAGAAACGCATTACAGTCCCTTGTACTCCAAATATGACCGCATTTATACCGGCCTGACCTGCTATTGGTGGAATTAGGCCTTTATAGAGCCCATATACCTAGAAAAAAACAGACACCTTTCACGCTCGAAGCTGATTTGATAGGCCTTCATTGAAGATCCTTCAAGGTGGTACGGTGTAACTATCGATCTTTAAACGACTGAAAGCCGAGAAGGATGCCATTGTCCGTTAAAAGGTGTCCGGCTTCAGAGTTGTCCGTTGCGCTGAGGTTTCCCAAATAAAAACATGAAGCTATGCGGGACAAATTTGTCCTATTTTTATCAGACTGCTTTCTTTCGAATTACTCTTAAATAGAGTCCTGTTGAATTGGAGCATCGTCATAGGTAAGGCTTCAGGTGAGATTTTTCAGATAATTTTGTTGAAGGTGCAATACAGAACGAAGTCAGGTTAATTTTGAATGATTCGATTGGAATGGACCATCTTGCCTTTTCGCAAGCTCCTTACCGTTTAAAATGGGCTTATAAAGGCTTCCGATCTTTCATCTTGGATTATTTCACATCTGCTCGTGGAATAACTTTGACGCAACAAAAATTCGAAACAAATCAATACTGAAATACAGCAATCCGGGCCATTGAGTTACTGGAAACTTACGGATGAATTTAACAGTTTCTGCATTGAAACTGGTTTGGGAGGTGCAGCTTGTGAAGAAGAGGAAAGCAATACACAGGACTATGTGCAAATCTGGGAAGCAACAGGCCAAGGGAATTTGACAGAAATTTCCCATTCGCCTTAAGTCGCAAGCTTGCTATGGGAGTAACGAGATTTTCTTTCGCCAACGTAACATTGTAAGCTCATTTGAAGAAAGCATATTTCTCATTCTACCAAGTGAAATTCACAGTTAATGGTCGATAAAAAATATGTGGCAACCAATGGCATCATGATTTAAAAAAAAGTAGTACACACCCCTTCTGCTTTGAGGATTTGCCTTGCACAATCGACTCCGCTTTTATAAAGTCGATTTGATCCTTGAGTTTGCAGTCGAACCTTCGGATGAATTACATTCAGTGACTACATTACATTCATTACATTACATTCCTGTGTTTTGATAACAACCTTTGCCTAGGAAAGAAATGCAGCAGATTGTGTACAATCCAAGCGAACAGGTTTTTCACATTTTTCAAACTTGACTTTAATTGCTCATTATTGTGAAGTAGCCGTCTTGATTAACACCGTAAAATGTGGCAGAATGGAAGGATGAGATTAAATCTTGAAGTTTAACGGGTTTTTTCATTTTCCGACAACTCCAGCACAATATTTTGCAGGAGGAGAGGACGTTGATAATGGAACAGATTTTATCCCTTTCTTTTTTCATCCAAGATTTATTTAATCAAATATGGTGATCGATAGTGTGAAAAAGGCATTTGATTGACTGTTAGGAAGGCAAATCCTTTATAAAAAGCAATATAGGAACGGTACCTTGACTGTATCAAAGGGTTGTCCAACAACGGTGCCAGAAATTCCTAATCAAGAAATATATGTTTCAGTGCAGTTAAAAGTGATGAAAAGCAAAATTTATACGCTTTTACTGCTGTCTAAATTCTAGCACTTTTCCCATCGATGTTATTTTTGTAAAAAAATTGGCTCCGAAGTCGAAAACCTTCGTATTTCGGTTGAAAACTCCAGTCGATCAACTGCTTCGAAATTTAAAATACTTTGTAGTCACATTTTCGCCGATAAAGTAAGCATATTTCGTTGCTGCTTTGAGGTTAACAAATCAAATGATCCGTAGCAAGATTCGTATTGGAAATGTAAAAAGTATTGTGCAGAAAGACTTAATGTGATCAAGGCGAAAGAAGTAGTTTGGAACTGAAGCTGGAAATTGTGATGGCTTCAATAAATATTTTTATAAACAGATAATTTGAAAAAGAAACTTGCCTCCTATGCATCCAGCGATGAAGTCGACGTAAAGTCCAGTAGAAGTATTTCTTGCCCTTTTTTTCGACGAATTATCTGGCTCAATGGATGACATTTTGTACCAACTGCTTTCTGGGTGTTGGATTTCAATAAGAATTGGCGAATGCTCATTGCCGGGGGACGATAAGTAACGGTGAGTTCTTGGAACACTTGCATTATGCTATCAATTTTTAATTTACAGATTTGCACAATGTTCAGGGTAACTGGTAACAATTTCGAATTCAAACAATGCTAAAAGGTGAGACTTCTAAAACGTTACAAACCGAAATAAATCGCTACGTATAACTTAATTAAATGTTTTGTTGTATTTTAAGGATTATTGTGGCTAGCGAAGCCACTCTATTGATTTCGAGGCCACAAAATGGCATAAAATTTCGCTTCTATTTTGTGGTTTTTTCGATCTAATTTGAAATATAAAAGCATCTATAAATTTTCTTCGAAATACAAATGCGAGTATCAATATATGTCATTCAAGGTAACGCACGTTATTCAAATTGAACTCAAATGATTAACTATTACAACTTATGCAAATATCGACAGCATTAATAAAACTGGTCAGCTTAGCCATATTGAGCCGTGTTCACACTACGCAAACTAGCCTAGGCTAAATTAGCCCCAGGCCGAGCCGGCCATCTGTTCACACTGCAAACGCAAAGATGGGCTGAGCCCAGGCTATTTTTTGCGCCCGCGTAGCAGTGATCTATCCACGCACGCAAAGTTACGAAATGGCGGGTTTTTGGCAGGGAGATTTGGCAGGTTTCGAGCATCTTCGATGTATGTTTTTGCTTAAATTGATGGCGTTGGCCAGCATCAATTTTTAAAGAGAAGGGAACATGAGCAAACTGAGCAAATGAATAACCCAGCGTGGTTTGGCGTCCCTGTTTTAACTTGCACGCGTGCGTGACTGCAATATACACAAGGCTCAGCCCAAGATTCTCTTCACACTGCATTGAAGCTGGGCTCAACCTAGGCCAAGCCGACCTCAAAACCTGGGCCAAACTAGCCTAGGCCGACCCCACGTTTTCTGCGTTCACACTAGCCTGGGCTGAGCCTAGGCCAGTTCACGTAGCGTGAACAGGGCTTTAGTAGTACAACTGGTTTTGAAATTTCTTTGGCTTTGATAGATTTCATTATTGATGGAGTGTATTGTCACAATATTGACAACCAAGAATAAATGCATTCCTGTAATTTTGACAGAAAATTGGTGAAGTCACAGCTCCTCCGCAGTTTTGGTGAATATGGCGGCGTCCATCTCCGGTCATTAGGCTTCGAGTCACACAGCTGTGCAAATATAACGAATGCTAAAATTGGGGTCTGCCAGCTGGTAGTGCTGTATATTTAACCCCCAAATCCTTTCCCAAATTTCCGAGCGGGGAGGTCGGATGCACCATTTTGAAGGTGTGGTATGGCTCAATCGAGGTTTCACACCCCGTCCTACCGCATACAAAATGAACATATCAGTTTCATTCGTTCTGCAATTGGGGTGAAAAACTTTTGTCTTCCTGGCTACAACATAAGGATGTGAGTGCTGGGTACTCAAGAAAGTCTAAAGGGTAAAAATACTCTGAGCTAGAGTGCTAAAGAAGCGTCGTCGGAACCACTTGACGTGAATGGAGAGCAAATGAGTAGACCCAGGAAGATATAATTTATTGGATTTGTAGTGACAGTCATCTAAGAAGAATCGCAACACTTGAGAGGATCCCGAGGATGGTAGAAAAAGAGATGCGAAGACAACGCTCGAGAATGGACTGGAATAGGCCGGGCAGAATCCCAAAGAGCAACGGAGGAAATAAACAGATGGAGAAGAGAGGCGACGGGGCTTCACAAGTGCTGCAGCGACATCTACGCTAGAAGCAAGAGGCCCCCTACAGTTTGGCATCATATAAGAAGATAGAATAATCAGACTGACCATTAGAAATTGGCTCAGAAACGTGCAGCACAGACCGGAGTGACGTCATATCATCAGTTGAGTCAGGGCGAGTCAACCATAACTCAGTCTCAGCATCCCTGGATCACCAAACTCTATCTTGTGCCTTCTGGTACCAATTTGCTGTTCCTACAAATTTGGTGATGCCATTAATCCATCCTCATACATAGTCGGTCTTTGTTCATCTTTCCTTTCATCTGACATTTCAACAGCAAACTGATAAAATCTACAAGAATGCCTCAATTCACTTGAAACTGCTGCAGCGAATTCGACCAAACACTAGCCCACAAGTAGCAGAGAAGATATACAACGTAATGATAAGGCCAGTCCTTTTATGTTGCTATCCAATGTACATAAGCTAAAACATGGATGCTACAAAGGAATCTTAACAAGTCCCAGCATACATCTGGGCAGACTTTAAAAATTTCCCCATGAAAGCTACTTTGTCGATTTTCAATTTCTCAGACCAAAAAATTTCATTAGGTACCAGGAGAAAAATGAAGATACTTCTGAAGATTTTTTCGAACAACTCTATTTGATGCTAGATTCAACAAAAGATTCTATGTTACTTGGGAAATGATCGATTTTATCTTTCGTTGACTTCATAGTTGAAATCCGGGCGCAATATTAAATTTCTTATGAATATAGTCAAAGACTTTTGTTTCACAAAAAAAAATATGAGAACTAGAACAATGATTATAACGGTATCGCAACTTCTATATCCAAGTTCCTGAAAGGATAATCCCACGGAGGCTTGAAAACCAAAAAAGGTTTGACACGTCTGGATGGTAGATAAAGGCGAACAATTGTTATTTTGGATAAATATTGCTGCTATGATATTTGCTATAGCCAATGTGAATGAATAAATACAAAGCAGTGCCATATCCTCCTAATAACCGTTCTATTTCGTGGTAAGTATCTCGCAAAGGTGAGATATTGCCCAGTCAGACAGACCCAGGAGCACATGCGGTTTCATCGATCAAGTTGGTTCAGCTAAAGAGCGTCTTATAATGCCGGAGCCTCAAGTTGAGTGTACCGTTCCCAGAATTGATATTACCGATTGTCTAAAAGCTACATAATATACTATCAAATAGGCGTCAATGGTGTCATATTTATACAAAAAAAACTTAAATTCACAGCATAGGAATAAAATTATCTACAATCCTACCAAATCTGATAATCATCCAAAGCAACACAAAAATTAACAATTTAAGAACTATGAGGGCCTTCTAACAGAATTAGGCCAATTTCTACTCCCGCAAAGGTAGCGGCATTGACTGGAAAAGCTCGCACGAGACACACCGAAATGCCTCTAGTGAATACAGCATAACCCTCCGTCTTCACACTTGTTCTAATACAATCTGCGTAACTCCTGTATTTGCCAATGGGGGCGATTCCTTCTGCTTGTATCTTTGACTTTATCATGTCTGCTGGGTATGAATACGCCCAGGATATAATTCCAGTAAGACCACCAGCAAACATCAATTGCAAAGTGCTTATGTCCTTAATAGTCTTACCTTTCGGTATAAAAGCATGACACAGAGAGTAATAGACACCAAAATAAACCCCAAATCCAGGCACATCTCGTGTTACGGACACCAATAATCCTCGATAACAACCTCTAATTCCTTCACTTTTATAAATTTTCTGTAGACAGTCAAAGGTCCCCACGTAGACTTTGTTTTTCTTTTGCAATTTTTGACCCTGTCCTTGCACTTGCAACTTGGTTTTTGCCAGTTCGACGGGAGTAATTATCAAAACTTGAGCAGCTCCTGCCATCATTCCTGCCAAAACTTCTGTTTTTAATCCAGGTTGCATGTACTTTACTGCACTTCCATGGACACCAAAAATTATTGCATTTATGCCTGTAAGACCCCACAATGGAGCAGTCAAGCCCTTGTATAGGCCTGTCACCTAAAAGGGAAACTTAAAAACCTAAGGGAGATTAAATTTAACAAACCAATTATGGCAACACAGGATATATGACATTGCTTGGGACCATGCCTTCATTTAAAACAAAATTTTTTTCTGCTACACTAGATATCCAAAAAGACCATCATACAAAAGCCATAAAATCTTTCAAATATCATCAGCCTCATAATTTGATTTTCATCTGACTTTCAGTAATTAACAAAATTCATTCTAATGGACTAGAGAAGCGGTAAAAAAACTATGGAGAGTTGGATAAATCTTTGATGTGACCATAACCCACCCCTTCTCTTTTGATAATTTTGGCAACACAATCCAATGCACCATTGTATGTCTTCTTGGCACCTTGGGTTTGTATTCTAACCTGGATTAGGATAAAGATATCTTCATACGCATAATAATATTTGATCTGCAGGGAATATATGCATAAAAATGACAAACTGCCATTAAATGTTTCCTATTCAAACACAAAATTGGTGCAATCACTATAATTCGTAATCGCGACTTTGCAGACAAAGGAAGCTTATTTATCCTATTAATCATGTGTTGTTATCAGCACAACACAATCCAAGTTTTCAACACAAGAACACAAGAGAAGTTTCTCTCCAAAAAGCTATCCTTAATGCAGACAATCCCAAATCCCCCCTTCTTTAGAGTATGGGTGCTTTCACATCTGTGTAGGTGCTCCAAAATCCACTCTTCGTTGTCTCAACAAAGTCCAGTCCAAAGCCATTCCTCCCATCAACAATCTCAATCTCATTAAATCTCGCCAACCTCTTTCCCATCGTTGTTTAGTTGCAGATCTTTCCATCTGTTATCATTCCTGTTCCTCTGAGGCATGTCAGGAACACCAGAAGCTCAACCCACTCTATCTCCTCTTAGCCTTTCACATTCTACTTTTGTTGGGGCTTTGCAGATATCATCATGGCCTTTCCCCAACATAACTCCCTAAAAAGTATCCACCAAGAAAAAAGATATCCTTTGACACATGGCTACCTTCACAGTATCAAATGGATGTCCAACGAGAGTTCCAGCTGCTCCTGAAATGATAAATAACTGCTGTGATAACTTACTTTTCCAAATTCAAAATAAACTTTTTTCTGCTGGGTGGAATAAGGAAATTGAAAATTGATGAACTCAAAAGGAAATTGATATATCATGAGAAAGAGGCATTTCACGTCCTTAACTAGTTTGCCCACTAACTTATGATACTAAGACATCATTGTGAATGGGATTCTTTGAAATCCTCTTTGTTTCATCCCTAGATTTTAAAATAAGCCAACAGGATAAAAGAGGAAATCCAAACAAAGAGCATTTTGGAGGTATAAGAGCATTGGAACTGATAAATTAATGCTTTGCAATGTGATATGCTCCTTTGCTGTTTTCTATTCTGACTTAATGGTATATTATAGGACACTAAGAAGCTATGCATGTCAAGCAGGGCATGGGTCCTCCCTCTCCATGTGACTACATTTCATGGTTTGTACACCGTACACCCTTGAATCTTTGAATATCAAAAATTTGAATTTTAAATTAAAAATTAAAGGAGGAGTGCAATAAGAAATGCAGAGTTGCTTAAAATGTAATGAGGAAAGAAATAGAAAAGGCAAAAGAAGAAATCTTGCAAGAAAACAGTTGCAAGAGTCTTTGAACGGCACAACTCAAGAACTGCATGCAACATAGTTAACGAGGTAACCCATGAAAAATCAGCAAAAGTCTCAGTAGTCAAAGATGCAGGTAGAAAACTGTCAACCGAAGCAGTAAGATTCAGAAGAGGTTGGCAGATTTCATTCAAAACTATACAGCTCTCTGACCTCTACAAATGAAGACATCATAAATGTGTTAGAACGTCCAAGCCAAGAAGAACGGGAACCTGACATTTTTGAGAAGCAAGATTGAAGAAGCTGTAAAATCTTTGAAGAACAGAAAAGCTGCTGATTTTCACAACATGCCATCAGAACTACTAAAAAGTGGAGGAGATAGTACAATTGGAATTCTGCACAAAACATTTAAAACTGCATTTGACAGAATATGGCGAAAAGCACTGTGGCTAGTAACAAAGAAGCACTAACAATACGAGTAAAACAATGGTCACCTGAAGAAGTGACGCAGAGGAAGCTATATCAAAATCGTTGCAACAAAATTTCGAAAAAATGTTGATATCTCAGCTCTGTATTGAATGCAGACCTCACCTCAGTGCGTGAAACCAAGAAGAGATTGGCTATTGCCACAAATCACCTAGCTGAACTCAACAAACTATGGGACTCCAACTCGATAAGCACTTCAACTAAAATCAAATCACTTTTTATGGGTGTGAAATGTGGACCTTTACGAACTGTCTAGAAAAATGAATCAGCTCATTCGAACTTCGCTGCTTCAGACGTGTTCTTGGAATCACATGGAAGCAGAAAATCACAAGCATTGAAGTCAAAAAAAACATTGAAAGACAGATTGGCACCTACGAACCATTCTTGGAGACAAGGAGAAAACGGAAGCTACAATGGTTTGGTCATGTCGAAAAGACGGACCGGAACTTTAGCATACGACAAAATGCACGGTGCGGTGGTAGGGAAGAGAGGAAGAGGGGGGCCAACAAATTCGTTGTTGGGAGGCACCATGGTATGGACAAAGAGGAGTGCAGAAACCTGTGTCAGACTAGCAAGGGACAGCGATGGATGGAGAGGATCGTGAAGTCGTCAAAGTACCCGTACGGTCAATGGCTACGGGGAGTGACCTGCATGACATGACTTGGTGATATTCCAAAGGAAAACTGAGGCTGAAAAAAATTCCATCTTGACCAATATTCCTTGGGTACAATCAAACAGTCCACACTTAAACACAAAATCAGAGCTATCATATTAATTCCTACTTACAAAAACAGCCAAAACAATTAATTATATTTTAATACTGTTTCAACCAAGGGCCTTTGCCACGCCATGCCAACCTTCTTGCAGGTGGCATGGTCAATTATAACTGTGACTAGCCAAAGATTTATTTTGATCGAAGCTAATAGAATCAGATAGCAACTCATCTTTTCCTTTAGTCATTCACTGTTATATCAATCTTTAATTATATTGTTGACAGTTTCATTTGAACAATACGTTACAGTAGTCTAGATGGATCATACAGTTGTGGTCAACTCAGCCATAATAACATAAAACTCGTACCACCAATGCAACCAGCAATGAAATCGATGTAAGCCCGTTTCTCAAAAACTGGGTTTCTCAAATTCTCGGATGTTTGAAGATGCAGAACTTCTTCCAATTCTTGGCCGGCTGCAACTTCAGCCATCACACTCTCTCTGCCTGCTCCCAGAACACCGGAGATCCATCAACTACAACAACAGCACAATGCCTTCAACTTGCCCCCTTAATTGCGCAATCGAGATATGTCGCGGTGTCAATGCCCGGACTAAAAACAAACGCTTTTTAGCGTGCTAGCGACAGGCCTTGGTGGCCTATACAAAGCCCCAGCAGTAGGGCGAGGGAGAAAAAGAAAGTGAAGGCTTCAAAGGATAGGGAGATAGGATCAAGTTTATTGATCATAGACTTGAAAGAGGGCAAGTTGTGGGATTCAGGGAAGGAAAAGAAGGCAAGCATCAGTGCATCTTTTAAAATTTTTTTTACTGCTGAGGCAAAAGCTCAGAGGGACCGCACCCTTGAACCTACAAGCACCTTTATCGAAAGAAATGACATTCACACAAAAGCAGACAAAACTTTTATAATATCTGTTTTCATAAAGGATCGATAGGCATGGATTACATACATGGATTAGATAGGATTACATGGATTACATACATCCAGCACCAGCAACATCAAAATTCTCTTTCCCTTCAAAGCTGTTCATTCGGGAAAGAATTTCGTATATCTTAGTTGTAAAAATTCAAAAACAGCTGGTCTTGGATCATAGATTGAAGTGCCAATACCATTTAAGGAAATTGTATTGTTTACAGAGTCCTGACTAATGCTGCATCTCTGAATGGCTTTGATATTATTATAATGTGAAACTGCTCGCTCTGTTGCCACGCTGTGTGGTGAAATACATAGCAATGCCGAAAGAAATGCTGTTGATAGGCCGGTGTTGGATTGCGCAATGCTCCTAAGCTTTAGAGCGTAGAAAGTTTCTTGATCCTCAATCTGCGCGAAAGCACTGCATGACTATGCTTATGCCAACGCAGTCACTGAAAACTTCTTCTTTCCGCTATTTAACTTTTTCAAGGGATGAGAATGCACCAATATTTGGAACAAGTTAAGTCGTAGCTATGGTCAAAAGGGCCCATCACTGTTATCGGGGACATCATTAATGAGGTCTAATGAGGAGGAAAGCCTTGGTTGCGCTTGCATTGTGATTGGATCCATGTGAACTCGAGGCTGCAGTATTGCCCCAGGGTACGAAAAGCACTTGGTGTGGCCTTTCGATCTGCGATGGATCCAGACAAATAAAGTTAATCCACATTATTCAAATGAGTCAAGTTAATTATCTCTGTCCTTCAAATGAAATGGAGGAGCTCAATTTAATTTGCAGAGATGTAACTGGCGATTGGGTCCTGCAGTTTTGGATCTTGCGGTTCACAATTTTATTACGCAAATATTACACGAGTTTGCACACCTGACAGGTCCATGCAAATATTAAAAGCACCTAAACAGTTTCTTTACAGCTTATCAGCGCAAATCCCATGAACCTTTCTCTCAACTAATCGAAAGAGAATGCCACATCTTGATGGAGTCTTTGTGCGAAATGTAAAAGCAATGTTGGACGAAAGGAACGCTGAATTAAGGCCACGCATGGCATGTTAAGAATGGTCTGAACTCCACCAAACTTAATCAATATTGGTTTACGACTGCAGAATCGGAGTCGTTAGTTAACAACCACATGCTACACTTGACCAAGCCCTCACGAAAGTAAATTCATTGATGGTTATATGTTTGCCATCTCGTTTTACGCGCTATTCAGCATTGGTGTCTTGTCGGTGACGTGTCAGCGGTTAGGGTTTGCGACAGTCCGTAGCTGCTATTGACATAAATTTGCCTACCCATTGCCTCAAAATGCTCCACTGTCAGTTAGAAATGCCGAATGTTGATGTTGATGTAGAGACTAGGGCAGACCTGGGCAAACTACGGCCCGCGGGCCACGTCCGGCCCTTTGTACGTCCGCCCCGTCCATCCCGCGTGAGGTCAATCATAGACGCCATAAATTAAACAAAAATCTTTTTTTTCTTTTCTTTTGAAATTTTTTTGTAAAGCATTACGTTACGTTACTTTTGTTTGAGCATATGCACGTAATTGAGTGAAGGTTAGCAGCTACACGGGATGATAGCCAGGTCACCCTCAAGATGTCGGCTCACTCTAAGAAATGAAAAGTTTATAACGAATGCCATGTTTTCAACACGACATGGACTGCCAAGTATTTCGGTACAGGAGTCAAAGGTAAAGCCATGTGCTTAATCTGTGGTACACAGACTGCTGTGTTTAATGAGTATAATTTGAATCGCCACTACACTACCAAGCATGAAGATAAATACAGAAATCTTTCTGATGAAGAGCGTGGAAGAGAGTCTGATTCATTGCTTGCAAACTACAAACCCAACAAGGATTCTTTGCTAAACTTCACAAGTTATGTAATTTCTCACAAAATCGCCAGAAAAGTAAGGCGTTTTACGACGGAGAGTTAATTGATCAGAGCAATAATTTAAAACACAGACAATTTGTTTTATTGTTGGAGGAAAATGAGGTTAAACAGGGTGATGTAAGCTATCACTTTACTGCTAAGTGCCTCAGCCTTGGCAAGGTACTGAAAAATTTCTGGGACCTTAGAGACCAGATTCAGGATTTCTGTGTTAAGAACGGTCGTGACGTCCCAGAGCTTACAGATAAAGGTTGGGTGGCAGACCTCGGATTCGCTGTGGATGTGACTGCACTAATGAACGAACTAAATGTCTAACTGTAGTGCAAGGACCTTTTTGTGCACGAGATGTACAATGCAGTGAAGGCTTTCGTGTGAGAACTCCAGCTTCTCTCAAGCCAAGTGAAGGACAACATTCTGACCAGCTTGCCAACACTTCAAGAAGCCAAAAGACCAGGTGATCACCTCCAAAGTACTCAGCCGTGATAGAAGCATTGCATGCAGAGTTTTTAAGGCGATTTAAAACCTCTTGGGAGTGAAATACGCATGAGTTCTTCTCCCTTCAACTGCAGTGTGGATGGTGCACCAAGCGAAGTTCAGATGGAACTCATTGAGCTGCAGCCAGACACACTTCTGGCAGATCATTTCAAGTCAGTCGCACTGCTGCACTTTTTCTCCTCCTTCAAGTGACCGTGGAATGACCTTCCTGCTGATACCAAACAGGCCCCTTCCCTAGATAGATATCAACAATCTATTCAGGAATTAATCTCTTTCTGATCATATTCTTTTTAAATTTATCAAGCTTTTAACAGAATGGTTTGACATTGTGATTAAGCTTTTCCTTGGTAATTCAATATTTCATATTAAAAGTATTTTAGTGTTAGCTCTAGTTGATGGACAAACATCCTTTATTGTCCGAGAAAAGGTTTCAGTACGACGAAATTATGTTACTTCTGTTCTTTACAATGCCTAATGTTTAAATACTAATTTTCTAGTCCATATTATAAACGCAGAGAATCACAAGTCTGAATGATAATCAAAGACAATTCCCTGAATATTGGTTAATACCCAAGATACCAATCGTAAAGGATTTGCACAAATTCTCGTCAGGCCAAGTAATTTGGAAAAATTCAACCTGTTCGATTTGTCACTAGATTGCGAATTCCTTCCATGTTTCCTAACTAACATCTGAAAGTCTGACAGATAAAGGGCATCCAGGTAAGTGAACGACCATATTATAATGGCAGGTAGGTGCTCTAACCGCTAGGTCAGATGCCCTAGTCATGTACGAAAAACAAGTTGAAATGTCATGATATACATTTAAGCTTTGGAGAAATGCTGAAGGCAAACAAAGAAACAAGCTGGGAATAACGGTCAATGCATGAATTCATTCACAAAATACTGGCTAGATACAAAGTGAACTTTGCTTACAAAACGAAGTTGGATGAATATAGTAGATGTCACTGATTAACTAGATTCTTACATTTTGAAGTTGAATTAAATAAATAGAAGCAGTGTTGATAACAATTGAGAAAGGAAACAAAAGAAGAAAATGCGTTTAACCGATTGAAACATGGCAAGATAATGTTATAACGGGAAGAGAGAGGCAAGGGGAAATCTAAATCGAAGATGAGTTAAAATCAGCAGAACGTAGTCAAACAACAGCAGAAAGTAAGATTAATCCGTGGTGAAATATTTGCTTGAAAATGTCAAAAGCAGCAACACCATAGAGAGAGAGACCCTGGGAGAGGAGAGAGAGAGAGAGAGAGACCCTGAGAGAGGAAGAGAGAAACCCTGAGAGAGGAGAGAAAGATGCTAGAGAGAGAGAGAGAGGGAGAGAGATGCTAGAGAGAGAGAGAGAGAGAGGGAGAGAGATGCTAGAGAGAGAGAGAGAGAGAGAGAGAGAGAGAGAGAGAGAGAGAGATGCTAGAGAGAGAGAGAGAGAGATGCTAGAGAGAGAGAGAGAGAGAGGGAGAGAGATGCTAGAGAGAGAGAGAGAGAGAGATGCTAGAGAGAGAGAGAGAGAGAGAGGGAGAGAGATGCTAGAGAGAGAGAGAGAGAGAGAGAGAGATGCTAGAGAGAGAGAGAGATGCTAGAGAGAGAGAGAGATGCTAGAGAGAGAGAGAGATGCTAGAGAGAGAGAGAGAGAGAGAGAGAGAGAGAGAGAGAGAGAGAGAGAGAGAGAGAGAGATGCTAGAGAGAGAGATAGAGAGATCCTGAGAGAGGAGAGAGAGACCCTGAGAGAGGAGAGAGAAACCCTGAGAGAGGAGAGAGAGACCCTAAGAGGGAGAAGATGGCGTAAGACTGTTAAATAGGTGATAGAAACCAACAGGTAATATGCCCTGGGACTATCAAGTAACAGTAGTAGTCATTGTAGTAGCAGAAGTAGTAGTAGTAGAAGTAGCATTAAAAGTAATAGTAGAAGTAGTAGTAATAGTCATTAGGTGACACATCAGAAACCATCATGAAAATGAAAAAAATGGTCACCAATAATCTTGAGACTAGGAGAGGTTGCCATTCATCACCAAAAAACATGGCCACTGTTCTTGGAACTTACGTAAGATATGAAGATGTTGTCTAGATTATTTCTAAGAAGAACTTCCAAGTAATAATGGAGGAGTTGTTTAAATGTCACGGGCATTAAAATCAAATTACTTTACTCGCTGTTTTCAGGTCAAACTGACTAAAAACGGCGGGACATTTCTTAACAGAAAATACGGGGGTAATATATTGATTATATGAAGCGAAACTTTTGTACAAGGACTTCTTGTGGCGGATCACCTACATATGAATAACAAATTCCTTTGAAGCTCTCAAAAATTAGTTGAAAGACTAAATGATCAACCCAGAAAACTATGCATGAAAAGGAGAAATAACACTCCGCATTGGCAGTCATTGCTTCCAAGGGAACCTTTCAAACGCAAAAATTTTATTACCCGGTTTGGAGTAGAAATATCCGGAAAAGTATTCAGAAACGTATGGCGAAAATTCATGAAATTGGCATTGCATTTCTCATAGACACGCGTTCTAAGAAAACCCTTACTTCATCACATGGAGGGAAAGTCTGCTTTTGACACAAAACTCACTAATATTGAACATGAATATTAATATCTAATGGAATTATCAACACTCACTCAAAGATAATTATAGGATAACCTTGATTTCGTGAGATTTTAATTCAAGATTTGAAACGCATGAAATATGCCAAAAATCTGCACCAAAAACAGTTCTAAAAATGTCAATAAGCTGGAAATAAGTATAAGGAATGAAATAAAAAATTCATCTTTTTACTTTATCAACTGCACTGGCCGAATGAATCTTCTCAATCGACAATTTGCAACCCTAAAGGAGACTCACATATTCTCAAACTTAGGCCATTAGAATGATTCAAAGTTTGAACAAGAATTTGCTATTTAATGACAAGCGCAGTGATTACTGACGAAGTGATCATTGATATGCAATAAAAAATACTTGATCACTGATGAACCAATCACTGCTGGAGTGATAGATCACTAACAAGTAACAAAGATGTCACCAATTAGTTGTATTTTTTCGATGCGATTTGGTGCAACGTGTCACACATCAATTCTCCCCCATTGCCAGCAATGTCTTAATGGGCCTTCTTACTTGACTTCCATTTTTTCGTTGCTTCTATTCTTGTGTCCGGAGAGAGCTGATTCATGGCCCCCCCTAATACACTCGATGTTGCCTCTGTAGCTAGTATTAACGGCTGTACGATGGAAGGGGGGATCTGTCTGAGAACACCACCAACAGCTCCCGTAACACCTTTCTTTTCGTGCTCCTCCACAGCTACTTTAACAATAGTTGTAGCGGTCTGAGAGATCCCCTGCAAGGACAAATGGAATGAAACAAAAATCAAAGAAAACAAAATGCGAACAAAAGTGCAGTGAAAGATATAAGATATAGATCAATCAGAATTATCAGCCACATCATCATAGTTACAATCGATCAGTACAAATCAGCCTTTGTTTCTCATGGTCTAAATTAGTCCGAAATTATAATTAAATTGTAAGTTCTTTTGAACCTAAATCATGGCTTAATCACTGCAGAATCACTACAGAATCATAGCAAGCAGCCTTAACAAACTTAGCAATCTTAAGAATCATGCCACATCATTGCAAACACGGACATACCTCTGATAACACGTTGTAGGCATTTGTAACCCCTTCTCTTAAATCAACCGGTTGCTCTCCTTTCAATGGAAACGAATGAGCTTTTTCTGCTCCTCCCTTGAGGCTTGCAGCTGGACTAACCATGTCATGCGCTGTCTCTGCAGCAATCTGCGATGAAGAAATAGAGAGATGCTATTTGATATAACACTGGATTAAGTGATTCACAAAACAGACCACATATTTCTACAGGTATGGCTCTCGTCGGTGTGGAAAGTTAAGTATCAAATCAAGTTGATTTTTCGCCTTCAGTCAGCTCTGTCCAGCACATCTTCCTCTTTGATTATTCAGTAATCAAGATCTTCTCAGCACAACCTTCCTTTGACAAACGTATAATTTTATTTTCTCTAAACTTGGCTACTTGGTGTCCACACCTTCATAAAGATTTGGCTTGGATTATTATGATCGTATGCCCTTCCAGCCAACAACCTCTTTTGGTTGCCTGCTATGACATACGAGGATGTAATATGGTCCTATTCTAACCAAGCAGCCACATGGGAGTCATTCGGTCTTTAATAAACAAATAAAATTATAAGAATCAGCCCCCCCCCCCCCGAGGCAAAGCTTAAAGATTGGAAGCAATTAGTGGTCTGTTTCAACTAAGCATACTCATCTGATCAATTATTCAATGGATTGAAGCTGGAGCATACCTGGACTGTTTGCACAATTCTATTCGTGATTTCAAGCACAGCCATTGCAGTAGAAGTACTAAATGAGTGGGCTCCCTTCTGAATACCACGAACTAATCTTCCGTCTTGTCTATACTGCTGAACTGGCAGCCAAAAAAGGTCTTTAATTCCTTGGTACAATTGGACAAAACTATAGGTTGGTCCCACACCACCAAGAATTCCAGGGATCTGATTCGTTTTTATGTCCATCAACCATTCATTCAAGGCATATGCCAAAATTTTGTCATTTCCAAGCAATCCACTTCGGCAGCAAAGTCTTTTAAGTTTTATTTCGGAGCAGTTCAACTGAGCGAGGCCAATCAAGAGACCAGCCAGCGTACCCTGAAACAAATCAAAGTGTACAAGGACAGCTCAGTCAATACAGTTGAACAAAACTACAAATTAAAAAGAAAACAAAAGTTTCTTTCTTTTCTGTCATGAAAAGTGACGACAACGGATGATAGAAAGAGGTCATCATGAAACAGGACCTGGCATCGCAGCAACATGGTTGCTTATAGGAACTGATGTTTCACTGCCGTACGCCATTCCCTAAACATGCCTATTTTTGCCATATAAAATCCTCATGAAAACTTCACTGTCAGTGGTAAGACTCCTACGCATTGATCCTAAAGTCAATGGTTCAAGCCCCACCTCAGCTAATCTTCCACTTAGAGTGAGGAGAGTCAACAGCTCTCTGTAATTCCAGGAGTAGGAGTCACAAGTTGTGGTCACATCGAGAGGAAGGACCTGGAAACTGTTCGATAAGCAAAAAGCTTCTCAGTGTCCATTAACAATGTATAAATATATAAGAAGACTTCATTGGTCTATTTCAAGACTGCCAAGTGATTATTGAGTATTTAAACTGGTAAGGTGTTTTGACAACTGGATTACAAAGGGCTTTGTTTTTCAATGCTTTCTACCTTGCATCCAAAATAAGATGAATCATGGAGTAGATCCTAGGACACTTAAGAGCTATGCTTATCGACCAATGTCCTTCCTCTACATGTGAACACATTTCGTGATCCCTACAATTTGAATTGCAGAAAGCTAGCGAATCTCCTTCAGAACTCAGCAGAAGCTCAATGGGCAAGAGGTTTATCATTAAGTTGCTCTTTCCTTAGTAAAACACAAGTTAGAGGGAGTGTTATGAAGTGTGATTGTCCCCTTCGATGATCAGCAACAAAGGTTAGACAGAGTAGATAATTTTAATACCTGGTCCATGTTGACAGACTTTCCATGGTAATCAAGACGAATGGGAACATCAGGTGAGAAAATAACTGAGCGAAAAAAAATAAGCTCTTCTTCCTGAGATGACGATGGTGTCTCTTTTATTGGATTGTCTACCATGAATGTTCCTTTACATTGCCGGGTTGCTTTATTCAATGCATAATGATCATCTTGAATATTCATAGCATCAATGGGAATATCGCTTGCAGGAGACGAAGAGAATCGAACTGATTCCCTCTGCACTACTCGCCCTGAGAGAAAAACATTAAAATCAACAGACTAGCAATGGTTTGATTGCATAATGGTTGCTTCTTATGAGTGACGTCTTAAGATAGGATAGTGAATGATGTTGAAAAAATACAGCGCAATACTTCTTCCTGTCCACGTCACTATGCGTACAAAGATCTTTGATCACAATTACAATAATGCGCGGAACAGCAGATTGGGGTGGAGATGGAATACTAGCGAAGAGCGACCAACCCACGAGAAGACAGCTGAGGAAAGAGCGGTTTCATGTGTAAAACTACCGGCCCATACGACAAGACGATAATCAAAAGAGAAAATTTCACGAGAATAAATAGAGGCAAAAAACAGGGTCCTAACCAAACCTCTAATTGGAAAAGATATCAGTTTAAGTACATTTTATGGCATTGAAAAGGAAGGTTCATCACCGCTGATGCCATATAAACATTCTTTCTGCACATGAAACAAGCTTGCAGCCTTCCCGACTCTAAATTAAAGTGTTGACTCAGAGAGAACTCGAACTATCGACTCTGATAATGTAAGCAAGTGCTTCGGAGATGTAGCAATAAATATGAAAGTTGAAAACTGGGTGGGCTGCTTTCTTGGAATCCTTTAGAATAACATTTAGAGTGAGCCTGTGAATTGACATAGGAGAGAAAAATGCAAATAAGAAGACATGCCATCGGGAGCGGCAACTGGAATCTTCCCTAAATTATCATGCGAGAGTTCTGTGAAGAACTTCTTAACGAAGAACAAAGCATCTTGATCAATATTCAATCTGACTGGTTGGACTGATATCCTCAAACTTCCTTCCTTGTTCTTCACTCCATCTTCCGGTTTCGTGAGTAAAAGCTTCAAAGTCACCTAAAAATTGAAAAAAGATTGATTCCTTGACGATTACTCATTATGGAAAATATGTAAATAAAAAAGAATGATAAATTATAAGGTGATCAGGCAGATAAAAGAGGAATTTTGGAAATTGCTGCCTTTAATTGAAATGGAGGACTGAATAACACATATATTAAAGGGAACGGAAATTCTCCGGGCAATACCTATGGGAAAAAACTGTGAATGGGTTCGGTAAATGGACAGAGAGTGAAGAGAAGGCCTAAGGTCAGAATTCGCAATAACATGAAAGAGATCTGTGGATGCGCGATGGTTGAGCATAATGGAAGCATGGTGGAGGCGGTCTGTCCAAAGGGCCACCGATGTTAGGCAACTAAGATTACGATTATTTCTGATTACGAGATCAACTGCAAATCGGATTCGATACCGAATTGCTTGTACTTACGACTATGCTGCAAATAGCATAGCAAATCGTACAAGTAGAAAATTGCGGCAAAAAAGGTCTTACCATGTTTGCACTGGCCTTCAAAGGCAAAGACTCAGAGGCAAATCGATAAAGTAGTTTGTTGATCTGTGATGACTGAAGACGATCAGTTATTTCAACGTCGTAAATAAGAAGAACATTTCTTGATATTTTATCCACGTCATCTGGGTATATTTCATGTTGAAACCGAATCTATGGAAGCAAAAAGCATTATGCTAATATAATTGATAATATTCGTTTCTATAAAATACACAACGAAAGCCTTCCAGTAATGCACTCTTTCTTCTGGGCGTGGATATTGCTCAGTGATAAGTCATTCGCCAGCCTTATTTTCGACTACAAAAAAGAGTGTTCTACTGTGAGTTGCCAGACGCAAAATGTTCAGCTAGTAGGCAAAAGTTGAAATACCAGGACTGTCTGCGTAAGCATCTGAAAGAGATCCACGTGGAAACATCTGGCCTGGCTGAAAGATGATATGAAAGAGCTGAATGGAGAAGCAGAGTCCAAAATGGTGTGAAAGATTTTGAGAAGAGGCGTGTGGAGAAGCATATTCCAGAATGGTGTGAAAGATTTTGAGAAGAGGCGTGTGGAGAGACTGGAACAGAAGCGCGCAATATGACACCGTGACGTCACGACCACTGCTACTCAATATCAATTTGTGTCAACAGTGTGACCGTGATTGCCATCTCACGAGAGGACGCATGCAAGGCGATGAGACAGAAGATGACTGGGATGCCTCACTCGAAGACGAGATGGCAAGAACCTAGTGTGTATGTGTGTTTGTTTGTATATATGCTTGTATTTATGGTTGTAGTACAAATTTGATGATTTTAATGGAGCAGTGTCAACATTTCGGTTGGGAATTCTGATCTGCAAATATTCAAAATATTTTGCCATGGCTGAAACAGATGTGTTACTGTTAAACATTGGCAATTGAAAGCTTCCACAACTTATTGACATAAGTACAGATGAAGGATAAACAACTTACCTTGCTTAAATGGAATTCTACTAGCGTGCTGCTATCTCGTCCTGTGCCGCCATTTCTATTTTGCACATTTCCCTTTTCCTTTTCTTCACTTCCAATCACTCTTTCTTCATATTTCCTTCGAAATTTCTGATTTTTCTTATTTTCACCAGTGAAATTTTGAGACGATTCTCTCGGTGAAAATGAGCCCAGCATTGGTGAACTGCTACAGAAAAATAATAATAATAATAATAACAACAATGGTTATTTCATGCCACGAGGAATGAAACTTAAAATGATGAATCATCAATTGTAAAATCATCAGGATTTTCTTGTACCGGAGCAAAAATACATCTATTGCTTCTCATCCTAACAAGTATTTCCAGTTTCATGCAAATCGATGCAAGAAAATTATTCAATGACATTTAGACTGCTACGCCGTCATATCAACGGCTAACGAAACAGTTTTAAGCACCAGTCTGACAGGTGGATGGGAAGTTCGCTATCGTTCACACCTATTTAGTCATCTAATCTATTTTTTTAATGTCAAGGTGTCACAACCTTAATGTGCGTAGCGGTGCCATAAGAGTTGCGCCTGCACAAGTTACAATGAAAACGCTGTCGGCGAGGAAGGGAATACGAAACCATTTCATACATCCACTTCCATGTCCTTGGAGCCCTGTTTCTGGTCTTTGCTGTGGTCGAAGTCGGGTATGCTGTACAGTCTCTGTACACAAACCATTATTCTGGTACATTTGTGACGTATTATGCTTGGAAGTCTTTATCCGGTCTTTACTCAACGTCCAGCATGTCATGCCATTCATGAATTGTCCTATTTTACCTAAATTCATACCCTTATTAAAACCCATTGGTAAAATAAACCTGGAGCCTTGTCTCTCGTTTCTGCTACAATCAAAATCAAATAAACTGCGCAATGATGATTTAATTCAATTTGTTAGGTTCTTCTCCAACATTTTCCTTGTATTGATTTCAGACCAATCCTTTGCATCAATTCATTTATTACAGTGCATAGACAGCAGGTAATCCATTACCAACCTTTCAAAGGGGCTTGCGTTATATTCTCCATTCTGAAAATCCCTTCCACCAAACATCTGCCAAACTACTGACATCTCTCTAAGAGTATACCTGTACACAGGCGTTGGATACCCGGCCGGAGCACTTAACAAGTCGTATCTGCCGCGCTATAAATAGAAAAGCAAAATGGTAACACCACATTTCATTTCCTCACTTAGCAATTATTGACCACAAAAAACTCAAGCCAAGCCGTCAAGAAGATGTCGACTTGTTACTTGCCAGTACACACAGACAACCCCCATTTTTGGGAAAAGCCCGTTGAAACTGCAGTAAAAGTAGATCACTTCTGACCAGGGGTCATTCATTGGCGGAAACCCAATATCATGAAACCGAAGGCCTCCAACAAAACAAGCAAACGAAGAAGTGTAATAAAATGTCGCTCACCGGCGCTTGAAAGTAATTATCTTTGATGACAACATTTGAAGAGGTCAGTTTCCTAGAGAGCGGCTCGAAATCTTCCTCGTTCTACGAAAAGAAGAAGTCATTGTAAATATTGCCAACAACCATGGTTGCATGAAGACTTCTTCGTAGCAAAATAGATTAAGATACGCCTTATAGTTTTGTATGGATATATCAGGGTACATTAAGAGCAATAAACTCCGAGTTTCGTGTCAAAGCAGCAACACTCTTCCACCCTTAGGTGGTGTTATCAGCAGGAGACGTCAGTAGCATAAGACAATAAAAATGATATAGAATATAGAACAATACAATGTAATACATTAGAATACAAAACAAAATAATACCAAACACTGCCATAATGGGTAAACGATTCATTTCATACCTCATCATTCTCTTCAAGGATACAATACTCATCACCACTCGATCCTTCGTCACCATAATCATCATCACATGCATCTGCTAATCTCTCTTGCAAACTTTTGGTGCTACTTGATACACTGGTCGCGGAGGAGGAGAACAACTCTGATGACGTGAAACCATGCTCATCGGTTTTTGTGGCAGGGGTCTGGATTCAATCAAGATATGAAACGGATTAACTGAATTCTTCCAATGAAACGCGCGCTTTCTGCCACACAAACAATCATTGTCCGATTTTAGGCCTACGCAGTTCAGAGATACAATCCTTTCTCGGTCGCAAAGTTGCCGTTCACAAAGCGTGGAATTTAGCATTGCCAACAAAATGGTTCGTAAAATAATCATCATTATTTGGAATGAATTCAAAATTACCTTCATCAAATATTCTTGCAGTGGCATATTAAACAAAAATTGATGTTGGCAGTTAAGAAAGCTCTGAAAATCGACAATCTTCTGGTAAAGCAGAAGAGAACTCCATACTTAGGAAGAAGTATTTGAGAAATACCTTCCACCTTGATGCGACGAAGAGATTTCCCACTTGCAATGGAATTAATTGCCAACCAACAAGAAATAAGCAAGGAACAAAACTAAGACAAGACACAAAAGAGAGCGTGGTCATATTTTATCATGATCAGGCTTCTTGCATCAAGTACTCTTTTTGTCCGCATTTGCAACTGAGTTTCTTGGAATAAAAGCAACAAACGGCAAGAATACCTCTTTTGGTGACACATGCTCAATGAGGGCATCAGCCATCAACGAATCAATCGAGGTTTCATCAACTGAAGATCGAGAATAAAGATTTTCTGCACTCTGGAAAAAAGCACAATTAAATCATACTTAACTTAGAGAAATTCCCATTCGAATAATTGCTCAAGAATAATTCAAAAAATGAGTAAAAGGAATGGCGATAAGATCAATTTACAAATCGCAAAATTATCTAGCTCTTTTTTCCTTTTGTTAATAATTCAAAAGGAGACATACCTCATTGTGTGAATTTGGGTCATTAATGGTACCATGATTGCTACTTTGGTTGAAGTCACCATCTGATGCGATGTACTTGATCAGCTTAATCAATGCAGCACAAGAATCAGAACACGTATGAATATTCAACACGTTATTAGACATACTCAAATCGACTTTTGGTCTTTTCTGCCAAGAAAAAAGTGCATTTTATGAGATTTCTCGCTTCTTTTAGCAGTAATTTATAGGCAAGGAACAAAAAATTATTACTGATGCAACAAACTATTCAGGATTTAGTTTATAAAAGATTATTCATTGACATATAAGCAAGAGAACATTGAGATTATTGCAAAAGAGAGAAATAAAATTGTAGAAGGGAGGATGAATTGGATGAATTTCTAACCTTGTCTTCGCTGTCTGATAATCGCAAAACCAACTCGAATAAACCCAGATCCATCACACAAACGTAATCTAAAAAGCAAAACATGACACTAGAGCCGCATGATATCTAAAAATGGAAACAGAGTAACTATTTCGTAAATAAATACGTAATGGGGATATTTGGGGAAGTTGGTAGAGCACACATCTTTCATGTCCCAGTTTCGATGCATGCTAGTTCATACTTCTCTTTGTAATCCACCTGGCCATTCAGCAATATATGGGTACCAGATGCAAAGCTTAGGGTAAAATGCGACGAGAAAAGGAACAGGCCACGCTTTCTTTCGTTTTTTTAGTGAGATATTTTGAGGAAAGGTCATGGTGGCCTAAACAAAGCCCCAAAATCGAGGAAAGAAGAAAGATCAGGTCAAGTTTATTCATCTTATATTTGGAAAGGGCAAGTTGCAGGATTCTGGGAAGGAAGAAGACGGCAAGACGTTCCACAAATTGCATGTTCTTGGGATGAATGGTGATTTGTGGACGAGTGGTGACCTTACTTTACAATACCATGGCTCAGGGTGATGTTATCTCCCAAAGAAGGATGTGATTGAGCTTCCCCTTTTCGACATTTCCTACGATGCCATCTTGTAAAATTTGCACCAACAAAGTATATAAACTGATTGCACATTTAAAATCAACTCGCAAAATAGAATTAAGAAGAACTGCACGTGTTCATCAATTCCTTTTGAATATCAATAAATCCTTCAATTGATGAGTAATTTCAATGATTTTAATGTTCTAACCTTTGCTGATGTCGATATGATCACTTTTCTTGTCAGACAAATACAATGCTGAGTCATCAATTATGAACCTTGAATGTAGATTTCACGCATAATGCGAATCTCATTGTCAAGACGCAATGGCAATTAAACCCTCCTTAAACAGTCCAGAGACCCGCGCAGACTGATTCACATTGAAATTACTATAAATACCTTTATAAATTGATTAATCAAATGGTTCAAGAAACTAAGAGATGTGGTCAAACTATTATCGTAAGGAAGAAATCAAAGAAAAGCTCTCAAAAAATCCTAAAATTATTCGATGATAATTATTCATGTTTTTCTCCTTAAAAAATTTGCCTTTCTACAGAGCATATGCGACTACTTAGTTCGGGTGAACGATAAAACGAATACTAAATGGGGTACTTTTAATAACAAAAAACTGATGTGTAAGTTAAGTGGAGGAGGAGAAATCACTTACAAAATTGTCGAAAACTGAGAACGTGTAAGTGGGCCAAGCCTGAGCTTACCTGAGCACTGAATCCGATGAGCCTGGGCTGATATTACTTGAAAGGCTGAATGCTTCAACAGTCAACAGTGAACAAAGACACAAATTAATAGGCCTGAAAACAATTAACAGTCGTGAGTAAGAATGATTTGGCGAGGTGAATTTATAAACAACGAGAGTGATGCTGAACGGTGAAAAGCACGGTCCATTTTCCAAAAATTTCGAAAACCACATGTGAAAGAAAACGGAAGATGTGCGAAGCATTCTCAAGGAATTGAAGAGAGAACGACGAATCATACCTGTAATCAATACTGCAGCCCCAAAGTTGAAAATACAGAGTGGTAATGACTGAAGGAAAAGTGTAACCAAGAACAGCTTGATCTTCGACTGCCATAAAATCCATCAACTTTGAAAGGTAGAAATAATCAGAATGATGAATGATAGCAAATGATTTGAAAGTATAAAATATATGTCACAATAGTAAACATATCGTAAGTAAAAAATCGAGCGAGGGAAATTGATATAATAAAATCCTATAAGCTAAAAAGAACCATTGTCGTATGTGCAATGATGTGTCATGGGGCAGTGACATAAATTTTTACCTCAAAACAAGAGGGTTGTGGGTTCAAATCTTAGACAAGCCACGATGAAAAACATTATTGATGAGCAAGGCATCAGAAAACCACCTCATGCATACCCATTAATCCTTTAGAAACTCAGAGGCCTAAGGCTGGTGTCCGCTATGTTTGAAATCGCATATGTAATGCAGCAGAATGCCGTACAACCATGGAGTGGTGCAAATATTGGCCTAGCTATGGAATGGTCAAGTGCCATATAAATGCACGGATGTCATCTCCTTAGGTATGGAAATGTAAATGCACTTGCTTTGGTGCGATAATCGGCTTTTTAATCTCAGACGAGTTAATGAAGATTGCAAACCAACCTGCGTAAGCCAACTTTGATTAACTTCCGAGACAAAATGTCGCAAAGTTGACCCCCTGAGACCAACAGCAACTAAGGCATCCTTAAATGTGACAAAATATTGACGGGGTTAAAACATCGACTGAATTAAAATACTGACTGAATTTAAAGATATTTTTGTTTTTTTAGTGAGTTGTGTTGGGGAAATGCCATGGTAGCATACGCAAAGCCCCAACCATTGGAAGAAAGAAGAAAGCAAAAGGCTAAGAGGACAGAGATCAGATCACGTTTATTGGTCTTACATTTGAATGATGGCAAGTTGTAAGATTCAGGAAAGTAAAGAGAAGGCAAGACTTTCCATAAATTGCATGTTCTAGGAATGAATGATGATTTGTGGGATAAAATTCGTGGATAAGGCAGTGAAACCTGGAAAGGGCAAAGATTAAGCAACTCTGTCCATTTATAAGTCTATACGCAGTTTATGAAAATAGGAAGATTTACGAACGAAAAACAGAAAACGATTGAAAATTGACAAAGAGTTTGTAGAGAATAGCATCGCCAACGATAGAAAATGAAGATACAAAAAAGGGAATCATGGATGCTGGCAAGCAATATTAGGGAAACTAAGGAATATCAAAGAGGTAAGGGAAGTTTTGCTTCACAATGATGTAGCGATGTAGACGTAGGTGTAAATAACCTTAATGATCAATGCAAATATCAAAGAACGATTTTTTTGAATAATTGAATAGAGATCACCGCTCTCTTTCCTTGATAAAAGGAGACCTCAGATGCATTTACCTTACGATTTTTTGACGGAACGTGCGTGGTTTTCACTGCAACAGACAAAGCAGAAACACTTTCGCAACCAACGTCTTGCGTCTCCCTACTTAGAGCAAGAACAGTGTCATCAGAGCGATAAATAGTCTTGTTCAGATCGTGACTCCTCAACGCTTCCTCCATAATGAATCGGTTAATCAAAGGATCAAGTCGGCCAGAGTGGAAAAGTGTTGCGTCACAAGAATAAAGATGCAAATAGTCTAAATTGATGTCTCCCTTGTACGAAGTAACAGTAAAAAAATCCACGTCCTTTATGTCTATTATCACGTGCCCCAAATTCAGTTGATCTCCACTCTTCCTTGCTGTTGTTGTTTCTGCTGAAGCATTTTCCCCATCCTGTCAACGTTCAAAGCAAAAACTTCAGAATTGCCAATCAGTATAGGCAAAAAATGCCAAGAAAAAGAAGAAAAAAATTATTACCCTTTCGAAATTGCTAGTGCCATCTTTATCCCTCAATCTTACCCTAACCCCAGCCTATATAAACTTTATCCATATCATGCTCCTATCTCTGACCTTGCCACTACAGTCACACTGAATCCACCTTATCCCTGACCTTCCTTTACCCCTATAATCAACCTTTCCTTATCTTCAGCTTAAATGTGGTCAAATAGAAACCCTTCATGAGCAATTCAGCATCATCATTTCATGAACAAAGAAAAAACTCCAAGAAAAGCGGCCGTGTTGCTTACTAATGATGGCGGAAAGAACGCAGCCTGTCCATGATCAATGTGAATGCTAACTGCCACGTTGCTTTGGTGGTTTAGAGAAGACATTTGGGTCTGCGGGTTGATTCCATCTGCTGATGCAAAGCTCATATCTTGGTCAGAATCAGAATCATAACCTGTAAAAAAGCACTACAGATAAAATCAGCCTAAATTTTGATTTGACACTCTCAATAAAAAATCAGCTTACATTCTGATTTGACAATCTCAATAAAAAATCCGCACAAGTGGGGAACATTATTAGAAACTGAAAACAAGTCAATATAAAAACAGACACAGCTGAGATAAAGAATGAGGATTACCATCTTTAATTGCTGATCGACACATAAAGAACTTCTGGTTAGTAGAGAAACCAACTTGGCTGGCTAGATTGATGTGGATGTTGTTGTGCAATTGTGTAGCCGGCACCATTTCGACAGGAGCAGGGACTGATGGCTCCCACATCAATAAGTCATTAAAGAATCTACAAATTGCATGAAGTTTAAAAAAATTTAAGGAAAAGTTTTTGATGTAAAAAACTTCAACATTGCAAAGAAAATAGGCAAAATAATTTCGTCACACTGAAGATCTTTTCATCTGATAATCATAATCACAAGCATGAAAGATCGGATAATGGTCGAAGATGAAGAAGCTTATACCAAATGCAAATCGAAGCACGGGAATGTGTGATTCAAATGATTAATGATTCAAATGATCGGTGGCCTACTTCGACCATACACTTATTATCCTTCACATAGTTGAAAAACAAAAGTGAAAAATTAAATATTTCTTCACGTAAGACAGTCTTTTGCTCTGATGAAGAACAATTCCAAACTTCTACATGACGGGGACCAGACTTGATTAATCATGTAAAACTGTCGGAATAGTATGAGTTCTGGTTCAGCGACGAGAGTTGCTTTTTTTAAGTTGGTGATCTAGGGGAAAGACCCTGATGGCCTATAGCAAAGGACTAACAACGAGAAAACGGCGAAGCAGAGAGGAAGATAAGGTTAATTTTGTTGATTTTCGATTTAAGCTTGTTGACTCTCATTGCCAAGTCGAATTAAGAATCATGCCTTTGTTTTCGCCTTTCTATACAGAAAAACTATCGAAATTTATGGCACGAGAAAATTAAGCTGCATTCTGGGTTCTTTTAGAAACTTCTTTTTATTCTCCATCCGACAAATATTTCGAAATTCCATAATGCTTGGACCATGCATGATGTTAGGAAAGAGGTACCACCACCTTATACAGACGCTTCGACAAAGCAAGATTAGAAGCAACGAGGAATAATCAAGACTTTGGGGTTATCATTTTGAAACACGATCAAACTGACCTGTTGTAAATGAGCTCAAACGTCTCTTTATCGAAAAGATTCAGTTGCAGTTCAGGAATATTGACATTTAGCAGCACTTTAGCCGTAGCAGATGCAACATCCTGGAAATTTGTCATTTCTGGAATGCTTCCTGGCATTACCAACTGGCGATGAAAAAGAAGGAATCAGAGAAAAAGCAGGTGAAAAAAGAAAAAAGAGAATTGAAATCTACTTAAAAAAGAGAAACGGCTGTCCTTTCAAATTGAGTTTTAAATGTCATATATCAAATTCACTTCACCAAAAATTGAAGAATAAGAAAACCATCAGAAGACTTCTAAGAAACTCTTGTGACTACCCTCTTTGAATCAACTTACCTTCGGAGTTATTCACTGACACCCTAGTTTCAGCTTATGCAACATTCACTACATGCATCTTCAATACAAAAGCAATTGCCTTAATGAAGAATTCAACGAGAAACGGAGGTAGAAGCATAGTGTGTAATTGCATTTGCAGAAAAGAAAGTGACAGATGCAAACCTCTTCCTTTTCAAACATGGCTGGATTAGATGAGAAGGGAGAAGGTTCCGCTTTAGGCCAAGGGAAATTTTCTTCGAGAGAATCAAACTGAGATTCAGGACTGGTCTTTGCATCTTTATCGACATCTTCGAAAACCGATCTTGTCGAAGCTGGCCTAATACAAATAACAATCCTACGAAGAAGAGACACGACATTATCAGGCTGAAATATTTAAGGATTGAGGCAATAAATTGAATAAAGATTGAATTGATCATTCAGCATCCAATTTTGCACAGTTATCTCACCATATCCATGGTAAGGATAGTTGGCGAAATGACAAGAGAGCGCGTTTACTGCGCAGAAGGTCCTGGGTACGAGACCAGCTCATGAAATTTTATAAATTCCCTCTTACGGTCAACCCAGTAGTAAAGAAGTAGCTGGCGCAGAACTGGGAGGGGGTGCAGTGCGATGAGAAAAGAAGCAGGGCACCTTGCCTCACCAATTCCCTGGTTTACGGCTACACTTTTCTATCTTTTCTGATGCCGTCGCAATATACGTTTCTCGAGTATGACATTCAAATATACACTGAAAACTAGAAAAAGGCAAGATGAACCGAAATATAAAAAAACCTCTCTCTGAAAAAGGGAAAAGCATCTCGGTTCCTGGGGTACTAATGTTTTGAAAAAGGAATAAAAATATCAAATTGAAAGGACTTTACGTAGTTAAAAGGTTGCAGTGCCTTTCAGTGCTAAGAAGGCAGAAGTAAGGCAGGCAGGTAGTAAAAGGAATTACCTGGGCCAATCTAAATGCATTTCTTCCAAATTATCCTCAGGTTTGGAACAGGAAGCATGTAAAAATTTAATGCCTTCTTCGTTTGAAGTTGTGTGGAGGAAACCTTAACAAGGAAATCAATAGCAATGATAATAGTGACCTAATCATTAATCAAATATTCATGGTAACCATGAAAATCAAAATATCAGTGAACTAATTTCATGTTTTTGCACCGATGCTGACTCTTTTTCCACTGAAATTGGTTGAAAATCATTGGGATCTATGACTGAGAAGTATGCCTGATGACACACATCTTTGACAAATAGGCCCATGGTCTGTTCCAAGAAATAAATAACCATGCAATGATAATAAACTAAGCCTTTTCTTACCTTCCCCTTCTCTGAATCTAATTTCATGAAATTTAGAGGTCTGCGAAGGTGACAGAACAGTTTTGAATTCAAAATTGTACAAATCAAGAGCCACATGTTCATTTCTCGAGGATTTCTGCCACCATTGCAATTTGTCAATGTGACTAGCAGGACGCAAATCGGGTATTGGAAATCTGGCATCGAAAAAAAAATTCTCATTACAACTGGACCTAACATTACGAAAAATTTGAAATGCGCTTAGTAAAAAGATGCAATCGTCTCAAGCTGAGATAATAAGATAGGGGTAGCCTCACATACCAAACTATAAAAAATGCGATCTTCCACACAAGTGACCCCAATTAAGCGGAATTGAGGCCAAAAGAAGAAGAAAAGGGCAGGGATGAAAAGAATGAGTGTGTCTTTGATGCACTTTATCTGTTTGATGCATAAGCATTCTTTCATTGTACTTTTTGATGGAACTGCTCTTGATTCTATGGATATAGTTGAGGTAGCCCTATAAACTTTCGTCTTGCCTTTTTTATTCATAACTATAAAGCAAGGATCTGCCTTTCAGACGGTGACTGTGAATTTCAACTGATTGCAACTCTCTCTCTCAGGATCTCTCTCTCTCTCTCTCTCTCTCTCTCTCTCTCAGGGTCTCTCTCTCTCTCTCTCTCTCTCTCTCTCTCAGGGTCTCTCTCTCTCTCTCTCTCTCTCTCTCTCTCTCTCTCTCTCTCTCTCTCTCTCTCTCTCTCTCTCTCTCTCTCTCTCTCTCTCTCTCTCTCTCTCTCTCTCTCTCTCTCTCTCTCTCTCTCTCCAAATGGCTGGAATTACAGTAAGGTGCCAGCTCTCCTCAGCATAAGGGAAATTTACGAAAGGAAATCACGTTGAACTACCAACTATTTGATCCGTGAGCGAAGTAGCAGCTGAACACCACCCTAACACCATACCTCGTGTAGTGACACATAAAATGCATCAGATCTCACATTCATAACAAGAATTACCTTAGCAAAATATTGACATGCGGACACATGAAGCTCAGGTCGGTTTTATTTTCGAAGTGAACCGGGCTTTCATCGATCGCTTGGTTGAAAGCAGTTTGTCTGTTCTACGAATATGAAAGAAAAATCTCGTACCTTGCTGCTAAGTTGACGAGATGATGAATATATAACAATAGTTAAGGTCATGGAAATCGGCCTTAGTACCAAGGAAATCGGTTTCAAAGTTGCGAAAATACGGCATGCAGAAGTTCTGTCTGATGTTAATCAGATTGGAAAAAAATCCCAATCAAAATAATTTTGAGAAAAAAAGCTATCACGATGAAATAATTATCCGTTTGAAACAAATTAGGAGACCAAAAGTCAGAAATAATGATAGACGAAAAAGTAATGAAATTTACAGAAAGCATTTTCATCTGAAATTGATCAGTGTGGACATAAGGGAGAGGTGTTTAAAAATTTCCTCCTTTTCATTGCTTGAATTTGAAAAATGAGAAAAGAATAAAAACACTACATAAATAATGAATAAATACTATGAAATAAAGAAAGAATAACAACTATGAAATCAAGAATAGGTTGATTGGCTTATACTTGAAGTGTATCAATGGAGAATTGCAAAAATGAGAAATAATTGTGAACATTGCATAAATGGTATGATAAAATTGGTATCAAGCAACGTTTAATTAAATCACCAAAGAACGAATTCGTCTGCTTACCATCGTGGGACCAGACAAAAACGAACTGTACATGGGACCTTTAGAAGGATCAGAGGGTTTACTGTACAACGGAGAAGGGTTTAATATTGCTGCGATTCGATCAACCATCGAAATGTCAATTTCAACCTCAACCTTACTTATTTGAAAATTGACCAAAGACTTAGGGATGATCGATGCTCTTGATTGCACTGCCTGAAAACAGGAAAATCAATCAGCCAGTCAAGTCAGTCGATTAGTCAATCAGATGAAATGTATAAGTAAGCTAAACCTATCAATTAGATAATTCAGGTCATCAAAGGCCTATAATCAATGAACGAATGAATGAACGAATCAATCATTCAAATGAACCAGTTAATCAAATGAATCATTCAATTAAATGCGTTAGGTAATCAATCAGATAATCAGTCAATCAATGATCGATCAAAATACTACCGTGACCCAATATTCTCAAGTAACTTTTCAAGTCATTCAATGGATCGAGGATTAAGGAAAAAAGGTTACACCAATCATAGAGTCAATCATTTAACTAACCAATTAAATATTAATACCGTTAAAGTTGATTTTCCCCGTTCTGTCTTTTGTATTCTGACTTTTACACATGGCGATGGAGCGGCACCGAACCCTATAGGGTATACGGACATTGTTTGGTCCACTGGGAAATGAAGCAACTGAAATCATGAAAAATTATAGAACAATGAGAGAAATAGGGATGAAAATAAATCAAGATTCGCTCTGATGAGTGTGATGACAGGTGTTAAACGAAAACCTTGCGTACTCGTCTGTAATGATAAGTGTGTGTCTTGCGCACCTTCCGTATTCGTTCTTGATCATACGGGTCAAGCAAAAAGCGTCCATATTGATGTTAATACACCTTCCTGCAATGTACCTTACCAAACTTTGCTCATGAAATATGAATATAAGAGTGATAAACAAGGGACGGTGAGGCCCCGGGGCTATGATCACACTCATGCACACTCCTGCACACTCCTTCACACTCCTTCACACTCCCTCCATCATGCATTAAACACATTCATGCACTGGTTCAGGTGAACAGTCCGATTGATGAAAAGGGCCAGGCCAGCCAATAAAAATTACCTTGGTTTGCGAATATGGGAATGAGTTGGATGGCGATCGTTTCTTTGTTTTGTCATACAGATTCTCCTCCACAGCTAACTTCCCAATTACGAAGTCAAGGTTAAGCGATTTGCTGCCAGAGAGAGTCCGACATTCACAAGTCGTTGTTTGGCCTGACATAAGGATTCTGCAAGAGACACATTGAGAGTGGGCCTAAGAAACTAAAGTTAGTAGGTGGGCAGTGAACTCAACGCGAACTCTCTTTTCTAACAAACATTTCAATTTTCAACACTTCTGTATTGCACAAAAAACTGTATAGTAAAGATATTTAGCTTTTTAGTAGTAAAGATATTTAGCTTTTTAGTAGTAAAGATATTTAGCTTTTTAGTAGTAAAGATATTTAGCTTTTTAGTAGTAAAGATATTTAGCTTTTCAGTAGTAAATATATTTAGCTTTTTAGTAGTAAAGATATTTAGCTTTTTAGTAGTAAAGATATTTAGCTTTTTAGTAGTAAAGATATTTAGCTTTTTAGTAGTAAAGATCTTTCCGTCGGATGCTCAACGGAACTGGAAACATTGGATAATGACCAAAATGAGATTTTGAAATGACAACAAGAGACGAATCTAAACGCCATGTATAAGAGTGAGCGATTGATGATAATGTTTTTACGTCCACACTTGGATTTCGTTTCAGTTCATTCAGTAATTAGCAAACATTTTATAATCTGGTGAGTGTCTGAAGAAAAGATTTTATGTATGATGTAATTACGTTTTTGCTAATTTGTGCTATAAATCTCTTTTGAGAAACACGTAGCAAAATCGTTCAGCAAATGACGTGAATTCACCTTATATGGTCATAAGAACAAAATGACGTGAGCTCCTTCCTAGCATCTTCCCCGCATTCTCCAAACAGATTCTGTGTTGAAAATGGTGCAATGCCATCAAAGAAATCTCTAGAAAGTTCCGCAAGAGAATGATCAGCCGTCGTGATTCTCTTAGAAGTATCGATCGGGTCTTGGTGCAGCAGGACTATTATTATATTGCTTGAACGTAATTTCAAATTTGTCAAATCACAACTGTCATCCAATGACGAAATTCCCACCAAACCCGAACTGGCATTTGTTCGCAACGGAGGCCCCTTCAATGAGTGCTGATTGCGGGAGCCTGGAAACGATAAATGACGCCATGAACTAAAAACCGTTGCTCTTAAATGACTTGTTTGAAAAATACTTGTGATAGATAAAGAAGGATTAAAAGAAAATGAAAGAAATTGAAAAGAAAAAATGTTATGTTCCTAAACTTAAAGTTAGAGTGAATCATCATTAAGAAAGAATAACCGTTCTCAAAAATGAAATAAAAACGGAAGTATAAGGCGATATTTTGAGTTATTCTTTACCATGTTCCAGTTAATCCAAATAGAAATAAAAGTACAAATTTGCAGTTATCAAATGCGTGCTCACCCTGAGCGAAAGGTGGAGGTGATGATGCGTTGAAAACATTCGTAGCTTGTTCAGTGAGGCTGCCTTGAAATTAAGAGAAATTGGTGACCTAGCGATTGATTCAAAAGGTCTTAGAATCAGTGAAATTGACGCATTTTACATCGCTATTAAGGTGGAGCGCCGACTAAAAATGTATCAAATGATGATTATAGCCGGAAGAGCAGCCTTAAAAAGTCGCTTTAGAGAACTATGAAGCTTTAAAGAGCAACAGTATTAAGGTAAAGATACCTTTTGGAGGTGAACTCATTGTACTCAACAAAGTGCTACTGCCTCCAAGGCTGATGTTCGTCAGGGATTTCTCTGGACTGAAACCAGATACGCCAGGCTGCTCAACTGCCAAACAACCAGTGGTGAGTTTTGGCGGTTGGCCAAGAGGTGGCAACGAATTGTAATCTGACATTGAGTAGAATTCTTCACCATCTAAATCTTCAGTCGAATTCAAACTGTTCATCGAACTGATACGATCAAGTTTGCTGGGCCAATTCTCTCCTGTTTTTTCCGTTCTCTTTTTGTGGGATGACAAACTGGTGATTTGCTGTTGCAAAACCTGTTCCACTCTCTTGTAATCATCAGAGTTCATTGGTCGCATCAAATTCTTCTTATGCATTCGCTCATTTTTATCCGGTGCTGTGTTGGCTGCTGAGGAATTGATTCAATCTTTTTATCAAATTCACCGTAATACAATTTTTGTGCCGATAAATAAAAATTAAAGTTACTTTTAAACGATTCACATGTAACTACACACCTCCCATAATCAAATGGTGCCAAAGTGCAGGCTTATGTTGAGTATCATGTGAAATCATAAAAATGGTTGTCACTTCGAATCTTCAACTGGTCACACTAAAAACACTATCAATAAAAAAGGCGACCAAAAACCGCCGACGTAAATTGACTTCCAGGGGAAAATCCTCAGCTCAGTCACTGATTCCTACCACCACCTCCCAACCCCCCCCCCCCCCCCCGCCCGAGACGGCCACGCTCTGCACTCCTTCGCGCTTACGCGAGCAAGAGTTTCCCATTTCCAGCTTTTCAAAACATCAAATACAAATACCAAGCCTGATCGTCATTGCCATGCAGCCTAAAGCAGATCTCGATTGTTTCCCATTGCTCAGTCGCAGTCTTTGTGATACGATAATGCTGTTGCGATAGTATTGCTACGATAATGCTGTTACGATAGTGTTGTTGCGATAGTGTTGTTACGATAGTGTCTGTGATTGCAGATGTCGTTTGATCCACGCATTATTGTCATGAGAAGCATCACAATTGTATGATATTGAAATGAAGTAACTGAATCTAGCTCAATCGATGTGTGAAGACTTGTGATTTGCCAAGGATTTGATAAAGTTTTTATCCAGCTAGAAAATTCTATATTACTAATTAATTATTTCACTCAAAGATGATACAGAGTAATTTATTACATACCAGATGATGATATCCTGGTAAAAATGTCAATGAGGTGATGGAGTTGTTTGGGAGAAAGAAAAATGTTCAGAGCTCCAAGTGAATACTCAAAATCGATCTATGAGAACAAGAAATTGCAGAGAACTTTAGATTAAACATTCATACTCGAAGGAAAAGAAGGAAGGACAAGATCTGAAATAAAAGGACCAAATGGGTGAGTAAGATCAAAAGGATTGGGGGGACATCAAAGGAATCACAGCTGCAGAGGAATGGCCATGTGATGAAGAAAGAACAAATACATCCGGAGAACAGGTATTGGATAGGGTAGCATGAAGCAGAAGGAGAAAAAGAATGATTTCTACTTTGGTGAAAACATAGCAAAGATCCTCTTTAAGGCAACAAGAATCATGTTTCTGCTCTGTACCTTATTGAACTTCTATTTCATCAAAAATTATGTCATCCATTGAAATAAGGAAGTCCTTTGTTGATCTATTTCTGAAATTTAGATAAAAGATGGGACAGATTGATAAAATAAAACCACACCTTTGGACCAGGCAGCGTAGCATTGTGCTTTACTTTCACCTTAATACTTTGCTTTCCATGAGACCCCAAAATTTGAATTTGTTGCACAAAACTAGATGTTTCTCTGTTCAAGCCTCCTTCAGACACATTTTCAAATTTTAGGCCTGTATTTGAAGTGTTTTGATTCACAAAGTGCTGTTCTTCCGCTTCTCTAAGTCTTGTTCTTCTTTCGTGTGGGAACTCATCCATGAACAGCTTTAGGCCATATATTTGAAAGTTTTTTATGGCTATGGCAACCGGCTCATACACAAACTTTGATGAATCATTCTCATTGAAGAACTCATCATGAGACAAATCCAAGTAATCTGCCCTATAAATGAGGAAGAATGGAGAAATGCTTCTAAACTTAATAGATATAACACGTCTCACAGGACTCGCATGACTTAAAACTTCTGTCACACTTCATAATTTTCCATCTGGCATCAAACAGAATACTTAAAGACAATTGCACTTCTTTCTGCTCTCTACTTGAAATGGTCAAACATCTGGTGTTTAGACTATCTTTAAAAGCTTGTGAGTGACTCATATACACAGTACTTGGATCCATACTTCATTAGATGTGGAAAGTACAGGCGTGAGTCCAGGTTACATAGATGGTTATGCTGAAAAAATGACAGAAACAAATGGAGAAAGAATCCATAACCCATCTCAACAAGATGATTACAGTTGAAAAAAAATAGTGATAGTAAAAATTTGGGGGTGATTGATTAAGGATCAAAATGGACCAACCTGTCAATATGCAGTTCAAGACCAACACCATGAAGACTTTCATGAGGAATATTTTCAAGTCTAATTATGGTGTTTGTGAATGACAACTTTATTCTTGACAGAACTGCAAAGAACATAAATCTGTTAAGCTTGATTCTGACCAAGGAATAGGCAAACTTTTATTAGTTTTATGCTTGGGAAAAGACTATAAAGTGATACAGCCTGGCTAGGTTCATCAAATGCAGACAAGATCAGTGGTGTGAGCGGAATCTGTTTTTGATACTTTTCCTTTTTTCATACTTTCCACATAAAGAAATGTGCCACAGACTCTTTTTTGAGAGTCACCTCACTACAATATCTGTCAGTAAGTGCCTTACCATTTGGCTATTTTCACACCAGGCTGGTCACTTGGTTTTAGCTAATAATGTGCCAATCAATTGCCATTGCAACTTATATCAGTACAAGCAAATCTGATGATTGAGAAAATTTCTTTCTTTAGCTGACGATGGATGAACATGGAACTCAGAGTTCCAAACGGAAGCTTCTTTAATTTCTCTGTACTGATATAATTGCTGTAGTTTCCGCTGTTGACAACCATTGGCAATGTTCTCACTTGACTCTTGAAAAAGCTCATGATTTGTATCCAGCTACTTCATTGTTTTAATTGCAAAATAAAAAGAAAGCTTTTTCTAATGACTGAGGCTTTTCAGTTTATGTACTTGCCATGGTCCCCTTCCCTTATTGTGGTAAAAATTGCCCTCAAAATGATGCCTGACATGTTGTTTATCTCCTTAAATTCTATCAACATACTCTGAACTTACCTTAAAATTTTTGAACAATGATACATTCAAATTAAACATAACTTCAGTGGGATGGTTACATAACAGAAGGAACTTCTGAAGAATGCAAACCTGATTCAATTGTTTGGGCAAATGCCTCCAATCCTTCAAACATCTGAGCCGTTTCAGCTTGCTCCTCCCCAGCAGTTGGGTCTTGTTTTAAACACTGCTCTGCTAATTGCATACTAGTTGTCATATTCATAGAATTACATGACATTGTGCTATCAAACATATTTCCTTCAATAAAAATAGAAGGTTCATCAATAATGAATTTTTCATGAGCAATCAAAAACAAAAATGATTACAGGAAATAAGGAACTTTCTAAGTCCATCAAAATACAAATACGCAAGGAAGTTAAGCTTGTAACATCAATGTAATGGCAAAGAATCTAAATGTGCACCTTAGTACACTGTCAAACTATATTTATCAATTAGCGGTGATAGAAAAACCCAAATGAATTGGAAGGAAATGGAAACCAAAGTATGCCAGAGGGTACACTTGAGAGAAATGGACATTGCAAGCATAAATAGATGTCAGTAGTCTTCTGAAAGTGGAAAGATGATGATGATGATGATGATGATGATGATGATGACGGTGATGATGATGATGATGATGATGATGATGATGACGGTGATGATGATGATGATGATGATGATGATGATGGTGATGATGGTGATGATGATGATGATGGTGATGCTGACGATGATGATGATGGTGATGGTAATGATGATGGTGCAGTCTTTGACATTTTTCTGCACCTAAAGCTTTGTCGTCACTGAATTTGTTACGTGACTGACTTACAACTTATTTTGTCCAATGTTAAAACATACCATGATAAAAATTTTCTGGTTTCTCCCTTAAGGCAAATGTTAACTCAAGACCATTCAGATCAATGTGGCAACTATCACACAATAATGCTGTCCATGGAACTGCAACTGAAATGGAGCTTATAAAGCCATCAACTATTTCCAGTGGGATGCCAAAACTCTCCAGCATCTCATTCAATGCCTGCAAATAAATCAAAATACAAATCTATACTTGTATTCGTAATTTGTAGCCTGTAGTTTACACTTAGCGTTGTTCAATGTTTTTACGAAATTTGCATGCAGTGGAATTTGAAATTAAATGAACTGAACTGAATCGTTGAAGCGTTGAACACATCACGGAACCACCTTGATACTAACAAGAACAGTTAAACTATCTACATAAAAGGGACAATTTTGGATAATAGAGAAAGCGAATACCTCATTAGCAAATGAATCTGGGGCGCATAACTTATCGAAATGATAGCATGCTAATTAGTTGGCAGGTTTTGCGACCCTGATGGATAATAATGGCATTAACGTAGGCATGGCCTAAGTTATGGTATTTCAGATGGGCCTGGCAATAATTGCTTAGAACCTTATAATACCAATTCAGCACGTACCCATACATCCAAAGGAACGTCTGAAACGGTCCCTTTTCCATTGTAAAGATCGACAGTAAGCTGTTCAAGGGTCAATTTCTCTTTCAAGAAATCTCCCAAATAGTGTTGCAGAAGATACCGACATGCCCTCTTCTTGATTGATTCTGACCAAGGAAAATACCAAGGCATTTTTGCAGAAATTTTCTCAATGATACTTCAATGGTCATCTATCATTTGCATGGCATCATTGAAGTTAAATACAACATATTCTACGCTGTTTTCGTCAGATTGCGTCATCATGTTTGTCGGCCATTTTCTCTTCGCTTTGCTACCAAAATATTTTTCACAACATACAACAACAGTTGTTTTTGATCATGTGATCTGTAGCCTCGTTTCATGATGTGGAGCAACGATAAACTCATTTCCAGGAACTGTGACGGGGCTGGAACGACTACTGTGCCATCAGCCCATGACCCTGTTTTGGTAACGGGAATATTTGACCATAAACTTGATATTTAGACTTTGATATTAAATTTGACAGCATCTGACTGTCTGTAAGTAAGCTACACAAATAAGAATTGCATATTAAGTTATCTAGAGTTTGAAGAGAAAAAATACATGACAAGGACATTTTTTTCTTTGTGTGCTTTACCAAGTATCTGAGACTTAGTTTTAAAATGTTGATAGGCTGAGCTAAGCGGGTATTGCTCCGGTCTTTTCCTCTCAATGTGATCAGACTTCATGATTCTTCTTACGCGTGTAACCAGAGAGAGCTGGGGAATCTCCCCACTCCAAGTAGAAGCTCAACTCTGGACGTACCCCCAACTACCAACCATGGACCGTTAACAAATCACTATAGGCACTGAGCTGTCATAGTATCCAGCGAATCATTTGCCCTTCGACTTCCTAAAAGAATCAATTCAAAGTTTGATAAGATATTCTATTCACGATCTTTGTTGAAAAAAACTGAGTTTGTTATCAAACAGCTGACATGACTGAATGAAAAGTTTCCAACGCATCAGGCTATATGTGGCTGTGGCAATGTTTCGCTGAATGCTCCTTCAACTATTTATTGAAAATGCTATGCCACTTCCTCTGTAATACTTTCCTTTGACCAAAGAAGCAGGTTTTTTTGGATGCATTGATATCATGTTTGTGGCTTTCATGACGGTGAACTTAAAGACTGATAACATAAAATTGATGAATGAATGCTGCTATGGCTCAAACTTGGCAGGTATGACTTTGTCCATGCAAAAGAACGCGCTGAATAATTAATGACACGGTACAATTCTAAACCACGTGTCTTGGGTCATTAATAAACAATAAAAGCAACTATGCAAGGACAATGAAGATGGAATTGTCTAACCCAGGCAAAGAGAATCGATCTAATTCTTCCTTCATGCCTTAACTCTGTCAACAAATCGATGCAAAGAAAATTCATTAATGTTAATAGACCAAGTAAAGCAATCTGCGGGGAACATTTCATTCAAAGTTTTGCATCATAAAGTCTTCATCCATCAGCAAGCCAATGAATGTTTATGATTCTGTTTGAGCAGCAAATACTCACTCACTAGCTCTCTTGTTTGCTAAATCATTCATTAACTTACTGGCTTAACCTTTGACTCAAGTACTTACTCGATAACATAAAAAATCACTCTCTCACCCACTCACTTGCTAACTAGATAATTTACTTACACGCTTACTCACTTAGCCACTTACTAAATCATTTACCCACACACCAACGAAATTATTTTCTAACTTGCTTGGTTACTACATCACTCATCAAACAATTTAATCAATCCTTTATTGAAAAATTCAATTTTTCATTCGATCTTTTACTTACCAGGTTACCTGCTTGATGATACATCTCACCATTTACTCACCCGCTCACTCAATCAGTCGCTCAATGGTTCATTCGACTTTTTACTCCCTTGGGAACTCATTAACAAAGAAGCATCCAATGAAGCAATGGGAATTTATCGATGCAATTTTCCTTCTTCTTGACGTTACTGTACTTTGTGTTCCTCAAATGCCCAGAAAAAAGTCCCCCCCCCCTTAGCCTGGTTTAAAACTGGCGACATAATCGTTTGCAATGACATTGATTTTTTGTACCGTGCGCCTTTAGCTCCTGGGATATATTTGCTTTTCCAGAGAGAGAAAGAGTGGAACGGAGACAATTAATTCATGATCAAAACGAGCTCATGACCCCAATTGTATTCTACATTCATCATTCCTTTGAAAATGTATACAAGCTTGTGTAAAGAACGCACAACCTGCCACTATGCCGCATCACATTCACAAGAAATCTTCATACACAAACGCTTTGATGATGAATAATTGATAAATGCCAAAAACAAAAATAGACCAAAAAGCCTCCTTGACCCCCCTAAATGTTCATGTTTTTTTATTGGGTTATGTTGAAGAAAGGCTATTGTGGCTATAAAGCCCCAACATAGGAAGGAGCAAAAAACTAAGAGGAGAGAGAAAGATCAGATCAAGATTATCGATCTTAGTTTTGAACGATGGCAAGTTGCAGGACTCAGGAATGTAAGAAGAAGGCAAGACGTCCCAAAAGTTGCATGTTCTTGGGATGAATGATGATTTGTGAGATAGATTTCGTGAAGGAGGCAGTGAAATTTGGAAAGGGTGTGAATGAGTTGAGCTTCTGGTGGTCCTGACACGCCTCAGAGGAACTGGAATAATGTCCCTGATCTCCTGAGAATGCACTTGGTGTTGCCGGGGGTGAGCATCTTTCATAGTACTTTGCCGGGGGTAGTTACTTGTAAGCAGATATATTAGCGTGCCTGTTGCAGAGCGTTTTAGAAAGCACTTACCTTGGCACTGCACACCTAGGATACTTTAATAAAGCACTGCAGTATTTGTACATATTTCTTGCATTTCCATCATAACCTACTTCCCATCCGATCTTACGCCCAGCAGATGTAAAAACGACGAAAGTTGGTGATATGTTTAACGCTTTGAGCAGAGGATTCTATGCAACAGCCACAAAGGTATCGTCTTTCATGTCTCCTTCCCAATATTTTACATTTTCAATTTTCATTTGTATGAGCCCTTTCAAGCTTGGATTGTCAAAAGCTGAGCTTTGTGTTTTAGAAATTTGTTAGTACGACTGCTTTTTTCATTGTTTTTGTTGGCCTCCGTCAGTCTATAGTGGCCATGGAGCAATGAACCATAGGCATTTTTTCTAGCTGTCTGCTCTGCTGGAACAGCACCCTCTGCTGTGACTAAAGAGACTGATGCGTTAGTGGCAGTCCCTATTGCATATCTCACTCTTGTAGACTTACTCTGCACTACTGGAACTGCGATGGTCTTTCTTGCGGTATCTGTTCTCCTCAGCTGCTGCAGTCAGTTTTTCCTCTTCTCTCCCACTTTTAGTTGCTTGGTGAGGGTGCCTCTCCACTTGGAGCGGTCTGATGCGAGGTTTTCCCAGCTTTCTTCATTAATGCTTCAAATAATGGAAAGTAGTGTTTAAGTGTCTTTTACTCTTGATCTTTGCAAGAACAAATTAAACTCAACGAAGTGCACTTTCTTTTTATCCAAATTTTTAAGAATCTGACAAGAATAAAAAGCCACGAAAAGTTGATAGCTTCTACCATATTTACTGGAGTTTTCCGAAACTTGGGTAAGGTTGTTTATCAATAATAAAGATGAATGTCTCTCGATTACTGAGCAGTCATCTTTAGGTGTCCTTTTCTTTAGTATGCTAAAATTCTTTCAACTGTATATTGTTTTGGATCAATTCTACCTTGGCTTCAGCATACCCTTTTTGAGAACACTGACTGTAACACTGGAATCAAACATAGAGTATCAAAGAATGCTAAAAACTCAATATCCAGAATTTGATGGATTTATGCTTTGTAGTATTCAGAATCATGTTAAACTGAATTTGATTCCTGAAAAATTGTATGGAATTTCCCAAAGCAAAATATTCACTGTGTATCTTATTTATGAACATTATCTTTCATGTTATCATTCTTACTAATTTCTTACCTTCGTTCTATTTTTCAGTCAATAATCTGGACAAAAAGAAGCAGATCACATTAAGCATTAGACAGGTTAAGATTTTTCCTAGTTTTTGGGTTGGAGTTGGCTCAGCCAGATTAATCGCAAATTATCTGAAAGCATATTTAATAAGTTGAAGATAGGATTGAATGTACCCGTGACGTTGCAAGCCATTTCAAGAACTCGGTAACAGTTCTTTCACCATTTCCCAGAAGGCTGCCGACTTTCACAGTTCTTCTGATCCTCTATATGTATTCCTTTCCTGTGAGCGACAAAACTCAACAGAAGAAATCCGCGTTTCCTGTTTAGACAGATACTCGACCCATCCATTTTCATGCTCGTCATCAATATTGTCATACAAATCTCGTACTGTTTTCCCGGTCTTTCCTTGGTTTGATATTCACTCTGTCATGATCGCCATTCTATATTTTCCATACGAATGATGTAACCAATAAACTTTAATTGCATCTTTCTGGTAGTTTGAATTTGGCACATATAGTTTAGTTAGGTACCTTTAGAACTGAAATAATATACTAAAGCGGTTTATTGATTCCCTTTAAAAGTTTCTAACTGCAGCTGTCCTTTTAGATGGTTTGCAATAGAGTCATTTTGATTTCACTTCATGCAGAAGTGTCTGACTAGGTAATGTCTTACCCTTTGGAATTCATCATCACAGGGTAATAACCAAAAGATAAGATGAATGGAGGATTAGAAGGAGTCAGTTTCGTGTGGAAATTATCTGTTGAGCATCATTTTTGTTTTCAATGCAAATCTCATCTAGAAAAAGTTTTTGTTTCTAGAAGGTGATCTATGCAATGAGTAAATAACCTTGAAAGCATCTGAAATTACAAATCTTTGTTTTCAGGAGAATTTCAGCACAAACAGACAGTGGAATCCTTTCTACGTAAGAAAAAGCTCTTACGAAAGACTTCTGGAAGTGAATGGAAACGAGACTTGCCCAGATTGCTCCAGTACAGGTGCTTATAATTGTTTTATTCCATGCACAGAAGATTTTTCTTAAAATAGTGTTTATGTTTCCTTCTGGTAATGAATTGCACTTTTCTCCACAGATATTTGCTACGTCAGCACAATAAATGGCGGCATTTACTGTCCTGTTTGCGCCGGGGTTCATCTAGAGCTGGGTACGCATCCTGACTTTTTGACCCTGAGCAATGACATTAAAGTGAGCAATGAGGACATGCAGGTAAAAAACACTCCACAGGAGGTTTTATTGTTCTTTGCAAATGAGAGCAAATCTCACGTTGACACTACAGTACATTGATTGGCTATTTCTAGAGCAATTTCAAGTGGCACTCATTTTTACATCGGTTCGAGTCGAGCAGCTATCGCTTGCTGGTTTCACACATTTTTAAAATAAGCATTTCTAAAGATGTAACAACTTGTATGCTGCAGGCAGAAAAGCATTCAGCTTTTTCCTAAGGCAATATTCATGCACTTTGTCATCTGAGACTTATGATTATTGATTCTAGTTCTTTGAATCAATGGGTAACAATTATGTTAATCACGTTTACGAAGCAGCATTGGATATCACTGGAACGAATAAACCTACAGTCGCGTCTCCCAGGTATGAAAGCATTCCATCTCAAAATTAACCCATCCTTCAATAATGATGCATTTGTTACGGATGTATTGATTCATTATCGCATTGCTAGCCATAGATTTAAGTGATTCTTGATCGCATAAGGACATAACTACGACTGCTATTACATCACATGGAGCTAATACTGCACGCCGCGTTTGACAATGCCATCATAGTGTTCTCTGTCATGCGTCATTCCATAAAATCGTTTGTTTAGGCTACTGTTAAAAGATCCCGTTTGATTCGGGTGCTGTTCCAATAAAGAGATCATCATTGCTATCTGTAGTGATTACGCAACATTCTGATTCTTAGAGACTAGTTAGTAGGACTAGAGCAGTATAGAGACAGAGTCGGCCTGGTAGCGGGACACAAGTTGACATTGCCAATGTATTATGCTCTGTTGAGCCTCGGTTGCTTTTATTTGTCTTCCCTACTCCACAAGCGTCAGTACAGAATATTACACCATCATTATAAGATGAAGAAGACAATAACACCTCCTGGGGATCGAGATAAGCCGCCTCATTTTGAGACCATCGTTCATCATGCATTCCCAAAATCTTCTGATTCATAAATAGGAAAACTTAAGTACATTCAGATTTGCTTTGCATTTTCATAGATGTGAAATTACAGATTACATCCAGAAAAAGTACCTGGACTGCAGTTTCTCCATATCTCGAAATGACAGATCATCAACAGAAAATGTTCTTCATTTTGTTTCCAACATGAGATTGCGAGGTCATCGTATTCCTGATCTGGTGAGATTGCATTTTAGAACTTCAAGATGAGAAAAATATGAACTATTCTTAATGCTGCAAAAACAGGCAAATTGATAGAAAAACTATGAAGTAGACCAGACCAAAAGGTCGTAGAAGTACGATTCAAAAACCCATTAGAAAACAAGACTACGGCTGTACTAAAATACTGATCACTGCACTTTAATCAATAGAGAAGTTGATCGTAGTTACAAGATAAATTGTGCAAAGATAGTTGTTTAAGGTGTCTGCTCAAAGATCCTCACGGCACATTACGAGAAAGACTAGGACACTGCTTGAAAGCATAGCTTCTCAATGTCCTAAGTCTACCTCATGATTCATGAATCACACGAATCACATGAATCACACGAATCGCATGAATCACATGAATCATATGAATCGCATGAATCACACGAATCGCATGAATCACATGAATCATATGAATCACATGAATTGCTTGAATCATGATGATGGTTTGAATGTTAGGCAAAACACATAGCTCAAAAAATACCTCAAACGTTGCAAGATTTTTCGGATTGAGCCTAGATTACAGGATTCAGAGTAGGTCTCATATGAGCGAAATTATATTATGTGTATTGAATTAAAATGCAACTAATTAAAATGTCGTTGATTTAATTAAATTGTAATTCATTCTATGAACAGCGTGAGAAAACCAATGAAAGGGTCGGATCAACGTACAAAGAAATTATGGACGAAGCTTTTGATTCACCATATGTCCTGCAGATGGCGGAATGACGGCTTCAGCATAATCTACCACCAATTGCATTCCATTGCACGTGCCTTCAAAACTCAACGCACTGAAAGCTAGCACGATTATCAAGCTTGAAACAGCCTTTGTTTAGCAAATTGTAAAATCAAAGTTCATATCTATCATTATGCAGACGATTGCCACTCTTTTTTTCTCCTCTTCGCAGTAATTCAGTTCGAGTTATTACTCCAAGCTATTTCTAATTATTAGGACGGTTGCAGAATGGTCTGACTAGTCAAGGCATCCGAGACTACTGCGTCTGATTACAGAACGAATTCCAGGCGTGTGGGAATAACTAGCAAACTGCTCGATGGACGTAGCTTCTATGGGGCCCAAAGTCTGACTGAGGGCGCTGGGTAGAACACAATTAAAAAAGAAGCAGAAATAAATAAAGTGATTGTGAAATAAATTGAAATCGATGACGACCATATGAAGAAGCAATCGAATGAAAATATTCATGCCAAGTACTTTGATTTGAAGTAGGAAGACAAACCACTATTGAATATAATATGGCTGGTCAATGAATACGAAATAAGGCATGTTTTTACAAGGAATGAACAAGTAAAATCAGTCTGATTTTACCAGATACTTTTCTACTTAAACCGTCATTACTAATATCACACAGGACTGCCTCAAGAAACACGAATGTCATCAATTTGGGGTTTTTATCCGACGGAGCAGCAGCGTCTGATCACAAATCTCATCTTCAAATCTCGATTTAATTCACAGCTATCTTCTGGATGCTTTCATCTCAAAATTCCTTTGAAAAAACAAAGTGAATTATAGCAAGAGTCTCGAAAAATCGAATTAGAGATTGAAAAAACCAAAACGAATGCTGAGCACGTGATGCTAGGATACCTGAGGAATAACGCAATGCTCATAGAATCCATCGTGGATAGTTGAAGCCTAATCAAGTTGACCTTGAAATCAGAGCGACGATAGTGCATCGATCGCTGTAGACCAAGGTGTGCATGCATTATGATGTGTGAACAGATCAAGAGGAAGTGCCAGGACACTGCTCGATCAGCAGAGCTTTCCATTGCCCTAAAATTTAGCCAATGGTCCAGGAATCATAGAAATCTTAAAATGGCGTCACATTAAGAACAAGGACGAGAGCACTGCTCAATACACATCAATGAATAAACATAGCTGTCCTAAAATTTGCCGTCGAATGAAAGAAAAGAAGACTAATATGTGGAAGTAGCATTGAAGGTTTTCAACGACGAAAGAGGTTACATTGCAGTGAAAATGAAATCAAAACGAAATCAAACCTAATTATTTCTTCAAATCTCTTTGACTTATAAATGTATTTGTGATGAAGTTGCTCATCAAGGTCTATGCACTCAACATCCAAGGAGAAATTCGTAGCAGCTAAACACAGCTGAAAAAGATATTGTCGAATTTTTACTCAATAAGTCACGCAAAAAACGGTAAAAATGGCAAAGAATCAAGAAATATTATCATGGGTCAATCAAATTACGAACCAATCAATCCCAAATGAATCAATATCACTAATCAAGGAATCAATAATCGAATCAATGTATTTAAATTAGCAAAAAATGCTACCATCAACAGCAGAAGAAAAAGGAAATCAAAACAAATAAATGAAACACAAATAAATGACGATACAGTAAATCATGAAAAATAATTGAACATCATAAGATGGAAAAAGGATGGCTTGCCTTTTTTCCTAATCTGAATGGAACAATATCATCAGATTTATCATGAAGAATAAGAATGGGTGACGTCACGCTTTGTATCCTGGAAAGAAGGAAAATGGTTAATTACATCATTCAATTCAAGGAACATAAAAAGCCTTGCTATATAGGGAGCTTTGGATTATAAAATTTCAATTTAAAATATTTAAATCTCAAACCTGTTAAGTGTTTAAATCAAGATTAGAAATGAAGAAATGTAATATGCATGTTATATTTTCAACTTACACAGCAACTCAGCCAAAATAAAGATGAATAATGAGGTTTGAGGAAATGAGATTCGCGAGGATCTGTTCCGGTCAAACACTTCATGAGAGGCAAAAACTAAGCAACGGGAAATAACGCAACAAGCGTTTGAATAATGGGCTGAAAGACCAATCGCTCCATCTATAATTACATCCATAAGATTTCTCGATTTCCCATTAGCTTCTTCTTCAGATGTGTAATGACTTAGGCATCGACCAACAGCATCAACATTACATGATCACCAAACTTACTCAAACGATCATTCGCATGGCATTTCCTACTTTTTACATACGTAACAAACCTTGGACTTACCAGAGCTATCCAGCATACTAATAGTTGCCCCCTTAGTTTCTTTCGGCTCAAATTAGGTACATTTTTCTTTTCTTCTAGCTTGTATTGCAATAGATTATACGTCGATCTATCTAAAATTGTCTGTAACTAGGCCACCTAGGTATCTGCATATTTAGTTTGGATCAATTAAAATGGAGTTCAAAAAGAATAGAAATTAGGAGGTACCAATAATCATTCCGAAAAGCGAATTTCAGTTCTTGAACCATAAGTTCCTCGTAAAACGGAAGAATAGAATATGGCTGAAATATAAATGAAAAATACAAGTAGTCAAGAAAGTCAGATTTCTATAATAATGCACTTTTCGTAATCAAAAGTAAAAACTTCATACAAATGGAATTGAAATGATGTTTCGATTGCTAAACCATAAAACCACAGATCATTGGACTCCATCCATTGGCGTAAAATTTCTCACTTAAAACTCAAGTGAAATTTTTGGGGAGGAAATTATGATCACTGAATGCACAAAATAAACATAAATTCCCACGCGAAAGTATAAATCAGTGGTTTACATTTTAGCATGCTTGATGTCAACATACCATTAGTCGCAACATACCATTAGTCGGTTGGTTAAGGATAAATTTCAAGCGATAATAAAAACATGGAAATACCTTAGCAAAAGGGTGACTTTTTGCAGCATCGTATACACTATTAAAAGGAGCTTCAAGTATGAGTCCATTTGGAGCATGACCTGCCATTCAAGAACGCCAGCTAAGCACAATTTTCCATTATACAAGTTTATACAAAAGGAATGATTGAGTTTCATAATAGCTTGATGATATTCTAATGGAATCAGAATAGCTTTGGAATGCGAAATGCTCATGAACTTCAATAATGGAGCGACTTGAGTTGGAAGATTGAGAAGAGCAGGTCACGTAGAACACAAGGAAAGCAACGATGGGTTAAATATCTTTCAAAGGTGGTGGAAGTTGACAGAAGAGGAAAAGTTAAACCACAGAAGAGATTGCGGAGGCAGTTCCGAAGGATGATTTAAAGGTGAAAAATATCAATACAAATTTAGCTGATGCTTATGATAAAAATAAATTGCAGAAGAGCTCAAGGCAAATTGCAAATGAAAAAGTACAACAAGAAGAAACGCATTATGGCTTTCAATTCAACCGTTTTTTAGCCATAAGACGATTACCACACTGACATACATTCATGTATAAAAGCATACATAGCCATACACACATAGCCATACATACATAGCCATACATAATTATGCATAGCAAACCATACATAAAATTTAGAATTTATAGAAATTGTTCCATTTGGCAAGGAAGTGTTTGATATATTGATACCTGTTTCACAAAGCTGCTTTGAAAGCTGGATGGCAACACTTTAAAAAAGTCAAAGAAAGCAATCAAATATTGTCCATAAAATCAACCACTTAAAAGAGAATCACAAAATAATGAATATAAACATAGTTAAAGAAGGGCGAAGTCCCTCAAATACACCGTGGGAGTGATGTATCAAAATGCCCACCTTTAATTGGGAAGTTCATAGGCTCATGCTTAGAATTAGAAATTTGTTGGAACAACCTATTGTCAAACACATTGCTTTAATCTTTGAATTTTTTTAAGCAACAAAATTGGACTTGCGATATTGGACTCAGTATCCCCCCTAAAGAAATCCATTATGTACTCCAAGTTATAGCCGGTGGAAGAGTTTTTCGTTTTGTCAATGCCGTTCAATGAAGCCAACAAGAGACTGTGACCTTGCGTATCTTTCATACGAAGGCAAGGTTCTCAAGGAAGATATAGCATTTGATGAGTTTTTTAGTGAATGGAGCTTAAAGCAAAGGAAGCTTGGGAATTAACTTCTCCGTTTGTTTAATGATTTTCTCGTGAAAAAAATCGTTGCTTATAACAATTGTTTTGTTCATCAAACACCATGATTGGCTTTGAAAGTTAATAATTGCGATCTTGTTTATCATTTGTTTGGAATACTTAGTTCTTTATACTGCTTATATATATATAATTCCTATGTCCAAGAACTAAGGATTCCAAGCGGTATAAAGAACGATAAATTCCAAATAGATAGTAAACAAGATCACAACTATCAACATAATTGTGATCTTGTTATATCAACATTTATATATCTATATATATATATATTCATTAACTGTGCCCCCTTGCCAATTCACGCTGGCTACAGGCCTGTGTCATTTGTTAATGAATATCTTTATGCTTCCGACCTACCATCTGAGGGACAACTTCAGCACACCATTATATAGCACTGATATGCTACTTGCATTGGTTCTTCTCTTTAATGTTACATTAGATCAGAATTGCTATGATTAAAGATTCTCATGGGAAATATTCTAGGACCATCAGAAGCTCTGCTTATTGAGCATCAATTTGGTCCTCTCATTCAATATAGTAGCTACACTTCATGATTCTTATTATTATCATTACAATGAACATTATTTCAGTGTCAAAACATTTAGCAGCAAGGTACTGATTGAGGACATTTTAACTAAAAACAAAATGAAAATAAAAGTTTTGATTCAAAATAGTAAGTTAGCTCATGGGTATTGGGGAACACGGAACACATGCAGCGCACGGGGTTGCGCACCGCCTAAAAGCACCAGAAGCACCAGGCCCACCCTGAGCACCATCCATGCACCAACAACACCCCCACCCTGATTCCAAATGCTCAGATGAAACCCCCAAATGGAACAAACCTGCACCATCAGCAGGGCAAGCAGCCATCCAAACACCCAAAGCCAAGATGAAAGAAGACAGTTATGCAAGATTTCATAGGAAGATAGCAAATCTCCTCATTCAAAATGAAAGTTCAGAGCTGCAGCTATTAATAGTTGAATCCGTTATCAAGGATCACAATCACTGAGCAATCCAAGCACAGGATTTATCGGCATTCTTTACTTGTCATTGCCTGAGTTCATGTACATTTTGGATGGGTTGCGACTGGCGAATTTTTGATGTATCAATAAGCTACCATCAAAAGCATGGCAATTGGCAACAAAATAAACAAAAAAATCTTACAAAAAGATTTATGAATTACCCAGAGCCTAGAGAATGTCCCCAAATGAAGATTGGATGTCCTGATTGATCAGCCCTGCTTTTCAGCCAGTTCCAAGCAACCTTGCTATCCTGAATAACTCCTGAAGTTGAAACAGAGAAAAAGGGTTATTTCTCTCCTTAGTTGAAAAATATTATAAAATTTTCTTGAATTGTGTTGTGGTGGTTATTTCTTTTATGCTAGCAAACAGTGTGTTCCAGGTTTTTATAGCTGATTGCTGAAATTTTTTTTGCTCTTCTGTTGTCACCCTTACAACTTTAAAATCTGGTCTACTTTTCGATCTTGTAGTCATTTGATGGCTATTTTCAAGAACAGGGAGAACAATTTTAGCTTCTGGTCCCTCTTTTCTTATCTTGAAAATCAATTTAAGTTGGTTCAGAAGAAGCTGCTCCTTCACATAAAGCCATTTTAGTTCAGATAGGTGGGAATCAGCTATCCTTTCATGGCAATCTGCAGTCTTTGCAATCGTTTTATGTGAGTAGCTGATAATGCACTAGACCGTGCACTAAAGCAGTTGGATAAAGAAATACCTGTTGAAGACATCAGCCACTATATTGGCACCTGCAATAATTAATCCATTCAGTGCTTTTTTATATAAAAATAATAGAAACCTTCAAAGTTCTCAAATTGGAATCAAACAAACCATTCTCAGTAGGATAACCATCAGAATCACCAAATCCTATGAAAAAATAACCAAATTTCAATAACGATACATGATTGTAATCATCACTCATTTGTATGTATATGCCACAGGGTTGATATGGAACATACTCCCTTCATTGTTCTCCCGTTTGGTATGCTAATGTATGTACGACAATACGAGAACTGAAAAATTAATGTTTAGCGTAGATTGTCAGTAAATTCAGAATCCAAGTTTAAATTTTAGAATTTGTGAGATAGTTTAAAAACTGGTGGAAAATCAAATTTCCAAGCAAAAATTTTGGTAGACTTTCAATGTGGTAGGATCAAGCTTAATATTCTTTCATTATCTTTAGTGTAAAGCAGGAGATTCAATACATTTAGGGTTTTCATTAGCTCACCTCTGTAGTCAAACACTAGGACATGAAAGCCAAAGTCTGTCAATTTCTAGAGAAAAAGTTCTTGATGTATGATCACATTTAAAAAGCAAAATGAATATGCAAATAAGAACGTTGATTCCTAAAGAAAAGTTGCATCATAAACTCAAAGCATGTGTTACGGAAATAATCTTATCAGAGGTATCATCCTGAGCCACAGCATTGTGAGGCTTGACCAATTTGATGGCAAGTTCCTTTTTTTCGGATCACTTCACTTCTAGGCTCATGCCAGGTACCCATTTCTGGGATGGACAGATAGAGGACATAGAAAAATATACAATAGCAAACATCAAGCCCCAGACTTAAGCTTTAACTACTATACCCACTGCTTCTCTAAGATCAATAAATTTCCTCTGATCTCCGTCTCCTCTTAGCCTTTCACTTTCTCCTTCCTTCCATTATTGGGGCGTTGCATCTGCCACCGTGGCCTTTCCTCAACATGATTTACCAAGAAAAAAGACCACATCTAGCTGATCAAAAACATAACAACAACGATTAATTTTCTCTTTTGACTTTTTCCTTTTGTAGAGCCATTTTATAGTTACTGCATATGAAAAAATCAAGCCACCAAAATGAGGCAATCATAAAAATCATTGTCAATTGAACCATTGAAAATGTTATTAACAACATCATACAAAAACATATAGAAACATTCTAAATTACCTTATAAAGTTCTACTCTGTGTGACGTTGCCCTATTCAAATATTAACATCATCAATATGCTAATTATCATTATCATCAATATTGAGCACAAAAAACTAGCAATCAAATAGCAAGCAAGCCTTTAACATCTCATTTCATTCATTCCTTCAGTTACTCTCTCATTCACAATGTCTCTATTACAACCTATCACTTACCCAGGGCATCCACTTAGTCTTCAAGTTTTTCCTCTCATTTACTCACTCACTCGCTCACTCCATCCAAAATTTTGTCTCTAACATGCAACATATAAATCAATGTTTCATTTCAATAATTAATCATTGACTTCAAATCCATAAAATCGCCAGAAGCCAATCAGATTTAGCTTCATCATTGCTTTGAGTCAGGAGTAGAAGATCAATCAAATACTTAATGTTGAGTATTCAGTGTTTGAATTTGCACAAGTGACAAGTTGTGTTACATTATGAGAAAGTAAAAGAACATAGCTTGACAAGTATAGCTTTTCAGATTACCATAACTTCAGGAATCTAAAGTCCTACGAGTAATGTTTCCATAAAGGGAAAGGAGGGGGATACAGAAAGAGCATGAATAACAAATATGTTGCAAAAATGTGATAAAATTTAATACAATGGGACTACCTTGTACCACCATTACCATGTAGATACAGCATGAAACCGCGGATAGGCTCTGACTTAGATGGAACAAACCTTTGGAGATTGATAACATTTTTGAACAAGATGTGAGACACACAAAGCTATAACCATTAAAGACATTTTTTATTTAATGAAAAAATAGGTCAGAGCTGAATCAATGGGTACATGACCAATCTAGAAAAATTGATCCTTAAGTCTCAAAATCCTCACAAAATCTTCAAAAATTATTCACATCGATTACATATGGCAAGCTACACAGCACTTGCTGATGACACACAATGATAAACAAGTTTCTTTACAAACTTAATACTTACCAAGCACCTAGTTTTCCAGCTTCTCCATCAAGAAAAAAACTGTTAGCATTTTCCAATCCGTAACTGATTGGCTTTGAAAAATTTGCAAAGAGAGGCACATTCACTGAAAGAAGAACACCATTGCAAGAACCAAATGGAGAACAGAGAATTTAAATACTTAAATACTATAAATAAATACAATACCCAAAACTATGAATAAATACAATACCCAAAACCATGAATAAATACAATACCCAAAACCATGAATAAATACAATACCCAAAACCATGAATAAACATAATACCCAAAACCATGAATAAATACAATATCCAAAACCATGAATGAATATAACACCTAAATACAAAACAAAAACAGCAAGGTTGAGCGTTTGCATAATTATTCAATGGAAAGTATTTTGATAGGCAGATCTTGTGAAAAGCTGCTGGCAGGAATGAGAAAACCTAATCACAGTTTGATTCATGTGACCAAACCGTTTTGTTCAATCTTGTGATGGATGCTTTTCATTACAATTTGAATAACAGTAAAAAAATTTTCAACTATAAAGAGGAAAAGATGAATTACCAATGTGAAGAAAAAGAACTGTATTCCTGAAATCTTTTGAGATGCACATAAGTGAACCAAAAAAGATGTAAATGCTGAAAACTGTGGCAATACTGTATTTCAATGAAGTCTTTATCATCTCCCTAGAATTCAAATGCAAAATAAGCAATAAGCAAAAGAAATAACAAAGTTATAAACGCAAAAGATAAATGGAGAAAAATTCAAATTATGGATGCATTGGAAAGAAGCTGGCCTTTCACCAGTGGTACCTGGAGCCAATCTCAGCCCAAAGCAAATGGAGAAGGCTGAAAACACAATGGCTTATCATTACCTAAATCAGGGATCTCAAACTCACGGCCCACAGGCCAACTGCAACCCGTAGGATGATAACTTTTGGCCCGCGTCTTAGAATAAAAATGAAGATATTTGAGAGCATTGGGATGCTTTTATCAGAACCTTTCTTGCGGAAAACCTGACGCGGCCTAGCCTCATCCAGACTCTGCCTCTAGGTAAATTGAGTTTGAGACCCCTGACCTAGATGGAAAGAATGGATTGAATAAACAAGGTTATGGGTTAAACCATATTAGGGGAGAATTGAGAGGGTGGGAGAATATGTGATGAAAGAAGGATGGTTGGTGTTAGGGAAATTTTAAAAATTGAAGCAATAAAACTGGCACTGTTTTGGGCAAATTTGAGGCATTTAGTGTCAAAAGTGGATGGCAAGTACTTACTGATCTGCTCTGCAGGGTGTTATTTACAAGGGAGGGGGTTATTGGGAGATAGTTGAGAAAGTGGCATTCCCTTCAAGGACTACTTTTCATGGTCAACTTTTAAGATGAATGGAGAACTGGAGGTAATTAGCCAAGACAAGAAAAGGTAGAGGTAACTTGAGAAGTATGAAGTTCTGCCAACGATGCCTAACAAAAAAGCAAAAAAAGCGAAACTGCTCTTCTTCCTTCTTGTGCTTCAGATATCAATTTATGCACTTATGGCCATTTTATAGTTTCGCTATCATCGGTTTGCAGTTCCTTGCCACCGTATGGAAGTCTTAACACTAAGCACTCCGATATTACATGGTTTGCAGTTTGGCTAGGGAAGCTGCAGATGCAGTTAGCCGTATCCTTCGACTCCCCCCCCCCCCCCCCAAATCTTGATTTTGGGACTAAATCACCCGATCGATGTCTGCAACCGATTCAATGTAAATATTCATGTCGACTGATATCGATCCCCATTGGCAGACTGCTACTGATGTCTTTTGTACACAAGACATGATGTGGGCTTGGTCTGCCATAATACAAATAGTTATTCACAGAGGAAGGCCTCAGTCACTCGAAAGTGCTGTTAAACGTACCATCATTCGTTCAATACTCTAGTAAGTTCTTCTCCTTAGTAGTTTAAAAAGCCATTAGCATAAGAAGAAAAAATTTCTCCGGATATCAGCATGGACATAGTTTGGGGGACTGCCACAGCATCATCTAGTAGGGGATATGATGATGTTGCAAGTTGGGTTGTGCTCTCCAAAGGGGATTCGTAAGCACAACCCTGCTTCCTGCATAATGATACAAAATAATGGTCATTTTCATTTAAGAACAAATATTCGAAGAAACTTTACTTGAAGCTTGAGCTACTTTGGGTGGCATCCTTTTCGAGATAGTTTTCGTCCATTTTCGCTGTAATTTCAACTGGTAATAACAACACTTCTACAACCATTAAACATGACCACGTAGCCTCGCTACTATTACGAGGGCTATGCACCTTGGGTGTAAGAAGGAAAAAAGTCATCATGGTCGCCAGTGCCTTGTCAAATCCTGTCACTGAATGTCACAGCATGAGACAAAGTTCTGTTTTCTGCCAACCTAATAATTTCCACGACTCTTCGAGTCTAAAAATTTACCTAAAAAACCGAGAAATGTCTGTCTATTTCTTCGTCTATCTCTTTTTTCTTCTACTTTCTCTACTGTCGCTTTGTATTGACGTCTCTTTTCCTTCGTACTTGTACCAAGAGGCTGTTTGGTCTCTTCGCTATTTGCTGCATCAATTGCCTTTCAGTCTGGGCTCTTTTCAATGCATTTTTAGCAAACGGAAGCTTGTGTTCATTGGGAGTGTTCATTCATCGGAAGCTTGTGTGAAGCACTGGCACAGGGAAAGACTTCCTATCTGAAATGGTTTATGGGAAGAGGAGTAGAGGAAGGCCACGAAGATCAAATGGAAGAAAGCATGGAAGGCTAGGGAGAAATGACAAATGCTATTTTTGGTGCTACAGCGGGTAAGCCATGATCCTAGCGTTCTTTGATGGCGATGACTGTATTGACAGCAAGAACAGCAGAACTGTACCACTTTGTATCTACAATAATGAAAAGAGTGGAAAATGGGATTTAATGTAAATATCGAAAAAACAGAAGCAATGGCAGTCTAAAAATGGGAAGATCCATCAATATATGATATCAGGCTAAACAACAGCATTGAAATGACTGCATCATCCCTCACCCTTAAGGGGGACTATCATGGAAGTAAGGTCAACTTAACCTTTGAATGCTATCCCTGTCACTGAAATTGAGGGGGCTTATCTTCGCTTTTGATTTGAGATATTACAATACAGAAGAAGAATTTTTTTTTTCGCGATGTTTTAATGAGTTATGTTGGGACCGCCATTGCCCAAATGGCCCCCTCCCCTTGTTGTCTCCTGAGCAACTACAGCAACAGCCCAACAACCACAACTTGTCATTCGATTTTGTTTAGCGCCATTTTGTTTGCCCCAAAATGCATGAGAATGAAAAGGCTTTAAATGGTTGATCGAAATCGCGGAGACCTGAATCGAAAATACTCATGGAGAAGCCTCAGATCATTGCACACGTACAGAAGAGCTTGAATTTCACGTTATTTGATTCAAAATGGGTGCCAAGAAGTGCGAGATTTGTTGTGCTTGGTTCATACCCAAGGGGAACAGGAGCTATTCAGGTTTATGAGTTGTCACAAGGCGATGTCAAACTTTTGAAAGATGTATGATTCAAATTTTACATCCATTTATTCGAAATTAAGTCTTTATTTTCTTTGTAAACTTTTCGCAGAGATGAAATGATGCTTCGTTCGAATACTTACCTTGTGGTAATGGAACCAATCTGCAAAGCAATTTTCTTGTTGATTTTTTTGCAATAATGATGTTATCTTGGTTTGTTTAAAAGTAATTTTGTTTTTGAAATACTCAGTTTGACTCGTGCAATCATTGCTTTTTTAATTCTATACACATGTAGGAGCCATCTTAACACATTTTGCTCTTCACCACATAATGTATATTGATGCGATTGGCGGTTGCTTTACGCAAGTTCTGTTAGTCAGAAACGCCTATCTTTGCACTAATATATATTCATCTCGTGTAACACATCCAAACAAGGAGGAAAGCAGGGAAGCATATAAATGGATAAACATTTTCTACTTATTTGTGTAGGTTGAAAAGCATGCAGCCTTCAAATGTGGTACATTTGGTGCCTCAAGCATTCATGATAGATACCTTGCAACTGGCGACTTTAATGGAAAATTGGCAATTTGGTAAGAATTTGAGTTGCAAGCTTGCGTAAAGTGTACAATGAACATCCCATCAGCCTTTGTCAACTAGACTCATTCCTTGTTTTCAAAATCTTATTTGAACAACTAGGTGTCAAAATTCAATCAATAAACCAGTCTAAAGGTGAAAAGTTTTACCTTTTAAATCTATTTTATTTCTTTACCATTTGGTTGTTATATCATGTAGCTTTAGATGCAAGGCCCTTGATATAGATGGGACTTTGTGTATTGAAGAAGTTTCTCAACAGCATATGCACGTGAATACATCCAAGAGAAAAGTGATAAAATCACTGAGAGTGCTCAATGGTGGAAATAGAATGATTATAGAGAAGGAGAATGAGCTTTAGTGTTTAGAATGAGTTTTGTGAGTTTCATATTCATCAATTGTCAGCTAAACATATGCTGATAAACAGAAACACAGTAGAATAAATCAATGAAACGATTTATGTATTTTGATGGAGTAGAGAGGCAGTTGGCATATTGGTTTATGGATGTCACTCTTTTCTTAGGAGGGTCGGGGTACAAGGTGACCTTGTGCAGATTTCTATTTGCCTCTTCTCCTTTTGGCAATTCGTAAATGGTAACCTGGCACAAATATTGGGGAAAGTACAAAGTGAAAAGGAACTGCCACCCTACCTCACAATGCTGTGGCTCAGAATGGTACCTCTGTAACTAGGTGCTCCTTAATACTTGTTTTGCTACAGATAGTCCATTAAAGATCATTTTCATCCTTTCAAATGAACTGTTGCTGTCTTAGTATTTCTATTACTAGAATGTTATAAATGCAAAGTTTAATTAATTTTAGGAATCTTGAGTCACCAGATATACCAGTTTTTTCTGTTAATGCCCATAAAGAGATAATTAATTGCATTGATGGCATTGGGGGCCTTGGTATTGGAGAAGGAGCTCCTGAAATTGTTACTGGAAGTAGAGATGGTAAGTCTCTTGAAATTAGCAAATTTCATCTTCAGAAGTAGAAGGAGCACTATAAAAGCGTATATTAAATGCGGCTTGTGAATGGTATTTTTGTTAGACCCAGGCTCTAGATTTATTGCTACTGTTCTCAGCTGACAAAGCGAAATTTTCATATTGTATTGTTAAGGCTAACAAGAGTCTAACAAGAGTCTACGTAGGATATTACCATAAAATTTTCTTCTTGAGAGATTTGCTCAAGTTTGAGGATGGAAAAAGAAACAAAGAGTTGATTGATCTAAAATGATTTATGGTGGTAAATTTTTCAAGGGATTATTTGCATGATGCCATAAGGCTTTGCAGTGTATTTTTGTAGATGCAGATGTAGATTTCTGATTGTGAGTTTTACTTACTTTGCACCTGTGCTACAGTTATGGTTTGCTATCTTTTCCGTTATTATGCAATATATTGGAATGCCGGAAAAGATTATTTTTTTCAGTTGATTGGATCCAGATTTGATTTGATTTGATATGATTTGGTGAAAAATTTCAACATTTTGTGCAGGTTTTTTTGCTTTTTATAGTGATTTATGATGTGAAAATTATGAATCGTGAACCACATTGAAAATAGTTGGTTTCAGTTCCATACTGAAGGCAGGCATTGGAGAGCACCTTGTTATGGAAGTTCCATCCGTAGAAAGAGCATTGTTAGAAACTGTGGACAGTTGCATTCATTGCTCCACTTCACCACAAGCTCTATGCCATGTTTCTATTTGATGCAGGATGGACCGGGAGAAGGCACCCGCAAGCAGAAACGAGCTGACTTGACGGCATGACTCCTGGCGTAGTGCGCACATGCTCTAACCGCAATGGGAATGATCCTCCCCAGGAACTTCATCATGTGTTGTTAATTTGGTTGACCTATTTTTAGGAAGTGTGAAAGTATGGGACCCACGACAAAAAGATATCCCTGTGGCAAATATGGAACCTGCTGAGGGTGAACAGAAGAGAGATTGTTGGTCTGTTGCCTTTGGTGAGTGAAGCTCCATAATATTACATCCTGAAATGGATTTCCTTTGGATCATTTTTAAATGTTTTCACGCAATTTAGTTTCCAAGATTTTATCATATGTTTCATCATACAGTTAAAAATTCAAAATTTCAAGAATTTTTTAAGATGCCATTCTTGCAATTGTACCTAACCCATAGCCAATTAGGGCCATTAAAACATTGCACAGACCCACACTTTCCTCTGCCATTATTATCTGCCATCCATTGTATGCTCGCACTATTTGAACGGTGTCATTGTCAATGGGTTATTTTTTTATCCTCCCATTTTTGCTTTTTCCTCCTAAATCTACTTCCACCATTTACAGTTCATTGTAGGAAAATATTTGCCTCTCCTGCAAACTCTATTTCTGTTAAACTTTTGACAGCTCTTTTATTAGTATTTAGGTGTCTGAGTCTTCAATCAACCAATTACTCATTCTTAAGCTGTTTTTTCCATGGGATTATCTTTTAAAGCTACGGCTGCTAGAATGCAACATATTTTTGCATTTATGTTTCTTTGAAGGGCATGCATATGACCAAAATGAGAGGTGTGTTTGTGCTGGTTACGACAATGGAGATTTGAAGATGTTTGATTTGCGGAATATGTCTGTCAAATGGGAAACCAATCTTAAGAATGGTGTATGTTTTTATCAATCCAGTAATTACGGCTGCTATTGTTTGACAATTTAACCCTCTGAATAACATCTTGAACATTGTCATGATTTATTCTATTCATTAAAGCATTTCTTGCTTTATTGTCATGTCCCAGTATCATTCTAGACCTGAACAATTCAATCAATAGATTGCAAAGATAGTGTCATATTGATTAAATCCTATAGATCAGATTGTTAACCGGCTCTTTAAACACTATCAGCCTTATTTCCCAAGTATCACGGCCATCAATTTTTAGCTGGCTACTTTGGTAATCATACCCAGTTGTGAGGAGCAGAGATTGGAAGAACTATTAAGAAATATTGGAGCATGCCTCCTACATGAACTTTAAATTCATGAATCCAGTAAAGCATTGAGATTACCAATAGTATTTTGACGCTTATAGAGTCAGCAGGAATGTGAATACGAAAATATCATCATCAACGATGATTAATGCATATACGTTAAGTATGGTATTATTGGTAATGATTTATGCCAATGCATAAATTATGCCGTTGTTTAAGCTAATTGACATCATTGCATGAAGTCATGTCGTTTCCCACAATAGTTTATGCCGTTACTCTAACTTAACCAGCAGATGGACTCTCCCATCAAATATTTTGAATCATGAAGAAACTTTCCTTGAAACATGCTCTTTTATACTTAATTATGTAGATGATTAAAGCATTTTTATTAGTGAGTTATGTTGAGGAAAGGCCATGGCGACCTATGCAAAGCCCTAACAATGGAAGAAAGAGAAAAGTCAAAGGCTAAGAGGAGCAAGAGATGATATCAAGTTTATTGATTTAGATTTGAAAGATGGCAAGTTGTAGGATTGAGGAAAGGAAGAAGAAGGCAAGACGTTCCATGAATTGCATTTTCTTGGGATGAATAATGATTTGTGGGATAGGGTTTTTGGATTAGGTAGTGACATTTGGAAAGGGTGTGAGTGCGATAAACTTCTGGCGCTCCTGGTACGTCTCAGGGGAACAGGAATAATATCCCCGATCTCCTGAGAGCAATATCCGTGGCATTGTCAATAAAATTCGGAAAGATCTGCGACTTACATTTGCGAAAAATAAACTGAAGTTCAACCTTTTTTGGCATTTATGACTCTATGATTTCCACTAATGTTTCCCTCCATTCGATTCTCTAGATTTGCTCAGTGGAGTTTGATAGAAGGGATATTCAGATGAATAAGTTGGTAGCGACAACACTGGAGTCGAAATTTCATGTCTTTGATTTAAGAACGTATCACCCATCCAAAGGTTTTACGTCATCAGTCGAAAAGGTTCAGTATTTATAAATATATTCCCCCTGCTTATCATTCCATCATGACTCTAGTTTTATTTCATTGTATTCTGTTGTCATCTTTTGGAGGAAATATTAAGACATAAGAAGATGTAGAGGTGAAATCGAAGGTCAAGGGAATTTTTGCTTTTCGAAAATCGGTCCTTTAATTTTTTTTATTTTTAAAGAGAAGGAGAAAGTGAGCGTAGGTTTAGATATTTGAGGTTTGCGAAGCTTGTCCGTCGTCAGTTACGATTAATGCAAGCAAAGCGAAGGGCTCTAAGCTAAAGATCTAGCTCCCTCCCTGTACTTCTCTTCGCTCTAGTTCCGCTGTTGAGCTCTCTTTGTTGTTCGATCACTTACCTCTTGGGCAAATTGTTATGCATATTTATGCTTGTATATCTATTTAATTTCTTAGTATCAGATATCATTCTATTTTTGTCATATTTTGGTCACCTTGGATTAGAACTAATCTTCATCAGTCTATTTTCCTTTTAAATTTTCACGCAGCCAAAAATTTGCCTGTTCTTTTAAAAAGCTTATTTCATCAGAAAATCCTAACTTCCTCTACTTTATTCTACTTTATGGTTTCATGTGATTTGGAGTTCTGTTGTCAAATAGAAATGATGATGATTATTATAAGCTAAATTGTTAGAGTGTAAGTTTCCGTCTTTTCATCAGTGAAAACAGGATTTTTATCATTCCGTCTTTTCATCAGTGAAAACAGGATTTTTATCATTTTTAGGCCCACAAATCGACGATATGGAGTGTTAAACATATGCCTCAAAATAGAGACGTTTTTATGACAGCGGGAGGAAACGGAACTTTGAACTTATGGAAATAGTAAGCCTTCGACATTATGTTTTTGTGACATCTTTTTTCTGTTTTGAAGATGTCATCCCTTGGAGATATTTCTTTGTGACCCCATATTTTTTGCTATCAGTTCATTGTTTCCTCGTGATATCATATCTTAATGACACCAGAACGTGTAATACTAACCTTGGTGGTAGCATCTCTTTGAGAGGTTTTCCGCACTCAGGCTGGCACTAGCCAGTAACCCCTTTACTTTTGAGGGGATGATGTGCAAGGTGCTAACACTGAAGTTCTAATATATTACACTGTTCCCTTGCAATTTTCGAATCTTTAAAATCATATGAAACGCTAAATGTTACAAGACTTGTAAAAATACCTTTAATACCTTCAAGTTTTTTGAGCTTTGAACTGGATCCTTCCTGCTTTGCAAACTCAATTTCGAGCGTAGCAGAGACCAGAGGCAGGGATCTGACTTTTTCTTAGAAAGTGGATTTTATGAGGTGGTTTACCATCGCCTCCCTCGCCAATGACGTTGTTATTGCGCCACATGCAGGATTCAAATTCATAACCCCTGTGTTGTGAGTCGGCACTCAACCATTACACCAATGCACCACATTAAACTGGTACCTTTGCTAATTTATATGACACTGACCCTATCCTCACAACAATTCATCATTTTTTGATTTATCAATCCCAAACAACATGACAATTTTGAGCTTCCAAGAATTAAACTAGAGAACGTCAGAAAAGTTTCTTTTACAATCGTTTTATAGTCAATCAGATCAATCAGTCATTCGTCTCATCAATAATCCTAACCTCACCAAATCGCTCCAACCTCTTTCCCATCGTCGTTTAGTTGGAGATCTTTCCATATATTACAGATACTTTAACGGAAATTGTTCTCAGGAGATCAGGGATATTATTCCTGTTCCTCTGAGGCGTGTCAGGACCACCAGAAGCTCAACTCATTCACACCCTTTCCAAGTTTCACTGCCTAATCCACGAACTCAATCTCACAAATCATCATTCATCCCAAGAACATGCAACTTATGGAACGTCTTGCCTTCTTCTTGCTTTCCTGAATCCTACAACTTGCCATCTTTCAAATCTAAGATCAATAAACTTGATCTTATCTCTCTATCCTCTTAGCTGCTCGCTTTCTTCTTTCTTCCTTTGTTGGGGCTTTGTATAGGCCACCATGGCCTTTCCTCAACATAACCCACCAAAAAGAAAAAAAAAATCAGTATCTTCCATTAGAGCTGAGAGCAGAATGAAACTATGATGCATTTTATAACAAGCTAGACCTTTTCTTCAACCCCTATTTAAATTTGTAATTAGCTTAATTTTTATGTATGCAAATTCGTATATTTTATTATTTCAATGTTATCAACGAAGTCCGTTTTGGAAACAGAACTTTATCTATTACTTCTTAATTCTGAATTATTTTTGTAAATGCATACACGTAACCCTAGGTATTTTTCTCTCTATCCTCAATCTATTAATTCTTATCATTTTCATGCAGATCTTGTATGACAAACAGTTCAGTTTAAAGATTCGATGTACCAGTTGAAACTTTTTCAAATAATCATAATAACATCACAATCCACATGCGAACCGGTTTGAGAAGGCTTCTGTCCTCTCTCATCAGTGCTGGATGTTTCGAAGTTTTCAAGAGGGACTTTTATTGTTAATCAGGGTGCGCCTCCATCGTTACCACAATGTTTGGAGTGTATCGAAAGGGCTTGATAGCAGTATTTTCAAGTGTTTTGACAAGTTCTATCTTTCCTGTCTGAGTGCACTTACCAAGCCTCTTAGTCTAATCAAATAGCCCTCTTGTGGCAGCTCTTGTTGCGAACTGGTTACTTCTGGTTATTACCGGTTATTTGCAGTTGTCTGTGTTTGTATGTTTTCATCGTCGCTTTGATGTTTCGATGTAGCACAGAAATGCGGAAACTGAGCGAGTCACATGATTAAGCTTCCGTCTAACTAAGAAATATTTCAAGTTTTGAAAATCAAAGCAGTCAAAAAACAGTCTTCAGAATGATGAAATTAGGCTTCCGCTTTTTCGTGCTCTATCGAAGTTTTATACATCAGATGACCATAGCATTTATCATTTGCATGCTTCCAGGCCTAAATTTCGTTTAGAAAATGATGGCGAAAAAGACCAAAATTTATTAAAGGAGAAAATTCATACGAAATTGAAATATTTTGATGAAATTGAACGAAGGGAGACTTTTCATTTGACTTCTTTGATGTTAGAATCTTATTTCTCCTGCGCAGTTCTTACCCTGCTAAACGATCGAAACAAGATTCTGATGGTTTGGATGTTGGCGTGATGGGGACGAATACCATGCTGCAGAACGCATCTCTCTCGTCTCAACCGATTCACTCGTTTGATTGGAGTCCAGATAAGGTATGTTGTTGGGTCTTTAATCACATAAAGTTCTGGGACTGAAATGATTAAAAAAGAAAGCAAAGAGGAAGATTGTTGAAATTCAGCATTACGAGACTGAAGCTGTGGCGAGCATTGCTAAAGAGAGGCGACAATAGAATTCATGAAACCCCCCTCCATCTTAAAAAGTGACGCGAATTTTATTACCATATTCAATGCGAGCGTCAGAGAACGCCTTGTTGGTGGTGTGGCCGAGTGGTTGAGGCGCAGCGTTTCGAATCTTGTCAGGTCTGCTCGCGTGGGTTCGAATCCCCTCGTCGGAATGATTGACCGCAAGGCAACAGTCACTCAGCTGTCCATCCTTCCGAGGTCGGTAAATGCGCACTTAGAAGTAGCTCTGAGTGTACAAAGACTAGACACACATTGATAACAGCTACTCTAAAATTGAAGTGTTTATTTAATTCGGTATAAAGATTCGTCGTTTTTTGTTATTTATTTATTAGATAGGTATCACGCTAAGCAACGGCATGGGAAGGGAGGGTGGCCGGTTCCTTGCCGCACCTTCCCCGTAGCTTTGTACCGGCTACCACTAATTGCTTTGTGAACATTTAGAGGATCTCCACAAACGGGAGATAGCGTGACTCGAGCTTGGGACCTTCGACACTGTTGACACGTGCTCGAACCACTGGGCCAACTACTCTTTCCCTCCATCGGCTATTTCCCTCTTGAATTGTGAAGGGTAAATCTGTTCAACTCTACGTCACTCATACACGTCATAGGCCTATGCAATATAATTTTTTGCATGTCTCTCTTCGTAACCATGTCGTGCACGCCATCGCATAAACTGCTCGGGTTTCTTTTGAAGAATGAAGTGATCCGAAAGAAGATCGAATTTCAAAGACCGTCTCGATCTATATCAAAATCGTATTTCGGTTTTACTCATCGTGAAAATGGAGCCTAGATTGTTTAAAGGAATCAAAACAATCAGGCATCAAAGAAGATTAAGAAATATTTCAGGGTCAGCGCATCTGGATTAGCTGTGTTTTTGTGAGATCAATATAGATTTAAATGAAAAATGACGCACTTAGTTTCTCATAAGAAGCCTGGATTTCGTAATGTTTTCTGTCCTTAGAGGTCTTCGCATAGCTTCATTGACTCAGATGTTTTTATAACAAATTTATGACTAAGCTTTAAATCCTCACGCTTAACGTAGCACAATAGAAAACTAGAAAGAGGAGTTTAATTACGGCTTTGCTTCCATCGTTTGTTCTGCTTTCAAATACACATTGATCCTGTACAACTACTACTGGTGCGACATTTTCATTGGCCAGAATCAGTGTTAGTATCATAGGTCATTGATACAGGAGGTGACATTTTAGTTTAGTGATTCATCGATCAATTGTCGTCTCATCCAACTAAACACGGTCTTGGATGTTGTTTGTTTACCAGAAAGCTTCTATTTCCTTGCAGGAAGGCTTGGCGGTTTGCACTTCCTTCGATCAATCACTCAGGGTCCTATTTGTCACCAAACTCAACAGATTATGATCCAGCAATGGACAACCATAGTCAACTGAAAATATCGATTGGATGATGTTGTATTTATTTGGAGTGATCAAGTTGTTTAAGTGATCAAGGTGATCCGGAAATAATTTTCGAGTTTTGGAGTCAGGATGATGGCTATTGAAGTTCATGACGTTTATTAGAGTATTTTGACAACTGGTTTAATATTTTAATTTATAATGAGGAAGACTTCCTTTTTCATTTGCCCTCTGTTTCATGTCATTTCGTTCTTTAAAGGTGGGTGCGATTAAGAAGTGGCTGATTCGTAAAGTGCCTCCGTCAAAAGATCGATTGCAAGAAACTTCTATCATACCTCTATGAGACTAAAAGCCAAATTGAAATAATTACACAATATTTAGATAAACTGACTCTTAAACCCTTGATAAGACCTTGAAATTATTAAGGGATGATGAGAAAGGTCACATTGAGAGCAAGGACCAGGATACTGCTCTATAAGCAGAAACTTGCTGAATAGATACGTAAAAAAGGACGGTCCCTTATTTGACTGAGCTGGATGTCTATTCCAAAGTTTAACGCCCCTTACTTTGATCAACCATCATCCGCTGTTGATTGATTATTTTCTTGATTTCGTTGCAGCAAAGAACCAAATACGTCTACCTGATTTCATTGATTTTTATCCCTTTACGAATTGATTATTTCAATCTAGCCTCGTTGCTATCTCTTTCCATCATGTCGAACCCTCACTTCAAGGTTTCTTAAATGTTGGATGACAGAAAATTGCAAGAATTCAGACAGTTAACTGCAAATTCGTTTCGCAAAGCTTGCTTAAACATATAGGCTATCAATAAATGGCAGCAAATTATTAAAGAATTGCAATATTTAAAGTTGAATAGCCTGGACTCCGTCCATTTCCGCGATATATTCATTTTCGTCAGTGCTATCTTCAAAAGTAAGTTGCAGCTTGCCATTTTACAGTTGAACTAAGACATGTTTCAAACAGGCAATCAAAGGATTTTAAAGTTGGTAATCTTTTCGGGTCATTCCTGAAAGTTTCTTAAGTTTTTCGCCAACCCAAGTTTCTTATAAATATTTTACTATACATAAAAATGAGTTTCATAGTTTCATATCCCATTGTGTGGACATTTCAGACTAATGCAAAATTATTGGTTGAGGGAGGCAATAGTCCAACCAATCCATCTCCACCGTTCTGTGTTTCCGATTTTTCCGTTCCACCTTTCCCCCAGTCCATTTCAGCATAATCTGTGCAAAAATTAAGGGTAGAGCAGCAGTAAGTCGCTCTCAAAGGCATCATCTACGAACAAGGGGTCTCGTTGTGCCATCAAATTCGTCTCATTTAATTTGATTTGTGAGAACCTTGAAACGGTACTTTTCACTCAGAAAAAGAAAAGTTGACGGTGAATTGCCTATTTTGTACGCTCCTAATTAGCATCCCAAGGTAGATTTTAGGACACTGCGAAGCTATGCTGATCGAGCAATCTCCTTTTCCATTCTCATAATGTGACATCACCTCAAGACTTCTATCATTCACGAACCAAAAGGGAGATTTTTGAACACTGAGAAGCTATGCTTATCGGGCAGTGTTGCAGTCATTTTCAATGTAACCACACCTGGTAATACATGAAGCATACCACATTTCTCACCACTCTAAGTGAAGGTCTTGCGGGTATTTTGGCTCATTTACTGACCATTAGGCCTGCTTGCCAGCGCCATACCACTAAGCCTTGTCACACACGTAAGTTGAGAGGGCATTTTGTGAGTCTGGTCAGTTTCATTCATTCATTTTGGTTTTTGCATTAGTTGAAGTATGCTGCAAACAACGTGTGAATTCGTTGGAATCTTGAAGTTGATATAAATTGCTGACGAAGGAAATTCAAGACATTCCATGGCAACTCAAACATTTGCCTGTTACATGCATAGCAGTGGATTCTACTTTGATGTATTCGTGATTAACGATTGACTATGATTTATGATCAATTATTTCATTTTCATTCGACCGAACATGAATCGACCAATTATGCTGAAATATAGCCACACCACCGTGACTGGTCACCAACTTCCATTTTTGTGCGATTCACGTCACTCGCGTTTCGTACTCTGATAAGTGTCCGTTGGACGCTTTTATGCCCCTCAGGAAATTGATCGTTTTCAACAACGAAGGATTTGCTCTGCTAGAAATTTCAGGGTACTGATATGTGAGTGTTGAAGTCTTCTCAATAGGGAGCAGCGTACTGGCCATGTTTGTGTGTGCACGAGTGAGTCTTTTTTTATAGATTCTATTAAACAATTTTACAAAACAAATTACTAACTTGCACTCCTTACGAGCTACTTTACAATTACTACTAGAACAGGGTCACGAGGAGCAATAACTATGTCTACCCCGTGGCCATTAAGTAAAAATAGAAAAGAACGTAAAAATACACTTAACTACTACAAAAAAGAGATAAAAAGAAAGAACGTTGATTTAAAGGGGACTTGGTTGTTGTATGACTGTTGTATGGTTGTTGTATGACTGTTGTATGACTGTTGTTATTGTATTGCGGAACGTCAAGAGGAGTATAGCGTTGTTGGGGCTATCAGGAAAAACGCGTTGCTTCAGAGAAGGACAGAGCAACAAAAAGTGTTTAGTATCCTCAATCGCATCGTTGTTAGGGCAGATTGGGTTTATAGTTATTTTATACGTTTTAATATACGAGGCTCGATCGAATGGTATTAGGGTGAGTCTCGGCTTAGTCACAACAAGTTACTTCTGAAAATGGCAGGGTGAGTCTCGGTTTAGTCACAACAAGCTACTTCTGAAAGACGAGTGAAACTCCATATAGAGCAATGGATTTATAGAGCTGAGTTCTCATCAACTTGTATTTAAAGTAGCTCCCTAAGAGACAAGACATGGCGTTGATATATTGTAACTGGAAAGCCGCCATGGAACTAGGAAAAACTACAAAGGAGCTGGGGGGGGGGGTATGAAAGTTTTTATGAAAGAGATGGAAAATGCTGTCTGTCATCTTGTATTCTAAACCTAAGTCGATTGCTACGTATGGTTAGTGGCTCAGACCCAACTTCTGCTTAAATTTCGCTTGGGATGAAGAGAGTGACGAGCATGCTGTAAGGTGTGTGGAGATCCCGCCCTGTCGTTTTCTCGAAAAGAAAGACCAAGGCAATACTCAACAGGAATAAATATTCACTGGGTTTCAGTATGAAAAGAAGACAATTATCATGAAGTCAAAGCCCTGTTGTGATACAGCAACACAAATGAAAAGAAATTGGAACAGTGCTTCACTCCCAGGTACCGAAGATGGTCCAGGTTTGGGTGGATATTTGGGTCGAGTCGATTATTTCCGAATCGGAGGCAACAAATGATGATTAGGTTAAGCTTTGCGGTATGCTGTCTGTGGCTCATAGATGTCTGCCCCTTCGCAGAAGCGTTTATGATAAATGTATACATTGAAAATTGTCAGCTGAGTTTCTGACTTCCACTAGTACCTTTAAGTCCCATGCAAGCTGTTTCGTGGTCAGTCGTCAGGGACTAAAACGGCTAGCCCACTCACCGTTGCCTTGTGAGGAGGGTGCTTAGTAGCACTGCGTGCTTTTTTACTGACTTATGTTGGGGAAAGGCAATGGCGGCCTATGCAAAGCCCCAACAAAGGAAGAAAGCGAAAGGCTAACACTAGAGATACACCATTCCAAGTTTATTGATGTTAGATTTGAAAGGTGGCAAGTTGTAAGATTTGGTAAAAGGAGAAGAGGGTAAGAAGTTCCATAAACTGCATGTTCTTGGGATGAATGATGATTTGTGGGATAGATTTCGTGAAGTAGGCAGTGAAACTTGGAAAGGGTGTGAATGAGTTGAGCTTCTGGTGGTCCTGACACGCCTCAGAGGAATAGGATACATACATGAGGTGTCAGGTAGTAATGTGATGAGAAATCTTTCAGATGGTTATCATTAAGTTACGATTAGTGATTGATTAAGTTTAAGTTTCAGTGGATTGATCAATGATTCATGCGGACTGCTTGTTGATTGACTGTTGATTCTGTAATTAAGGAAGAGAAAGCACGCTCGTTTCCAGGCTCTTTATGTTCACGGAAACAGGTGAATCGCTCGATCGAACTTGGCGATCAAAACTGATGGGCGTCGTGGAGAGAAGGAAAGATTTACGACCAAGCTGTTACACACGGAAGAGAGAAAAAGATCATTTCAATTGCCGTGATAATTATTTTCAAAACTATTGGAAATCGTTGGTCAACACTTTTACGATCTAAGCACAATACAGGCGAACCTAAAGACAGTTTGTAGCTCACGATTTTAGGCCTCGGGAAGAAGAAATTCCGAAGGAGAGAGTCATTTATGGTCTAAAAAGAGTCCAGTTAATTGATTTGTTCACCTGGTTCTTCATAAAAAGTAGGGCTGCAATAGTGCCTACCAAGGCGTAACATCACAGAGGAAGAGATAATTTGAAAGTGCATGCAATTTCAACACTACAAATTGTTGGTCTTTTATGCGGTTTCATTGTCCCAAGAAATTGTTACTGAAGACTCGAATTGAACCAAGCGTACGATAACGATTAAAAGCAAAAACGATTGGAAATAAAGATATAAACAATGAGGTTGGATTCACTGCATTTTTATATGTTTACTGCATGATAATTTAAGAGTTTTGTTGTTATCCCTTTCGCTACAACTGGATATGCGGAAATGATGCCCGCTCAAATAGCTCGACGCGTCAATTTTCGTAAACAAAGGGAGGATTCATTTGATTTTCTGAACGTCTAACTTTGGGAGACGTCGTGCCTTGTGGACTAGCTTTGTTTTGTACAAAGAAAGGAGATCTAACCTGGGTTTTTCTCTTCTGACCGGAAACGCTTGGTTTTATGATGGAAGGGAAGGGAAGGTAGCCAGCCCTCCCAGGTTGAATGAAACTGACGTAGCTAACTTAGTTCTGGTGTGACTGCAATGACCCTTAAACCTCTTTCTGTTTGAGAGAGAGAGAGAGAGAGAGAGAGAAAAAAAAAAGAGAGAAAGAGAGAAAAAGACCCCCAAATCATTCGAAAAATGAGTTCCACCCTGTGTATGCAAGTTGGCATAGTTTTATGTTTTCATTTCATAATTTTTTCTTTGAGGAAGTAAAATGTTTCACGATTACCGTTTTTACGCAAAATTTTCTTCTGTGATGCGGTGGCAGTACGAATTTGGGATGTACATATTGTTATTTTGCATATTTATCTGAAATATTCTAAAAGTTGACATTGAACAGTGGAAAGCCTCCAGGACAGGATAGAGATGGTTCATTGTTATGCCACACCTATCATATGATGTTTAATGTTGTTCTCTAACAATAGCCAATTGTTAAAATGCAAGGGACTGTCATTGGCTGGCACAAAGTGAGGTCCCAAATCCATTGTGTGAACACATCCCAAATTCTTCCATATATCATTTAGGGAAATGAATTTTTAGAAGGTTTATGTAGTTGAGGGGATCTAGCTAAAAAGAACCAGGTGAAGCCCTCATGTAGATGTGGACTTAATGCTTTCTAGTCTATTTAGTCTGACCTTCTTTGTAAAAGAAGCCTATAGAAGCAGATTCACATATTCAAACCTTCCTTCGTTCTTGCTCCAACAAGTTTGAGAAAAGTTAGGGGCAGTTGAAGCAATCCTTAGCAAGGCCCTTCCTTATGTTTTGATTGGATATAAGTTGCTTATTTTTGTCACTATCAACGATCACTGGAAAGGGTGCAGGCAAAAATCCGTTTCCAGAAAAAAATTGATTGCATTCTAAATATGTCAGACAGTCAAAAATATCATATTGTTCCAAACTAAAGCATACTTTCCTCAGTTGGCAGTGAACAACGTTTTCATGTGTACAAAATTGCTCTTGCATGCAAATTATCATTTATTATAGAAGGTTTTTTGCTTTTTAGTGAGCAATCTGTGTGCCAGGCCAGAGCCTCTGTTATGCTTTATAATAATGACATCAAGAAATGGGAACATGCTGGTGGCACACAAGGAATTTCCCAAGTTCAAGTTTATCACAATCATGCAAATAATAATTACAGAATAGTTGGCATAAAGTCAGATACTAATGAGGTGCGTTTTGGAAGTTTCTCTTCAATCGATTTGTATTTACAGATTCAAGCTCAATGAAAAGAGAGAAAGTTAGTAAAACTGTGTATATCTTAAGATCAGGGGCCTCAAAGCAGGATGAAAAGTCAGTAACAAGCTCATCTGATCTGATATTTTCTTCATCGGCCTTGTTGTAAGCTGTCACTTCATGCTTGAAGTTCTGTGTCATTTTTCAAGTTAACAATTAAAGAAGTGTGTTCTCCAATTTTCAAAATTTTCACTTTTCACATTTATTAATAAAGAATTGCTTTAATGTCTTATGATTACATTTCTTCTGTTCATCCTAGACATGTTTTTGAACCTCTATAGAGTTGAGTTAGCACTGATGTAAAGATATTTTTGTCTGACTATCTTCTAGATCGTATTAAACTGTTCTATTGTAAAGAACCTGAAGTATAACAAAGCCACTGCAACTTTCCACCAATGGAGGGACCAGAGACAAGTATTTGGATTGAATTTTAAAAGCCCCCAAGATGCAGTTAACTTTTCAGAAACTGTCGAGAATGCAATTAAGTTCATGAATCTTCCACCAGGTATTTATTGATGGTTTATTTCAAGCAGCTCTTATTTGGCTAATAAGCCTTTAGTTTAAGCTATATTTGTTGTGACTTATGTCATCAGAAGCCTCTGTCAGCGTACACCTCCGTCAGCGTACACCTCCGTCAGCGTGCACCTCCACGAGAAGGTGCCTCCATCAAAAGGTACCTTTATCAATGGAAACCTCCATTAACATATGCTGCCATAGAATGAACAGTCATAAACGAGCGAATGAAGGAGCCTATTTCTTTTTGCCAAATTTTTCTCTCAAATGGCTACCCACATGCAGTGGAAATTTGTTTCTGTGACAAGTAATGTCTGAATTTGTTCTATAGCTGCCTGGGATACTTAGTGTTTGCCTGAACGACGTTTTTCTCAGTTTTTATTCAAGCCATCTTATCTATGTTTTTGTACTTAGAAAGATACTGTTTGCGCCATTGTTATGCATATCTAAACCAGAATCAATATATTTTACAAAGGAGATAATAGAAGTAAAATTTTCCTGAATCAGCAAGAATGAGTAAAATGCATGCTAAGGGGAATGAAGGATGACATTGATTATCTTAAAATGGAAAGATTGGCAATTATGAAAGATTGATCTCTCATTTTAGAGTCTCACTATGCTGTCAGCCAGAGTATTGAGCCAAATGGTAATTCTTTTAATTAACATCTGTGTGATTCAATGTCTAAACCATCAAATTATCACCAGAACTTAAATTCATAAATAGCTCTTGAATCTACAAGCTATAACGATTTTATTCATACCTTCAACTTAAAGTGATAAACAAATGCAGCTATGAAGATTAATGCAAACGTTTAAAAATCATTTTAAAATGTGAAGCTGATAAATCTACAAAGTTAAAGGTAGTCCTTCAACTTGCTTTGATTTTAGTATATTTTCATGATAAAGCAATAAAACTCTGCAAAAAAATAAAAGTAATTAGACCTCAAAAGAAGGTGTCTTATGACATAAATGGTTAATAAAGTATCAGATTTTACTAGTTAAGTTTTAATTATGTAATACCGTAGCAGCAGTAAATTGTAGGGTTAATTTTTGCAGAGGGCAAAGCTCTAGTTTTTTCATAGTTTTGCATTCCTTCTATTAGATTTAAAGATGGGTTTGTTTAACGAATCATTGAAGATTATATTGGAAGAAATTAAGTTGTTTGATGACTCACTTCATCGCCATAACTTGTTAAAGTAAAAACCAGAATTAACGGGAAAATTAAAACTCATTATCTGTTGCACTCAGAAGTTTGCATTTGCCAAGATTATTCTGCAGAACTGTAGGATTGTGGTCTATGTGATGGAATCAAAGATTAAACATAAAATTTTAAAGCAGCAGACAGTATTTTTCAATCAAAACTGGAATTTCTATGCATTATTCAGATTGACCTTTCATTAATCCCCCTTGGTTTCTTTGCACAGATGGGACAATGAAGAGAAATTTCTTTATCTTGTCCAACTATGAAATTATGCAGAAAATACATCATAAGCATTTAAGTTGTTCTTGCCCTTTTCATTGTGCAGGAGTTTTGCACTTTGTTAGTATCAAGCTTGAGAAATAACAGTTGATAGTCACATTTAAGATATCATTGTCTTTTTTCTGCTTTCTCATTATTTCCTTTTCCAAGTTACTTCCCTAGTCAGCACTCACTGCTCTTTGATGCTTTAATGTTTGAGGTCTTGGAAGCTAATTTCTCATTAAATTTTCTCTTTGAAACAATCTATCTTTATCCCCATCATATTATTTGCAAGTAGGAAAAGAGCATAAATTAATGCTTTAGTGAATAGGTTTGCTCAAAGGTACTGTCTGGAAAATTTTTCATGAGTCTGGTCTCAGAGGTTTTGAAATTGTTTCAATTTGATACCATTCTGTTTCCTTTTGCTCCTGCCTCCAAAGCATACAATCAATTTTTTGAGAAAACTTGGGCGGTTTCAAAATGACATTTCTTTCCTCTCCTTAAAAAGTTTTTAATGTTCACATTTTTGCAATTATGGGAGAAGTAGGAAAGTTGTGCTCCGTCAGCAAAGGAATTTTAAAGTAGATCTCATGGTAGACATATGTGCATACATATGCGCATACATATATACATACATACATACATACATACATACATACATACATACATGCATACATACATGCATACATACATACATACATACATGCATACATACATACATACATACATACATACATGCATACATACATACATACATACATACATACATACATACATACATACATACATACATACATAAATACATACATACATGCATACATACATACATACATACATACATACATACATGCATACATACATACATGCATACATACATGCATACATACATACATACATATATACATACATACATACATACATACATACATACATACATACATACATACATACATACATACATACATACATACATACATACATACATACATACATACATACATACATACATACATACATACATACATACATACATACATACATACATACATATATACATACCTGGAAAGAGTGTGAATGAGTTGAGGTTCTGGCGGTTCTGACATGCCTCAGAGGAACTTGAATAATATCCCTGATCTCCTGAGAGCAATGCCTGTGAAAGTATCTGTAAAAGATAGATAGCTCTCCAACTAGATGACGATTGGAAAGCGGTTGGAGGGATTTGGCGAGGTTGGGATTGTTAATGAGATGAGTGGCTTTGGACTGGATTTTATCGATAAGACAGAGAGTGGATTTTGGAGTACCACCCCAGACAGGGGAGCAGTACTCTAAAGAAGGACGGATTTGGGACTTGTATGTAGGTGAGAAGATGAGAATAACGGGTGAGATCCAGCGCTGTCATTGGGATACAGGGGTTTTATTTTCGTTTCGGTGAGGAAGAGTGCATAGGTTTTTTATAAATTTGAGATGGCGGTGTACTGAGTTGATATCGGAAGGCAGTCCATGTTGGAAAATGAGATGGGAAAGAGTTTAGGCGCCACATTGGTTGCTGCAGTGGCCATGGGGCCTATAGAAAGCCCCAAAAATGGAAGAATGAAAAATGAAATGCCGAGAGGAGAGGGAAATAAGGTCAAGTCTATTGATCTTAGATTTGAAAGGGGGCAAAGGATTTGGGAAAGGAGGAGGAAGACAAGACGTTCCCAAACGATGCTTCTTCCTAATAATGCTGGGTTTTATTGATAACCATCATCATAATATATAAATTCTGGTTGCGTTTTCTACTCGATGTATTTAATTTCACACGTATCTTTATTTTTGCAGCAGAATTTAAACCAAATCAGAATAAAATGCTTTGGCTTTAATTCCTTCCTATTTTATCGTACTACGCTACGGTTTAGATATTTCCGGTTGCCCCACGATATGATTTATTTTCACGTATAATCTCTTCCGTTTTAGAAGACTCGCCAACTCCAGTGCCTGTGAATAGGAATGGTCCCTTGGAATCAGACTATCGACAATTCACCGAAGACCCGTTTGCGGGGAGTCGACAACCTCAACAAGCGCCCCAGGTAAGTCATTGATGAATTCGTCTTAAGCTCTGTCCTCTCAACAGTATCTTCTTCAAAATCATCCAGTTTTTTTTACTGCTGGTGATGAAATGGTTAAGGCATCCGAGTGAATAGCTGTCATAAATTGGCTATCTTGACACTAGATACTTGTTGAGACTCCTACAAAGGGAATTCAAGATGTTGCAGAAGAAAGCATTTGAAGAGTCGGAAATTACATTAGTCATACAAAACTTGGGCTAACCCTCTGCGTCATTGAAGCTCCCACTTTAAAGTTATCAAAACTTCATATCGATAGTTCTCTATGGTATAGAAAGCTTTCTGGTTGCCCAAAGAGGTAGACGAAAGACTACTATCCAAGTCGACATTAGCTTGGTGTATGTAATTTGAGTTATTGATAGAAGCCCGGTGCTGGTGAGGTAGTAGCTGTTGTGAGAAGTTATTCATTGCCATTAGTGTTTGAGTTGAAGCGATTCGCCAATGGCACATATGTGTGCGACTAGGTGGTGAAGTTGCTGAATCAGCATGAATCCATTCAGTGTAATGTAATTTCCTTTTGTGATAATATGATAAAGAATCTACCTACCCAGTGCAAGAAATCATCATCATCACAATTGTCATAATCTTTCATTAATAATCATCACCAATCATTAATCACCATCATCAATCGTCGTCAATCGTCATCATCAATCATTGTCAATCATCATCACCAATCATCATCATTATCCAGGTAGTTTAATTAAAAGTATCAAAGTAACTCTTTGCTACATATGATGCTACCTACCACAAATCTGACTGTTAAATTTTTAAAGAGTATTTAAAGAATAGTTCTGCCTGTTACGGTATGTTGTCAGACAGTACTTTCTGGTTGATCTCAACATTTCTCTAGGGTTAGTTTGATCTAAGCATGCTTGGTAGAGTCGAAAATTTCAACTTGCCAAGATCACATACAGTGCTCCCTCGCTACTTCGCGCTTCGCATTTCGCTGTTTCAGTGCATCGCGGGTTGAAAAATATTCATTTGAAAATTAAAAAAATATTAAACAAAATCCAAAATTACCGCGAAAGTCCATAGAAAGATGGCCGCGCTGCAGCTGAAGGCGGGATTACACTATTTACATCTGTAACATTTTTTTTTCCATCGATGCAAACACACACACACACACACACACACACATACGAAACTTTTTTTTTACGATATGAAGTCGAATTGTTTGTTTTGGCTAGGCTAAGCATAAATAAACACTATTCTACTATTCCTTAATGTTGTATCCTCACAATATATTCATCACGGTTTTATATACACTTATTTGTATCATATATGTCCAAAAAAACTTCGTATTTTAGAAATAGGGGGGGGGGTCGCTACTTCGTGGATTTTCGCATATTGCGGGGGCTCTGGTCCCCATTAACCGCGATAAATGAGGGATCTCATCTTCCTTTTTTCGTTCAACACAGCAATGATATTTTTCCGTAGAAGAAGCGAGGGACATTGGCATCCCGATATAATGAAGTCTGTAGGGAACCAGAAAATAGTTTTTTATATCGGGAGTACGTTAAGCCGAGATAATTTTTTTCTAGGTATTTTCACAGTAAACGTCTCAAAATTTATTCAATTTTCTTGTATAGGCTATCTCCAATTTCTGTGGAAATTTTCATCAGAACTAGCAAGCTGAATTCAAATATTATTGGAATATGAAAAATATTGTTCTTGGCACTTTATGCTCCTTTTGCAAATTAGGAGCGAAACATTCTGTTATAGTCTTATGTGTTTTGGCTGTGTTGACTGAAGTTTCATAAAGCATTGAAAAGGTGTTAACTTTTGCACGCAACTCACCTCCATTTTCCGCATCATAATAAGAGCACGTTTGCAAAATTTCCGAAACTTGCTTCACTCGACTTTTCATAGGTGGCTGAATGACGTCTTCCTGTGCTTCTTCATCTGGGTTTCCAACGCCAGATAAAATGTCTTAGTCATTCATTGGGAATATTTTCTATGCAAAAAAGTATTCGTCGGTATCAATGTACTCATTCGCAGCAATTTCTGATGCTATTAAACTTTCATCTCGTGCCCTGAGTTCTTCCATATCAACAGCTAATGCTTGAGAAGCTAAGCAGGGGAAAATGTATGAAAAGTTCATTAGATCTTATTCATTAAAGGTAATTGTGATGAAGCGACCTTAAGTTTGGTTCGTAATAACAAGAATTTCGTATATCCGGGGTTTGTCATTCTGAGAAAATTTTTAAGGAATTTGTTAGGCAGAATGCAAGGGACCAAATATTCAGTTCGTTATACTCGAAAGTTCCTTAGGTCCGGGGTTTGTTATATCGAGATAATTCCACTGTAATTTTATTTTGAATTGAAATCCTCATTAGACCAATCTCGACTAAAGCGCGAAATTTTTGTTGAATTTCCGGACCCATTTTATGCCGTGTTAATGAACCTTTTGTTGCTTGTCGTTCATGAGTATACCATGTGGTCAATGGAATATACTTGTGGCTCAAGAGTATTACACTTATGTGGGTGCCCCAACGTGATGCACGCTGTAAGTCTGTTGATAAGGTGACCATTGGCGGGACAGAAGCATCCTGAATCAGTGACACATGCTGAAAATCAATACAAAAGGGAGTGTTCATCTTCGAATTATCACAAATCTTATATTTCATCCAACGAATATGATGAAATATTGCTAATCGTGAGCTTTGATGATGCACTTGCAGTGTAGCAAGGATTACTTTGCATCAAATGAGAATCCAAATAGTTGAAAGAATTAGAGAATGTTATGGTGAGATATGGATTTTGAGTTGTACTGGAGAACTGTGAAGCGCAGGCCTCTGGATCTTAAAGTCATTTCTGGTGTGTTTGGAAAGTTTGATATTTGATAACACTGGAGAAGTTCCTTCAACATTCCCCTTGAATTCGTAGGAATGGTCACAATTTTGTTAGCTCGAGGCCTAAGTCACGGCGTATTTTCGCATGCTGTTTTCGTCCACAATTTCTGGAATTTTATACTGAAATAAGTGTCTGTCGAAAAGCTTTAGTTGTCTCTGCTAGTGCTAGCTTTTTTTTAGCTGAACAACGGGAGGTATTTCTTACACGAAGGAAGCAGAATGATCTAACCAGAGACATTGTGACGAATATAAGTGATAAGAGGTTTTTAGATTTAAGTGATGATAAACTAAATTTGAATAACAATAGTTACTGAAATGTTTATGAGAGGAGACGGTACGTATGAAACCATATTGTCAATACAGCGATGAGCCAGGAGATTTTTCGTGTGAAGTCGCCTTAAAAATGCTTAAAATTATAGCTTAGCCTTCCAACACAAAGAATTTTCTTCGAATTAAGTGTGTCTCGTGTACCTAAGCTACTGTTAACCCAAAAGCATTTGCTGCAGTCCATCTTCTTCGATTTTGTTGAACACTGTCTTCATAGCGAGATGTGTAAGTTGCTTTGATATCGAAAGAAACTCAGTTCTTTTTTCGAATGGAAATTCAACATTAATTTTGCATACAATGAACGAAGAATTAGGCCCGATTTCGCCAGACAACTCAACAGCTGGTCATGAAGTGCTTTCAAACGAGTTTGAATCTTTCACATCGAGAACTGAAAAAGTATTGATTAAAACTGATGTTGAAGCTATGGAAGAAACCGAGGATGAAGGCGGTGTTATGATAGAATCGACGACGGACGAAGATGATTTTCAACTGATTCCAAATGATATTGGTGATGCCAGTTTGATGGCAGCTGATTCCATTGATCTAACAGCATGCTTGAATGACGATGGAGCAAGTGAACTAAGAAACAGAGGCGACGATCAGCGTATAGATGCACAAGACCAAAACATGGCGGAGAAAATTGAAGTGGACGACGAGGTAGCTGAAGAATCGAGAAATTTTTTAACTTTTTTTGTGGGGAATAGGAGTTGATGAATTTTGCCAATTTTACTACGTCTTCAGGTTGAATCGTAAGGACGATGATTTTGAAAACAGATTAAGGAAAGTCAGGAAAATCTTATGCCGAAAATGGCTTTCAAGGTTTTTTTTGAATTGAGCAACTTTCTTCTGTGTTGCTTCCAGATGGATAGTTATGAAAATATTTCAAAGCTAAAACAGCTTATGTACTTTGCGAAACATATCGATAATCCAGTATTGCATCATACCTCACAAACTGACAACTTTTTCATTGATTTAATTTGTTTCTTATCATACGAGGGGATTTATCACAAGTATCGCCAAGTGCATTGATATCCGCTTGCTTTGCGATACCATCTCCACGTGAGGGCCGTTGAAATTAAGAAAGGCACAAAAAGCTAGCCAAATTTTTGCTACAACTTTCTGAATTACTTCTCAGGTTTATTCATATGACGATGTGCATGTGTAGCATGCTGGCGCTGTCTGCCTGGCGCTGTATGTCTGTCATTGTCTGTCATTGTCTGTCATTGTCTGTCATTGTCTGTCTGTCTGTCTGGCGCTGTCTGTCATTGTCTGTCTGTCTGTCATTGTCTGTCTGTCTGTCTGTCTGTCTGTCTGTCTGTCTGTCTGGCGCTGTCTGTCTATCACATGGCCCCCATTTGCTTTCCAAAGTGACGTCAATGCTTCTTTACTAAGGGCATTAAATGTTGGCAGCGAGAGCAGGAGGCAAGAAATACCTTACTTCGCATACCAAACAGTTGTGACATGACTGCAGTTTGCACGTAGCAAATGGAATTATCATCAAAGACCAACATGAGAAAACAGTGCGAATAGGGACAAGTTTGAGTTGGGAGTAGGGAAGGAAATTCTGTGTTCTTAAAGGGTTGCTGTTTTGCGTCTAGATCAAAATTATACTGAGCATCACGAAATAGGATTATATCCACCATGACGCCCTCCTCTTCAAAATGCACCAAAACATTCATAAACCGCTGACCTTATGAGGGGCAGCATTGCCAAAGGTTGATATAAGTCGAATCTATCTTTGATTTTAGTTTACACCGTTAAAAAAGTCATAGCAATTGCGCAAACAGTTGCCGATAGTCATCCTCATTGTTCGACTGATACAGACGACCTTAGTTCATCATGACCTATTTATTCATTTTTAATTGATCTCTCTACTGACTACTAACTCTTGTAAGGTTTATTTAATGCAAGGAAACTTGCTTTCCTCTCTGGAACCCGTAGATTCATGTCAGCTACTATCTATATACAAGTCCCAAATCCGTCCTTCTTTAGAGTACTGCTCCCACGTCTGGGGTGGCACTCCAAAATCTACTCTCTGTCTTCTCGACAATGTCCAGTCCAAAGCCATTCCTCTCATCAACAATCCTAGCTTCACCAAATCTCTCCAACTTCTTTCCCATCGTTATTTGGTTGGATATCTTTCCATCTTTTGCAGATACTTTCACGGGCATTGCTCTCAGGAGATCAGGGATATTATTTTCAGTTCCTCTGAGGCGTGTCAGGACCACCAGAACCTCAACTCATTCACATCCTTTCCGAGTTTCATTGCCTAATCTATGAACTTTTTCCCACAAACCATCACTCATCCCTGGAACATGCAATTTATGGAACGTCTTGTTTTTTATCTTGCGTTCCTGAATCTTACAGCTTGCCATATTTCATATTTAGTATGAATAAACTTGATCTGATCTCCCTCGTATTCTATTCTATTCTACCGGTATACTGAATGCCTTCTAAAAAGAAGCTTAGCATCAGCTCGTTTCTTAGCCTTTCGCTTTCTTCCTTTATTGGGGCTTTGCAAAGGCTACCAGGGTCTTTCCGATCATGAAGTGGGGTTTATATTTTCATTTATGGCGAATGGGCGATACAACTGTTACCATTACGGTAAATATATGCGAGAGGTAGAAATATTGGAAATTTTCAAATTTCTATCAAATCTCATTGTATTTATACAAATTATTGTCTTATAAATTGTCAAACATAATAATTGTTATTTTATAAATTCGCTTTTTTTCTTTCAGAGGTTACCCAGCCAACAGCCAGGTATTTTCATATTGTATTCGTTATATTTTCATTTTATTTCGTTATAATTATGATTATGATTTTGCCTATCTCTTACTCTTGTTATTGGGAAGTCTTATGGTGATTCAATTTCCAATATCAAAACTTATAGTCAATATATTCTCAAATGAAATTGCCACATTCAACAGGAACTATTTTTCGCTGTGTATTATTCCAACGTTCTTTCGACAAGCATTCTAATTCATTACTTTGTTTCTTCAAATACTGTTAACCCACTTTCAGTTTTTGGGGAAGTTTGCTCATTCCGTTGACAGTCTTAATTTTATCTTCATCATCCTTCATTTCTTCTGATTATTTTGTTGTTGTTTTGCAGTTGCTCCACAGCCCCCTCCCGGCCCTCCTCCCGCTCCTGCTCCTGCTCCTGCTCCTGCTCCAGTTTCTGCTCCACCTGCACCACCCCCCGCTCCCGTCGGAGCCCCTGCTCCTCCTATTGGACCACCTCCTCCCCCTGGTGGTGGCCCCCCTCCTCCCCCTGGTGGTGGTCCTCCTCCTCCCCCTGGCGGTGGCCCCCCTCCTCCACCCCCACCTCCTGCCATTGGTGCACCACCCCCACCACGGCTGCCAACTGCAAATGCTAGTGGAGGTAACAGCCGAGGCGGTGGTGGCGGTGGTGGTCTTTTGGATGGAATAGCTAATATCAAGCTGAAATCAACCGAGGTATGACGTCATTTAAGAATATTTTTGCATTCTAACGAACATGACTGGGAGTCTTTTTGTATGGAAATTATTCAAGTAAAGCAGAGTTCATTCCTGTGTTTGAAAGGAGCGTCAGGAAGCACCTAGTTAGATAGCACGGTCGGATAGGGTGGTCAGTTCGAGTTGGCTTCATAGAATCTATCGGATAAGTCCATATCAAGATCATCTGTCTTATTGTTTTGAACCTTGCTGCGTCTTCAATGACCGCTTGCATAGTTTTTCCCATCTTATCTAGCGATTTATTTTCGTTTTCAGATTTACTTGGTCCAGTATATGCTAGCTACTTTAAGATAAAGGCTTTCATTCATTTGTATATTTAGCTTTCAAAGAAAAACCAAATTACAACTAAGCTATACAGAAAACTCATCATAGGAATAGTATCAATGATGGATGATGCAACGAAATTTTACACAGAATTTTCATTTCAAGAGTATTTTCTGTCATCAATGTTTACCTTGTAAATTAGAAATGCTAGAGAGAATAAAAGCACTGATGAATGTAGCTAATAATGATAAATTAAAATGATTAGTTGATAAATATTCATGAGTCTGGGAAGGTAAGTTGTTTTAAGATCGATGATAATTTGGTAATACAGCATTGCATTCATGAAAATGGAAGGACTTCTCGGTATCACTTATGTAATGAAGTTGATTCGACACCATTTCAATTGCAGCCCAAAGCAGCCCCTGCGATTAGCGGCGGTGGTGGCGGCGGCGATATGATGGCGCAATTGCAAGCGAAACTGAACAAGAGGTATTGATTGACGATTGTGTCTCCGCCATCATCCTTGCCTAATTAAACCTAAATTATGCCTTGAGCACTTGAATCGATCTCGAATCTCGTCACGTTCCCCCAATAATCAACGTATTGATGCGTAGTGGTTTTTTATCAATGATGGATTTCTTTGTTGAAATTGTTGATGGCGCAATTGCAAGCGAAACTGAACAAGAGGTATTGATTGACGATTGTGTCTCCGCCATCATCCTTGCCTAATTAAACCTGAATTATGCCTTGAGCACTTGAATCGATCTCGAATCTCGTCACGTTCCCCCAATAATCAACGTATTGATGCGTAGTGGTTTTTTATCAATGATGGATTTCTTTGTTGAAATTGTTGATGGGGGAATTGTTTCGTAGCATTTAATCGAATTTTGAACGATGAAACCTAATCTACGTCGACACAACGCTGCCATCTTTCCTCAGACCAAGAGTACAAGCTGTTCATTGTTGTTTATGTTAATTTAAGTTTCATTTGATTTTCATTTCATTGTTGTTTCTGATTTGCAGGAAGCAAGCAAGTAACATGGGTGTAAGTGACTTGTGTCAACATTTACAGATATACATATATGCATGTATCATGGCTACATCGTTCTTGATTAAGAGAGTCAGCTTTCGTCCAGAACATTGAGTTTGATCTCCATCAATTGTCACCTAAAAACACAGCATGGCACTCTGGGCTATAAACGGGTGCCGTTTCTTTATATTTATACTGATTGGTAATGGCGCTTTGTGATTTATCGCTCGTCTGTGGGAATAATTCACACACATCTTACTATGTAGAAGTATGCAGTTATCCAATGATAGCTGACTTGTATTTAGCGGACTTTGCTACCTATATTGTTTATAAAAGTCGCGAATGAGCAAAATGCAAATAGTATTTCTGATAGTGCAGAATAATGACAGCTGCTAACTGCCAAAGATTGCAATGGAAGATGTGAATCTTGTATCCTGTTGGCTTTCCCCTCTTCTTTCTCTTCTTCTTCTTCTGAGGATCCAATTTCATGTATAAATATGGATTATTATTCTTATCATAATCATTATTATTATGCAGTTGATGAATGGCTTAAAAACAATTATTGTCCTCATTAAGATTCACCACAAGACCAATGAAACGTAGCCAGGCTTGAAATTTTGAAGCCAGTTCATAAACGTGCTAATTATAAGCATTATTCTCGGACGCAATCAGATTGCCTTTAATGATCATGTTTTCTCATCCTCCTCATCATCCTCTTCATTCTCTTCTCCAGCAAAACGAGGGAACAGCAAAAATCACCTCTTCAGGTAAGAAGGTCGTCTTACTCGCATATTTTTATTCTTTGTTTTTGTTCATAAACTTTAACTGAATTCGTAAACCTTTTAATATCTATATCAATCATTTATGTCTTTGTGAACAGGCATTGCTCGAAGCTTAAAACTTTTTGTATGGAAACCGTTGATGTTGAATTTTCCCGTAGGCTAAGATGGTTTCGTGCTAACGCAACCTCATCCCAGTCTGTGTTAAAAATGCTGGAACTTCGAGTTTTACCAAAATTTGCCGAAACCATCGGAACCAGTCTGGTTTCAAATGAATACGAATCCATCCAAAGTGCTCGAAAGAAATCTGTTCTGGTTAGATAATATTAGTGACAATAATAATTTAAATTATTTTAGGACGGTAGCCCATTCAGCAGTGCTGGTTTACAAGGGGCCGTCCATCTGCAAAAAAACTATTTTAACAAAATGGCGATATCTAAGAATTAAGATAAAAATGTTCATTACTATTAGAAATTAAAAACAAGGCAAGGTGAGTTGATTCTATCAAAGAGAAGTTTTAATTTCAGTAGGAACAATTTTTTCATGTCAGATGCTTAATCAATCCTTAGCCCCCTTTAATGCTCTAAATCTTCTTGCGATATTTGACGTCAAATTTTATTTCCTAATTTTCCTCTCAGGTACGTCATCTTCACCAGCTGCGACCAAAAAATTCGATACTATCAAGAAAGTAGTGCCAGCAACCGAACCAAAAAAGTATGTCGATTAACGTCCTTACTCATCAGTTCATCAATGAATGTATGTTGTATCTATCCAGGATGTATATATGAATGTATATATGAATGTATATATGAATGTATATATGAATGTTTATATGAGTGTATATATTAATGTATATATGAATGCATACAAATGTATATAGATATGCATTCATTTATCTATTTTCACATATAATAGTCGGTCAAAAGGAGTCGTTTAAGCGAATGTTGGTCCTCTTGGTTCCATGAGAAATTAAACAAACAAGGTTGTACAGCGAAATACCCATTGACCTTGGCATTGCTAAACCTACCAAGAGTTGAAACGATTTATGAAAGAAAAATGTTACATTTCAATATGATTGGTCATATTGATCAGTGTTGTTTTTTTCTAGCTTTTTTGATTACAGGCACATCTTGATAACATAGCATATCGTTGAAATTGTTTATCCTGTATAATGATGCGTTCTGAATTTTCATTATCATCATAACTATGTAGCATTTCCATAATTTTTAAACTGGATTAGAATCTGTAACATTGCTGCCATTATTGCTGTCGGTGATATTACTATTATATGCTGCTGAAAGAATAGTTGGTGCAATCTAGACTCTCTTCCCTATCAAATCTTTCCTTTTTTATAGATTTAATTACGTTCGCATGTATGTTATTTGTCATTCTTTTATACTCGCCTTTTCAACCATAAACCAGGGTAGTTAATTTCAAACGACCGATGTATTAGAGATGTTCGTGATTGTAGTTTGATTTGAATTCGAATGAAAGGTCTCCATTTACTGTAGAGATCCTTTTAGTTTGTCAAAAAAAATATTCATTAGTTGCACCAGTTTGATACGTAAGCAATTGATCCTGAACGAATATTTTGATGATACTATTGCTGGGAATTATTGATCTATGGCGGACGAATGTTTATTTTGCTCTTGTTTCTTATTCGCAGAGCTTCACCAGTAACAAATAGTGGGCTCAATCGAAGGCAAGAATCAAGTGACGACTCAATCACTTCGGATCAATTAAATGCCCTCAAATCTGTAAGAAATTTCTCCAGTTCTAATTCAATTTATAATTCTACCAGCTTTCCACTGCTTCCTTCTATCTTCAATGCTATTTCAACATATCAATGTAATTTCCTTATGTTATATGCATTTGTGTATGGCTATGTGTGGCTATGTATGTGTGGCTGTGTATGTATGGCTATGTGTGTATGGTTATGTAGGTATGGCTATGTAGGTATGGCTATGTATGTATGGCTATGAATGTATGGCTATATATTTATGGCTATGTATGTATGGCTATAAATGTATGGCTATATATTTATGGCTATGTATGTATGGTTATGTATGTATGGCTATGTAGGTATGGGCTATGTGTGGATATGTATGTAAGGGGATGTATTACGTTAAGTACATGAATGTACATTACTAAATTTGGAATAAATTCATGCATTCATCAACTGGATTACGAAATGTGAAGAGTATAACGTTTTTCCGTAGGAAATCTTAGATGCTTTCAAAGCGGAGTTACGTTCCGTTAAGGAGGAAATACTGGAGGGTAAGTTGGAATGGGTTTCAGTCATTCAATGACCATGCAGTATTCATCTGATCAAGTTGTTTATACAAAAAACAAATCGACACATGCATACATACACTCCACAGAAACATTTCAGCCTCACTTCTCTCCAATGACCTGAAGGGGGTAGAGACAAACTAGTTTTGTTCAACCAAAGCAAGACGAAACAGGCTGTCATTTCACGCAAAGGTAACCAAAACTTTCCACCTGTCCTCATGATGGTGATGAACTAGATACTTCAGCTTCTTTCACACAACTTGATCTTTCTCTTTCATCTAATCTCAGTTGGAAAACTCACATCCATTCCCTTGCTAAACATGCATCCCAGAAGCTCGGTTTTCTCGCAAGAGCCCGCGGGTTTTTCTCATCTCACATTCTAACGATATTCAAGTCCCAAATCCGTCCTTCTTTAGAGTAGTGCTCCCACGTCTGGGGTGGTGCTCCAAAATCTACTCTCTGTCTTCTCGACAAAGTCCAGTCAAAAGCCATTCGTCTCATCAAAATTCCTCACCAAATCTATCCGACCTCTTTCCCATCGTCGTTTAGTTAGGGATCTTTCCATCATCAGGGATATTATTCCAGTTCCTCTGAGGCGTGTCAGGACCACCAGAAGCTCAACTCATTCACACCCTTTCCAAGTTTCACTGCCTACTTCACGAACTCTATCTCACAAATCATCATTCATCCCAAGAACATGCAATTTGTGGAGCCTCTTGCATTCTTCTTGATTTCCTGAATCTTACAACCTGGCATCTTTCAAATATAAGATCAATAAACTTGATCTGACCTCTTTCTCCTCTTAACCTTTCGCTTTCCTCTCTCTCCCTTTGTTGGGGCTTTGTACAAGCCACCATGGCTTTTCCTCAACATAACCCACTAAAAAAACTCTACATACATGCGTCCATCCATGCATACATACATACATGCATACATACATACATACATACATACATACATACATACATACATACATACATACATACATACATACATACATACATACATACATACATACATACATACATACATACATACATACATACATACATACATACATACATACATACATACATACATACATACATACATACATACATACATACATGAGATTACGTTAAGGCGAATCTTCCATAATATCAAGTTTTCGCAACTGGCGTCCTTCGTGTGAAAAACGCATAGTTTTTGAGTTTCTTTAAGACCGAAGGTTTACCAAAGCAGCTTTAACTGATCTCTTGCAAGTGATTTGACCATGCTAGAATGTTGATCTCATTGGATGCAAATGGACGTGGGTTGCTTTTTAGGTCAAGCATCTTTTCCCCATTGATAACGAAGCCAGTACGTTGCTTAGATGACGTCGGTCATGCAGTTGCTTATATAACACATGTCATCATACTGAGTTATCAATTTCCCAAACTTTTGCATCATTGTTCCCGATTTCTACGAAGAATTTCCTTAACATTTGCGTTATTGTTCCCGATTTCTACGAAGAATTCCCTTAACATTTACATTTTTCCTACCCCATTTGACGTTACTTGCTTTCCTTTTAGCTAATGATTCAAGATGCACATTTCATTCATTCATTTGTCTTCTTACTTTTTAGAGATCCGGAAAGAGCTTTCTAAATAAATTAAGGAGAACGAAGCCAAATTCAATATTGAATACGATCAATTCTGACATTATAATTTGTAACTTGATATTTCTCTTTTATCGAAGTAAGCATTTGGCAATAGATTTGTGGAACATCTTTTGTACTGTGTAGATATCTATCGAGCGTATTAGGCTCATTATCCTAGCTGTTTTCGTATTGATTTATTTAGCTAATAAGGCGATAAATTTCCCCGTTGTCTGGTTTCATGGATAAGATCTGACTGCTTGCATCACGCCATATATATTGATAATATAGGTAGATGGAGGTAGATGATACAATGTGACTCCTTCGACGTTACCTTCCTTGCTGATCTCAGTTTCTTGTTCATTAGGTAATCATTATTTCATACTTTCATCGTATCCCCTTTTTTATTCCTGTTTTTACAATCTGCTCTAAGCAAGACCTTTTGTTGATCCAAAAGCCTCCAAAACTAGAGGAAGTCGCTCAGATAATAATGACATTGTTTACACAGGGTAACCTCTTCAACACATGAAGTGCTGTTATCAACGGGGGCCCTGATATTTAGATGCAATCTTCCTCGTTTCTCCAGAAGCATTTTCCCTTTTTCTATTTTTTCCATTCTTTTCCATTCTTTTGCGATTCTTATCCACCGATCCCTAAGCATCAAGAGAGGATGAAGTCTCAGCCCATTCCAATCGTCATTTTTGAGTTCTTTTACTACAAATTTTTGTGTGTGAAAATTTCTATACCAAATTCAGTTTAGATTCAAAGGATGAGCGATGTGTTCTTTTTCAAAAGTTCACCTGCACAAAACGCCATTGAACAGACTTCTGAGGTCAAAAAGGATGTCACGGAGATAGATAAGAATAACGTTTTGTAACAGGTTCATCTGATGCTTTGATATTCACTCCTATCATTAAAAATAGCCTTAGTCTTATGTCGAGTAGTTGCTATGTGTGGTTATGACTTATTTCTTTGGATAAGTATATTTGGATAGAATGATTGTCGTCCTAAATTTGACACCAATACCATAATCGAAGTTACAAGTTTCGTCAATTCTTTCGTTCCTCTTTCTTACAAAACTGAGAGGAGAAGTTCTCGACATCAATTATGCGAGTACAGATGTTGCTTCCGCAAAACATTCTCAGTCACTTCCTCAACAATTGGCTCTAGTAATGTTTTATTCATAGTTTAAGTATAGCTGAATGTGAATTGATGGATACAGAGCTTAGCATAAAATCTATCGGTTGAAGTGCAGCTACACTTCAGTTGCATAACATACGCAGTTTCAAACGCAGAAGAAGCCAAGGACACAGTCCTGGGTCTATTCAAGGGAAGTAGATTATCATTAGTTGGCTCCTGTCGCCCTTCTCACCGATAGTGTTTTTATTGTAAATCTAGCAGGACTCGAACCCATGATCCTTGCATTTTGAGTTCACACACGTAAGCCACAACCTTACAGCAACAGTAGGGGGGGGGGTTGAAAATAATCACTTAAATCTGTTGGAAAACCCAAATTTTCATTGAATGTATTCTTTTATTGATGGGTCGTTTTCTGATTCTGCAAATTGGTATAACACAGGTTTCTACCGGGGTTTAATAAAGATGTTCAAGTAGGGAGTTTTTCTTGGTCTTTTTTAAACTTGGAAATAAATGGAGAAAAGTCCAACGAGCCCAAGAAGTAAAGCATCTAGGAGTCACTATCGATGAAAACCTATCTTGGAACAAGCAGTACAAGAGGCTTAAGTGTAAACTAAAAAGTGGTCTCTCTTCGTTGAGGAAACTCAAGAATATGCTTCCACAGTCGAATTTGGACCAGTTTTACAGGGCACTTTTCGAGAGCCATCTAAGATACGGTGATGAATTATGGGGAAGTCTGTCTGTTTGCTGCAAAGCTTTATCATCTTCAGCGTCTTCAAGACAAGGCTCAAACATTAATAGAAAGTGCCAAATTTGAGGACGGATTGATTTGCAAATGGCTTTCAGTTTTGAACCTAATCAAATATACCAGGGCCATAATGACGTACAAAATGATGAATGGTCCTTGCCCTGACAGCCTGATAGGTAGATTAATCACTAAATCAGAGATATCCAGTTATTCGACAAGGAATCAGCTTGATGCTGACATTCCAAGTCAAAATTTGGAATTCTCAAATGGATGTTTCTTTACCCTGGTGCCAAAACATGGGATGAGATTCCAAGAAGCATAATAATGAGCCCCACAATTTCCATGTTTAAAAGAAACCTGAAGGGATTCCTACAGAATTATTAAATTCCAAAAAAAACACGATCCCTAGGTAGAACAGCAACATCTTTATTTTTTATATATTAAAGAATTAATTTATAGTAGAAGTAGTTCATTTACATTATAGCTGATAGGGAATTCGTGTATAAAGATTTCTAAAATGAAAAATTAAATAATGAAGGCTGGGTATATCGGCAGCTATGTGGGTTCGCGGCATCGCCACTTTGTGCCCCCAGAGTTGCCTCTGAGTACTCATTTACCGACCTCGGAAGGATGGACAGCTAAGTTAGCTTACGGTTAATGGTTCGGAAGATGGGACTCGAAACCAAGCGAGTAAGCTCTACTAGATCCGAAGCACTGCACCTCAACCACTCGGCCACACTAGAACACTGCTCTCCCACTGGCCGCTGCCTCCCTCATGGGTTGAAATCCCCTTCTGCTTACCGACGACTGCCAAAATACCCACAACTAGCCTCGTTCGAAGTTTACACGTCAAAACCTCATAATTAAAACGAGAATCACTATAAGCAGAAGCCATAGTACTTTTCAACAAGAGTAAATTTCTGGAAAGGAGCAATAAATGGACCCACCACAAGAATTTTACGGGGGTACGATTTAGTTTTTCTCTATAGAAATAACTATTTGCCTTGCTAGTATTCTCTTTGTTTTGCCCTGCTTTGAGATATTATGTACACATACGGATTCAGCCTTAGGCCATAACGAAGAACACATCTGAGCTTGGGTGGATAAAGCAATCGTTTCTCGTGGAGTATGATGGCAAGATGAAATTGTTTCTTAAAAGATGAATCAAAAATGGCTTTAGGGTACTGGTTTGGAATCATTTGAAATTATTATAACGAGGGAGAGTTCTAAACTAAAACTTATTATATCTCGCTATGCTATTAAAAAGGCTCCGTTTCCACTATCGAGCAATCTGAAGGATTTTATAATTTGTCTCTTGGAACCTACACGTATTTTTGTATGTGTATAGATATATATTAGTTCAGATATCTGGGATTTTCATCGGTAAATGAAATATGGTAAGCTCCCTGATCTTAGTGCTGCATAAGTGAAAGCCACTTATCTATTACAATTTATTTACGCTAAATTTATAATGTTCATAGCTGCAATGTAACACCAATTAGTTCAGTTAAATCGTAGTCCATATATTGCCTAGTTGATCTTACCTTTTATAGTTCCAGGTGACCAAGGTGGAAAGGCAGCCCCACAAAGAAGAAACACAAAAGGTATGAAGTGAAGAATGAGACTAAGGTGTAAAATGAAATGTTGCTCATATATTTTCGCATTCCGAAGCATTTAATGTATGGCATCAGTGGTGCCATAGAGTGTATGGTGGTTACAAATGCAAGCTCATATAACCCAGTGGTTGTCAGTTCAGTTCCTAAGTGGTTTACAATAAAAAGAGCCCAGATGATGAAGAAAATAGGAACCACCTCATAAATATAAATTTCTTTAGAGAAAAATCAGAACCTTGCTTCTAGTTTCTGGTGTGCTTGGAATCAAATATGCTTCACAGTCATTCATGGAATCTAGCATAACAAGAGCCACCAAACTTCAGCACATTCCTTATAAGCTGTTAAAAATTGTGTTTCATTTCATTGCCATCAATTACTCTTGCTTTCAATCTTTATTTTATTATATACCATTGCACAAGTATGGCAGGAAATTTCACTATTAGGATTTGGTACTTTTGAGGTTAATAATGTTTGCAAGTAATGCTGATCACTGATTGACAAATGTTATGATCATCCAATCATAATACCATAAGTATTTTTGTTTTTATTGTTGGTTGAGTCGTCAACGTCAATGGTTCTCAAGTTCCGTTGGTGTCTTGACGCATGTGCCACCTCAGGTGACAAGAAAGCCCGATCCTGGAAATGCAAACTTGCTGGCATCGGCTACAATGAAAACTGCCATTGGCAGCTATAGTGTTAAAAAGTTGGAGCAAAGGAAGAACATTTTGCTTTTTGTCGCTGACCCTTTTCCTTCAGGGATGTAATCCTTGCAGATTCAAAAGAAGCAGTGCCTTAGTATACTTCTGTGATAACAGTATATATGTACAGTATGTATACATGTATTTATGTGTGGGTGTGTACAAATATTGTAATGGAAAAGAGTCTTTTAGTTTAAAATCACAATGAAGTATTTTTCACTTCTCTTTTGATTTCATACCTCTCCTTGCCATTTTTGATATCATAAAAAGTTTCATAACTTATCTTAAGGTCGACCAGTATCACAGCAACAACAGCAATATGGCTTCAATGCACCAGCTTATGGTGGAGGCTCAACTCAACTTTTTGATGATACAAGCCAATACACAGACACTTCAATGGACCAAAGACAGGGTCAAATAGGACAAGAACCAGTGTTTCCAGGTTCACAGTTTGTCAATGATCCCATGGCAAATATGGCTTTACAGTATGGCTCTTCTCTAGCCTCAACAGGACGAGATTTTGTTGATCAAAAGGTTTGAAAAAGACACTCATACATGGCCATACAAAGCCTTGCATACATAGCCATACATAGCCGTACATAGCCATGCATACATAGCCATGCATACATAGCCATGCATACATAGCCATGCATACATAGCCATACATAGCCGTACCTAGCCATGCATACATAGACATAAATAGCCGTACATAGTCATGCACACATAGCCATACTTAGCTATACATAGCCATACATAGCTATACATAGCCATACATAGCCATACATACATGGCTGTACATAGCCATGCATACATAGCCGTACGTAGCCATGCATACATAGCTGTACATACATAGCCATGCATACATAGCCATACATAGCCATACATAGCCATGCATACAAAACCATACATACATAGCCATGCACAAAAACCTTTTACAGCTTGAAATGAGTAAATGTGGTGAAGTGAAGTTAAAGCCATCTTTAACACGTACAAACCCTGTAGTGAGACACGTAACATGCAAACTCAGTTCTTTTAAAGCAAACACTTGGCAATTGATTGGAGTGCAATACTCTGTTTTCCCTATGCTAGCAGACAAAGTTTTCCCTTTCAAATCTTTCAATTATACATTTTCCCATTCAGTCTAACTTCATTGTATGCCTTCTTCTTCTGGCTATAATCCTACAGTGCAGAATTGCCGATGTGAATGCTTTTGATGTCAATGTATTCTCTGTATTATCTTCATTAAGGAAATTATCTTTTTCAACAGATTGATCATTTTCTGTCTGTATCAAAATTGAAATACTACTTTGCCGTTGACACTAATTACGTTCTTAAGAAATTAGCTCTGCTGATTTTTCCCTTCACACATCAGGTTTGACCATACTTCATCTTTCCTGTTTTCTTATTGAACATAACATGCTTTATTTTTTGTTGGTTATTAGCTGGTGAGATAAGGGCATCATAAGTAGCAAAGAGTCTAAGAATAGATCTTATGGGAGAACAGGTGACACAGGCCTATCTGGAATCTTTTCTTGTGTGCTGCCACACAGGATTTTTTCTTACACTATCTAAAATGTACAACTTGAAGAAACATCTTTGCAATAACAATAACCTTGGGAGTATGATAGGCATGGCTACCTCCTAATAGTCTTTGACAAAAGAGAAGCAATGCCAACAGGATTCAAGGGAGACAAATGCATTACGAATAGCAGCGGGCCTTAGAAATGGTTCTTGTGGGACAGCAGAAAATACTTGCGTATTTAACATTTTTAGTTGAGTTGAATTGGGTATAAATCTTGCTCAGAAAAGTAATTGCACACGTGAAAATATGTTAAAATGATAAGTTTCTTGAGTCACCTATAAAAATGATCAAGCATTGAGATGAAGATGATCAATTATGAATAGTGAATTTCAAAGCATAACTTCGAAACTGTACTTTTTGTAACTAGAATTGGTCAGTGAAGTACAACAAAGCAGAACCTGTTGCACCAAGATTTGAAATCAATGCTCCTGATTTATACATTCCAGGTTTGGTAGTTGCTTCCTTTTTGCATTGGAGATCAGTTATTAGTACTCATTTTACTGTTCTTGTAAATTGCTTTCAATATTTCAAAACCAAAAGAAAATCCAAAATGTTTATCTAAAATCTAATTTTATTTCAAATTCCACTCCATAAAAATTGTTTGAAGTGCAACTGCAAACAGCCTTGATAAACAGGTGATTTGCAATTGGCTACTTGAATGAAAACAATATTAAAGAGAGTATATTTTAAGAACGGCATGAGTTTTGGATCATGGCCGTCTTTATTTTCACGACGTAAGATGTAATATGAAATTTTTTATGGGGAACAGAATTATCTTCTTGACTGCGTGTTCTATGCAAATTTGGTTACAGTTAATATATTTTTCAACATTTAAACAAATCACGGAAGGTCCTTATAATGGTGATAAGGATGAAAATTTTCGTGCCAGCTTTTCTTGAACGAGTCTACAGAAATATCATTGTAATATGACTAAGCTATGCGTCAAGGGCATTAACCACATACTCACAAACGCTGATAAAAGGAGCAAAAAGCAGTTATTTTGATGTTGCAAAAACGTAAGTTTTGGGCTCAGCCCACTCCTTATTCTTGCAACAAAGGATTGAATAAAGACGAATGAATGCAAATGTTTATGATGCTTTTAGTTAGGTAATGTATTTTAGCCCCAGACACCTTGATTTCTTCATGGCGTCGGTGTCGTTTTCAACAAAACCACAATCTCCCATCAAATCATAGAATATGGAGCATCTTTATAATGTATCCTTTAAAAAGTCAGTTTAATCCTTGGATTTTAGCTTTTTTCCCTAAATCCTAATCCTGAATCCTAATTCTTATACCAAGATGGCACTATGTTGCACTAGGACGATTTCCGGTACATCGTGTTCACTTATTTCAATGATAAAAGTACTAGCAATGATAATGGTAACGATAATTATGATGACGAAATATTTTAAATTTCATTCATGAGAATATAGTATTTAAATCAAATTGAAATTCTCATTAATAGTTAGACTAAGATTGGCTGCTGGACCAAAAACAGAGTTTGAAGAAACTATGAATTTTTTAAAGCGATGATTGACTTCGCGATCATTCCAGTTTTTATTTCGACAACAGCAAATTTAATGTGAAGTCCTTGTCGCATTTGCCATTGTTTATTTGACTGCATACTCCTTGCTCCTTTGGTCAAATCGCTAGTCCTTTAAAATAACCAAAAATTCGACGGACGAGTTTCAATTAACTCAGTGGTCGTATAAATGGTGCACCGATGCCCGTCTCAGCCAAGAAGCAAATTATGATGATGATAATAATGATGACGACATTGATAGCATTAGCAATAAAATTACTGTGATAATATTGACGTTGATAATGCTAATAAATCTGCAGAAGATCCGTTGCAAATGGTGTACAAAAATAAAGGAGTGAAGGCGAACCGTATGCATTGATAGAAAGGAATCATGTTATTTGTTTGTTATTGTTGATGATATGTTTCAACATGGGGTGTTGTAAAGGAAAAACCGGACTCCTGAATATACATACTAACAACTAATGGGAAGAAACTGGTAAGGTGGCTCACTTTTGACTGAATGGAAATCAGCCTAAGGTGGCTTGTACCTCTATGCTCGTTGTGACATTTTTATCGCTATATATTTCTAAGATTGACATATTCAGAAGTAAAGTGCTCCTACGGATCAAGAACCTCTTCGTGGTTGTTGAGCCTCTATTTCACATAACCAGCTGTATTTCATTTCAAGTCATTTTAATTTGAATGAGGTAGCAGTCCAGTTCGGTTCAAAATTCAAAATTCATCCACATGCAATAGCTCACCAGTACGCCATTGACATACAACGACTGAAATTACGGATAGCAAGTGTAACATGCAGTGAATAGCAATCGCATAGGACCTTGCATTGATGGAGCTCTCTCAATACACAAACTTACTTGCTTTCCTGAGTCCTACAACTTGCCATCTTTCAAATCTAAGATAAATAAACTTGATCTTATCTCTCTATCCTCTTAGCTGCTCGCTTTCTTCTTTCTTCCTTTGTTGGGGCTTTGTATAGGTCACCATGGCCTTTCCTCAACATAACCCACTAAAAAAAAAAAAAAAACGGATAGAGGAGAGAGCTCCCCTTCTTCCGCATAGTTTGACCGCGTACTTAATCATTTAGGAAGTACTAAGATGGATGTTTTCGCTTTAAAAAAATCGTTTATAGTTTCCTAAATGGAAAGGTTTTCAGCTTTTGCCGAAAACTGACAGCAGTTGGCATTTTTTTAATTCAACTGGAATGCAGTTGCACGATTTGGCAGGAGAAAAACGCAGAGACCTGATACTCGCATCAATCTTGTTTTAGTGATGGGATTTGTTACGTATGTTTTAACATGTGGATTTGTCTTGGGGACACAAAGCAGGTATGCCCAATCCAATTCAGTTGTGAACTCTGATTAGTTTTTTCCTTTGCCAAGCTGCAACATTCCTTCAAAACTCTGTCGTTGTTGTTGTTGCTTATATGATTCAAGTTGAACACCAGCATGTGAGCTTATCTTAAGACTAGAGCAGTGATGCGGCGTTGTAAGTCATGTCTAGAAAAGTGGAGCTATTTTTCAACAGTATGTCTCACTGACGCTGTTTAGCAAATTTTCTGCATTCAATACTATTGTTACAATGGAAGCCTTTATTCAAATTAAATATAAACTACAATCGTTATGATATTCGTCAACACCTCTCTAATACACAGGCAGTTTGAAATTGGCTTGCCTGGCTTGGGGTTTACAAGATAAATCTAAAACAGTGGTAAAATACACAATGTGAATATTTACTTATATACATATGTATCATAAAAGGAACAAATTTGCATCATGATTCTCTTTTAATTGGTAGGTTTTCGCCAGAGCAGCTTGGAATGACAGCCAGTTCTGCCCTTGTTTGGTTATTTGTTGAACTGCTTGTCATCATAATGACGCTTTATGTCTTTGGCATGTCAGCTGATGTTCGTTACTTAGACATGTTGGCTTTGTGTGGTTACAAATACGTTGGGTAAGCAATTCATCATTCGTTGAAAAATTTTCGATTTCTGTTCTAAGTCCCATTTCTATGCTGATCGAAAAATTACTTTTGTTTTCAGAATGATCTTGGCATCCTTGGCTGGATTGGTTTTGAAATCAACGGGCTATTACTGCACTCTCGCATGGATGAGTTTCACTACGTCATTCTTTTTGGTAAGCTAAGTAAAATTAAGTCCCATCCTTGATACAAACTTAAAGGAGCGCATTACCAGAGAGGTTTTGCAGGTCCTTCGGTATTCCGCACACTATCCCGCAAACACTGGTCTATATGCAACAGAATCCACAGCCAACAAAGTAAATGCCGTGACAATGTGTTCAAATTGGGCCTCAGCAACACCGCACTTTGCCTACACAGCAGCAAACCCGAGACCCTACAATACGTACTACGGGAATGCCCGGTCCTACATCTGACGGGCCAAGGGGACACAGTGCACCGTGCTGGCAACGACTTCGTTTTTTTAGTGGGTTATGTTGAGGGAAGGCCATGGTGGCCTATACAAAGCCCCAACAAAGGAAGAAGGAATAAAGCGAAAAGCTAAGAGGAGAGAGAGATCAGATCAAGTTTATTGACCTTGGCTTTGAAAGATGGCCAGTTGTAAGATTCAGGAAAGCAAGAAGGCAAGACGTTCCATACATCGCATGTTCTTGGGACGAATGATGATTTGTGGGATAGAGTTCGTGAAGTAGGCAGTGAAACTTGGATAGGGTGTGTTGAGGTTCAGTAGCGGGGGGGGGCATTAGGAAAGCGCCCCATGAAAGTTAGACCTCGAATACAGTATCAATGTGCTCGGACCACCATGCCAACTATTCATCTTTGGTGAGGAAAGCGAAAAACGACACGATACAATCATAAAATACAGGCAAGTTTCTTGTGATCGGTCTGCGTTCATGCTGAATGGGAGACAGTCTACTATCTTTATGCTAGAATTGATCTAATGTCATAACAACTCTAAATGCAACAGAGGCCCGCCCCTTCATTCTATCGTGCCAGCCTCGAAGTTATCAAATTCAATGCAGTTTATCATTATGTCCGATTGAAACAGTTCCTCCTTAATCTAAGGTTTAATACAACTTCGAAGGGAGTGATTTTCATCTTCAAAGTTAGTTAATTTTTGCACTTAACCGCTTTCTGACTGTCTCAAAGTGAAAATGTTCCCAATTGAACCATATGCGTTTTGTCACGGCTTACGTGGGGTAGTAAAAACGTTTTATTGAACCGCCATTCCGTATTACCAATCAAAGTGTGAGAGTGAATAAAGGGAGCTATTATCAAGTATGGTTCAAGCGATTTGAATCGGAAGAAACGTACGTTTAAAGGAAGCATGCAATTTTATGCGGCGGCATGGTTACTTGCTATGCCGATACAAATGACCTTACTTTTTATAATACTTTTTATGGTATCCAATATCGATGTAGTGAAATTGGTCGAGAAATGATGTTTGTATTCTGTTGTTTACATGAATGACTTTGATGATTACCTTGCAGGCAAGGACATTACGACTGATTATATTGCCAGAGGCAGCTTCTGACGGTGTAGCAAGGGCTAGCAAGCGACGACTATATCTCCTTTTGTTCATTTCACTTGTACAGCCTTTGTTTATGTTCATGCTGACGAGACATTTGAACCAATTCGAAACTGGAACCATTAAGAATTTGCAAGTATGATTCATGCACTGTCTTGTCAATGAAGCATCACTAGTCTCAACAGAGGAAGAGAAGTGACAGACTTTCATCTTTTTCTTCGTCTAGCAAACTTCGTTTATTTGCATTAAAGAGAACGGATTTAGGTGAAGCAATTGTTCGTCGTAATTTGCAGTAGCTAACCGAATTATTCAAAGGCCAATCTATATATTGCGCAATGTTGGCTTTTTTGTTACGCTTACCTCCTAAGATGATGCATGAAGCATACCTCGGTCGAAAAGGTATGTCCAGCTCCATCACTCATTCACTTCCTTACTTCCTTACTCACACATTCACTAAACATTTTGGTGAATAGGTCCCCATCTCCGTCTCTTTAGCCTTCGAACCACACATGCAGGTAAAGTGAGTAGGGGTTGTCGATTCAATTCCTCCACGTCTCTAGATAAAAGCAAGGAAGGCATCGGGAAACCACCTAATAAAATCAATTTTCTAAGAAAAACTCAGAGCCCTGTCTCTGGTTTCTGCTACGCTCGAAAATGAGTATGCGACGCAGTCCTACAAATGTCATACCGTGAGGAAAAGGCCGAGTGCATAGAAGATGCAACCAACGACTCTCCTGGGAAAGATGTCTTTCATGCTGTCTGAACCTGCGAAAGGAAAGTAAAACTTTCCAGATAAAAATATTGAATTAGGATGTTTTAGACTGGCCTTTTTGAGTCTATTCTGTTGATACCATATTGTAGTGGATGAAGTGTGCGAATATTGACTCAAGGATATTGTGGCTTTGTATCCTTCGTGTTTCAAAATAAAGCGTATCTGAAAGGAATACAACAGGAAACCACATCATGAAAATATATTCCTCTTCAAGATGCAAGGGGCCCTGCCTCCGGTTTTATATATATATAAATATATATATATATATATATATTTATATCACATAGAGGGTGCTGTCTTCACCACCATATGGTGCTCTATGTACAAAGTACAGAGCGTTGATAGCAGAAATGCAGAAAAGGAAGAGACCGATTCTCTGTTACTCTGAGTTTCGTGCGAAGGCACTCGTCAGACAGCTGTCGACAGGGTGCTGTCTGACGAGTGCCTTCGCACGAAACTCAGAGTAACAGAGAATCGGTCTCTTCCTTTTCTGCATTTCTGCTATATATAAATATATATAAATATATATTATATTTTTTTGTATACTACTTCAGACTTATTGCAGAGCTTCGCATTTATCAATGACCGGTGCAGCTCAGGGTGAATGCAGTCGAAATCCTAATGTGCTCAAACCACCAGAGTAGTGAGCTATGTAAAGTATGAAATACATTTAGATATATACCCTGCCCTTTCACAATTGACATGGCTCGATCTTCTAAGCGGTGATGGGCCCTCATTTCAGAAGGGGAGACACTACTTCATACAACATCAAAATGGCGAATGTGACTCTCAAAAAGAGCATCATAAGCACTACACAATCTAGGTAGTGAGAGGGCATAGGGGCGCTGATTGCGGATAGGTCACCTACAACCTTACCCATTGAGAGTACATTGATATTTCCAACTGAGTCCTTCATCGAGAATTGCTCCAAATGGTTTCGTCTTTTTACACGTTTCATCTTACCATTGCGTTACCCGTACACTTGAGCCTCTGGTTTCTTCAATTCCTGACATCAAGTCTACCATTTGATTATTTCAAGGGGAGCTCGCCATGCGTGCTTATTGTGTATCTTGAGGCGTCAAGGAGATACTATTAGAGCAGTTGACAAAGTCGAACGAAACTGGTCGTGTTTCATCGCAAATTCAATCAATTTTTATATTGCCACAAAAGACAGTGGTATTTAATTCCCGAAAGGTAATAAAGTTGTCCTTGGCTATGCGTAATTGAGTGGGATAAACAGAGGGCCTATTTGCATAAAAAGAAATTTCTGCAATGCGACTTCCGCTAACTGATCTTGGATCCGCCAATGATCTCTTTACTTGATATTTTTTCTGAGGAGACAATGCCATTGAACGAATAAGAAAGCTTAGGCCAGATGACGCACATTTGGGTTTAATTTTATCGCTGTTATGAGAATCGACGCCCACTCAATCAACTGACCTAAGCATCCTCTCTCATTACGTCAGCAAATGGACTTCGGATAATGTGCCGGTCCAGAATTCTCATCATTTTCGAAAATAAAATCAACCCGAAGAAAGCCAGCAGCCGGTAGGTTATGTAAAATATACTTGATTTCGTTGAAGACTTTCTAACCGCCCTTCAAGCTCGTGTCTTGCTGAGAAAAAAAACAGCGAACCGCACCAACCAACAATTTTTATGAGTAGCAATGTATTTATTTGGCGGGTTTCTTTCGCTGCAAATTTCCTAAATTGTTGTTACATGACAAGTGTTCAACGAGGGAAAGGTTAGATCTCGGAATTCTTTCTCATCGAAACCAGTTTTCGTATTTCTTGACCAAATCTATTTTCCATGACTTTCGCTTGCATGGTATCAGAAATCGACAACTGATTTATTGCTACAGATAGGAATCTGCATCTCGATATAACTACAACATGAATACAACAGGTACTTAAGGGTTAGGGGTGATTACCCTATTGTTTAAGGGTTTGAGTTTGTTCCCCAGCACGAAGCTAATCCCGCGGGATAAAATAGACGTGCTCCAATTGACAATACATTTTCCTGCGTTTTGCGCGGGCATGACTAAATTTTGACGTGAATTGCGAGGCCATTTAAGCATGGTTGGTACCTCGGGTGTCACAGCGCACTGATGGAAGGAACAGTGTTAATTGACTAATCTAGACACCAACATTAATCCATTATTGATAATTTCGTTCTTCAAGCATCGACGAAATTAACTCCTCATCACAGTTTGGGTGTAAAAGGCAAATGCTGTCTTCATAAAGTCGCCATTGAAAGGTGGTTTCCTTGCAAACTGTGCGAATCGCAAAGCCGCAACAACCTGAAGAATTAGTAGGACGACGGTGAATGAAAATATGAGTCACAAGAAGCAAAGCTCGTTTTCAGAGATACCACCTTCACCAACTGCAAGTGAAAGCCCAAGCTTAGTTCTTCAAGAGGTTCCAGGGAAAGAGCTTGTTGTGATGTTTCAATGTGGCCTAGAAAAAGAGGCGTTTGTTTTTGAAGCAAAAGATATAGCAGCTGTTAAAGAACAAGCCTGCATTTTTCTAGAAACGAAGGTGAGTCTTGCTTCAAACAATTTGCTGGGGCATGTTCCCTACAAAAACAGTAGCCCACGTTCGTTGACATAGTGAAAAGAACGAATCCTTTTGGTCCATAACAATCCACATCTAATTTGTTTGACTGTTTCCGCCGCCGGCAGAGCCTTCACATCATACCAACTTTTGTATGAATTAGGCAGAAAAAATTTCAGAGGAATCATCGATATCCGCCGAAGCTTGAGTTGCATGCAGTCATTTTAATTTGTTTAACGACGAAAAGTCCCTCCCAACATTTCCCCTTGACATTACTAGATAATAGGTCTATGGTAATTAGCCAATGTTCTTTGTGGAAAAGTATTTACATGACTTATCCTACAGCCAAAGATCTTCCGGTCCTGTATTTTTACAGCATTGGTACCATACTCTTTTATTAAGATATTAAGTGAAATAATTAAAAGTTCTCATATAGTGCAGGGCTGTATCTGGACCATGGCATGAAGTTGATAATAAACTTGATTTGTGAGAGTGCTTCTTTTAACCTAAACCTCCAATTATAATAATTATTGCCTGTGGGTATAAATATTTATAAATGTATCAATATATATCAATATATAAAGAGAGATAGATATTATATATGTTGGTATGTTTATAGTTTCATTGTTGCCCCCTTTTGTCTGAGCAAAGAGATGGCTTGATTCCTGTGATGTGAAAATTGATTTCATTTACCCCACTCGTGGTGTCAAACATGGCTCACGAGTCTTGCCCTAAATATCAGATCTGGGTTACTCTAGTCTAAATGATTTTCAAAATACAGAAAATGATGCAATTTAGAATGTATAGCTGTGTGGAATTGATACATAATTGAAATGAATGCTGTTGAATGTGTTCATTTTCACCTTTTCTGTGTTTGGCAACAAAATGTAAATCTGTATGTATGATTTGCTGCATTAATTGTATTTACAAGTTGTAAAGGTTAAAAATGATAAAAATGCAATGATGAAAATTAACAGCAAAGATAAACAGCCGTAATTTCAGTGGCAGGGATAGCATTTAGAGGTCAAGCTGGCCTTATTTCCATAATGGTTCCCTTAGAGGTGCTGGGTTGATAAAGGGTAATAAAATAATTTTTTTATTGTTGATGGTCCTTAGTGGTAGAAAAATTTGCCATCTTCCTTTTTTACTATATTTTGGAAAAAGTTGTCTTTGATCTTATGCTTGAAGGTCTTGATACTGGTTGCTGATTTTGGTTTTTATAGAAGACTATCCCATGATTTGGGCCCTAGTTAGAATGTGCATGTTTGTCTGGTATTGCTTTTTCACAGTCGTAGGCCTAGTTGGAATCTTTATGTTGTTCAGTCCTGGTTGACTGGTTGAAAATAGAGTGCTTTGGGAGAGAGCATTGCATTTATCCATTCCTATTTGAAATACAGAAACCAAGCAGAATTTTCTTGGAGAGATTTTGCATATACTAAGGTTAACAGCATAACAAGTATTGAATTGATAAAGAGCTAAATATGGTTTTGCCTACAGAGCTTTGTTCAACTTGAGTATCTGGGGGTTGTTGGACCCCTTCACTGGGTTATGCCCCATATGTGGAGGGGTGTTTGGCCTTAGATAATAGCAATTGATGAAGAAGTATTGTAAAGTAAGGGTGAGTTAGTAGAGAAACTTATTTTTATTGGGGAATTATTTCAGGTATGTGTTGCAGATGTAAAGTAACTGCATCAGTATTACAGATATTTTCGGTCAGAGCTTTCATATCTACCTCTGTTCTAGAGACGTTTCAAGACAGTTGTTAAGAAGCTTTGTTTCAAGGATGACAAATTTATTTCTTTTTGGGTTTTTAGGTTTTTTTAGAGTTCTAATATACTATATGGCCTTGTACATTTAACCCATCTTTATTTGTTGCTAGACTGCATGTGATTTTCCTTGTTTTCTGCTTAGCAATCAAAAGTAGGTTTTAGGACAATGAAGAGCTCTGCTTATGGAGAAATTTCATAGCCCTTCCACTTGATGTGGCCACACTCCATGCTTATTACAACTATAATTACAGAGAGCTAGGGACGCCTCTCTCATACTGAGGGTAGAGCTTGGTGTTTCCCTGTTATCAAGTGCTATAACTACAGAGCTATAAAAAAAATGCAGTTATCCTCTTATTCAGTCCCAATCCTGTTGTTAAGCTATCACTGCGGTTTAATTTCACATTCCAGATGCCCAACTGCCTGCTGAATAATCTGTTTTGTTGTTGATTCTTGTGTGAAGTATTCACTCAATTTGTCATAAAAATGTAAATTTTGTTTATGATTTAAAAAATCAAGGCTTGTTGGATGCAGGTAAATGAAGTGGCAATGTTAATTTGTAATCCAACTGGATGTATTGATTTTTACTTGTAATAGCTTCTTAATGAAATCAACTTCTTAAAATCATGGATACTAGAATTCATCATTAGGCCTTCAGTGATGACTATAGATAAGGTATACAATAGTGAAGAAGCAAAGATGAGAGCAAGACTTAGAGCGAAGCATAGTGAGTGAGGGGATCTCTTTACCTGTGGTTATTACCTGGTTATGGTTAAAATGTGATGATTTTTCTAAAGGGACTTTGTCCCATGATGGAAAAGGACTGATGGCCATCAAGGAATGATACTTGCAATCACCAAGGAATGACATTTGTGACTAGGATTCTGGCAACACAAGGGGGAATGGTGGTGACAACATATTTTAGGGAATTTGTCAGCGGCTCAAATCATAAAGTTTTGTTTACTGTTACCAGGCCCTGCAGGGTCGTGCTAGAGGGGTTTAGTGGAGAGAGTCCTATGCAAAAAGTTCATCTTCTTTCTTCCTTTGTTGGGGCTTTGTGTAGGCCACCATAGCTTTCCTCAACATAACCCACTAAAGAAAGGAGGATAGCAGTGATAAGGAAAATAAAGTACAGAACAAAGATAAGGATCCTTGTACTTTTTATAGCTGATGTAATTTCCATGATTCTTATGCCTTATTTATAAATCTTATCTGACAGCTGCTCTTCTGAAGTAAAACATAGGTCATTGCAAAATCTTATTTGCATTGTATGGCATGCTCTGTTATGCAATGTTGGTTTTCTAATTCATCATAGCAATGTTAAGCTGTTTTATTTTGTTGCTTGATGAAGTATCAAAAGGAGTAATTAAAGCATGCAAAATAAGTATACCACATTCAATATTGACCAAGGCTAGTTTTCAAATATTCGCTCTTACCATCGGGGACGACAATATGGTAGGGCAAATCTAATTAAGAAGATAGCCTTTTGCACAATGGGCTGGATTCTTCGATAAGGTCATATTCAATTTGACGTGGTATTCACTAAATAATGTCATTATAATTCATTTGATTTCTGCCAACTGCTTTGCATTTGACATACGCGAATATCAATTGATGGGTGCAGATTTTGGGTGTACCATTCATGCTATGGTGTATCAGTGGCATTCACTTGATTTCTCAAAGGGTCTTGCTCAGTTAACATATACACGTGCATATCATTGGATAATCTCTAAAGTATGGCAAGTCTTATGCATCATTTCATTTTGACAAGTGCTTGGCAATTATGAAGGGATGATATTTCATAGAAGATCGATAGATTATGTACTTCTTTTGAAGCAATACATGTGGAGTCGTCCAAAAACATTCAGAATCCTTTTGTTTGTTAAGTGTGAATTTCCTTGATGGCAAGTCAAACTAGTTAGAGATTTTCGTGGCTTTCTTATAAGAGATTTTGACGGCGATCGATGAGATCTTTCTGTTAATAAATCGGGACTCTTAACAAGTTTTAACTTACCAAGTCATGTATCGTAGATAGTGCTAGACAAAGAAAGGCTATGTCTTTTGGCTGTTCTTTGATACGCTTGCAATGACAATCGTTGTGTGGAATTCGAAGTACAATAGAAACCTGCTAGCTGATGAATTTGCATTGTGTGGTAGTGTCATCAAAATATTAAATGTGCATCAAAGAGAGAGGGCTGGCGAAAATACCATTGCTAGTCGTGATTTCTTCATGTAACGTCAATGGTCAATGATGGAAAGCTGTGAAATCCAACCATTGCAATGCAACTTGCTGCATTGTTTTGGTAATCACGTTTCGCTGTATCCTGCTTCCCTGATTTCTGGCAATTAAACTCGCAACAAGTGTTATCCTTCACACGTGTGGTCTTGCAGAGCGGCTGCAATCGATTGTGTGCACTGTATAGCCTGTCCACCTTTCGTTCGTACGTTTTCCGAAAACATGCAGAGATAAGGATTGATTAAAGGTTCATGAGTCGTCTCGTTTGCATGACGGTATGGAGAGAAGCCAGAAAAGGCTGTGAGCAAATGCACCTGTATGCACATAAATATTTGAGCTTTGGCGATTGTAAGCAACTCTCTCTCTTCTCTTCAGAATTTAATTCACCCTGCAACTTTAATTTTCTTCTTGCAGTTTCCTCAAAATGGGCATTACGGACTCGCTGAGGCCATTCTCCTCTTCAGACACAACTACAGTTCATTCAACTTGCTTGAATTGATTTCGACAATCGATGACATAGCTAGTGGCGATGCGGTGGAAATCGTTATGAAATGTAAGTCAGCATTAGTTTCCTTCACTTTTTTCATTACTTCATTATTTTTATCATTTATCAATTAATTTCAGAATTTTCAGATAGTTAGATCATATTACTTGGTAGATATTAACTCGAAAGGCATTACTAGGTTTTTTATGCTGTATTTCAAGTGAGTCCAAAACCGTCTGATGTTTTAGACACCATTAAAAATCAGCATGAATTAAGCTCGCTTGTCAATGCAAAATTGAAACGAAGCTCCTTCTATACGAACTATACTTTGTCGCACGACCATAAAACGGGAAGGAAAAGCGCAATAAGTATTTTAGGAATTTTGGCACCATTTTGTTTTTCTACAATGTACGAGATTGATCTTTCTGCGACGTTTCATTTCAATGTCTCATTTCGACGAAAAGTGACAAAAATTGGTAGGAAACCCAGAAGTTGGATCTATGCATGTCTATGAATAGTGATTGAAATGCTCAGTTTGGTGAAAAATTTGACCAGCAATTATATCAACAAACGAATAAATGGATAAACAAAATTATTGACAGCAGAAGGAGTCAAGTTGCTCTTTTTTCGTTTGAGGCCGCCTCCTTTGGATTAGATTTTCATGTTTCAATCTACGTCATGATTTCTCACCTAATCGTTCGGAGTACGATCAAAAGGATTGATGGTAGTCATATTTTTAGTTGTCTCTTTCTGGTGAATCAAACAGGCTGTGCCCATCGGAATGAGGCTCTCAGGATCCTTGCTAAAAATACCCAGACCAGACATTGAGTTTAGCTTATTGGGTGCAATATGCCGCGTTTTTGAATTTTAAATACATCGGATCCCTGCGGTCATGTATCTGAATCTAGAGCGCTTTGTCTGGTGACGTGCTATTATGTTTTGTCGGTCGATATGCTAACCCAGTACCTCATAGTTGGAGTTTCGCTTTCGACCCGTTTTGAACAGATAAGACTGCAGGCGCCTGCCATCTTTGATCAGTGTGCTGACTGCATTATCTAAATGATACTAATTGTCAGAAGGACAATTTTCAGTCTTGCATCGTATATAAAAATATGTTTATATGCACAAATTTATTGATATGCTATTTATATGTATATATTTATTAATATATGGTGCTCCAAAATCTACTCTCTGTCTTCTTGATAAAGTCCAGTCCAAAGCCATTCGTCTCATCAACAATCCCAACCTCACAAAATCTCTCTAACCTCTTTCCCATCATTGTTTAGTTGGAGGTCTTTCCATCTTTTACATATACTTTCACGGGCACTGCTCTCAGGAGATCAGGGAGATTATTCCAGTTCCTCTGAGGTTTGTCAGAACCACCCGAGGCTTAAGTCATTCACACCCTTTCCAAGTTTGACTACCTACTCCACGAACTCTATCTCACAAATCATCATTTCCCAATAAAATGCAATCTATGGAGCTTCTTGCCTTCTTCTTGCTTTCCTGCATCTTACAACTTGCCATCTTTCAAAGATAAGATCAATAAACTTGATCTGATCTCCCTCTCCTCTTAGCTTTTCGCTTTCTTCTTTCTTCCTTTGTTGAGGCTTTGTATAGGCCACCATAGCCTTTCCCCAATATAACTCACTACAAAATGAAATATAAGTCAGCTTAAGCTACATGTATATATATTTAAATACCTTTTTCTTCTGGCTGAATTCCATTGAAGGGGTTGCCAGTGCGGATCAGTCCTTCCACTTTTGTTGGTCTGGTACGTCCTCCTCCCTCGCTCCCACAGCCTCTATGTCCGCTTTAACGCAGCCTCTCCGCCTTCTCTTTGGCCTCCCCCCTTCCTCTGGCCCACCACCATTCTCCTGACCCTCTCCGTAACACATGCCCCAACCATCGCAACTTCGTTTCTCGCAGCTTCCCTTCCAGCTCTCCAACTGTATAGCAGTGCAGGTCGATATAGCCGACTCTTCAATTTGTTTCGTGCTTTTCTGTCGCACAACATACTTGTATGATCCTTCGCAATGCACTTAGACCTTCCTAAATTCTCTTATCGACCTCTTTATCCGATCCTGCGACACTTTTGCACTGTGGATCTTATGCAGTTCAACTCTTCAGCCTGGTTTATTTTGTGACCCTGCCTTTTCACTTCCCGTTCTGGCTCCTGCTTTCTCATGCACAAGTACGTCGTCTTCTGGTTGCTGAATTTCGTATTTTTATTTGTAAATGTAGCTAATTTTATGGTAATCGCCCTAGGCTCTTATCTTGTTTGATTTTTTACTCCAAGACGCCTTGTTTTCGCTCATTGTTCTTCTTTATCTTGTCTATATCATTTTGTCCAAGTGATAATGAAAATTACGTCTAATTTTGAATGGTTTCATCTTTTAGCGGCGAGATATCCTGATGACAATTCAATCCGTCCGCATATGCTAAACGTGCACTCGTACAAGAGCCCGACATTTTGTGATTTCTGTGGTGTCATGTTGTTTGGTCTTGTTCGACAGGGTCTTAAATGCGAAGGTTAGTTGTCACCCATTCCAACGGAATGGCTTCACTTATGGCTAAAAATTCCTTATCAGGGAACGAAAAATTCATGGATGGAAACGATACAAGCAGGTAGAAAGTTTCTGTTTGAAATTTGATAGCAATAATGATGATGATGATAATGATGATGATACTGATGATGATAATGATGATGATGATGATGATGATGATGATGATGATGATGATGATGATGATGATGATGATGATGATGATGATGATGATGATGATGATGATGATGATGATGATGATGATGATGGTGAGATTTAGCAACATGTAATGAGCTAGCATTTTTGTTGTGGCTAATTGTAAGTTAACAGACGGCAAGAATTCCTGAATCATTAAGGTTATAAGTAAAAGAGTGCTTGTATTCGAGAGAAGCAATCTACCATGACTCATGTTTCCTTTGTAAATATTGCATGAACTTTCTTTGAACATATCATCCTTAAGCACATCTGTTTCAAGGCTCTAGATCAAAGCCCCTTTGATAACTCACCCTGTTATAAAAGAAAGGGCAGAAATTACATTCTTAAACGACATTAGTGATTCGACAGAAGAATAGTTAGAATATTTCGTGATCTTGTAGAGGAGCAGTGTTGCTTGATTGTTCGATTGGCAAGAAATATGAATACTTGTTGTGTTTGTCTTATTGGCGCCATTCTTGGCATTATTGTGGCTGGAATTGCTGCTGTATTTTTTCTTAAAGTTTGCAGTTTCAAGTCTCTTTTTTGAAAACATATGCCATGCCTTTCAATCATTTCTTCAGGTAGCGTATTTTAATTCACAGAAAGAAGCTGTCTTTTTTAAACGATGTTTTCCCTCGTGAAGTACACGTCTGGTTAAAGGAAGGTTTTCATAGAGATTTCTTGCAAATGAAGTTTCCGGTGAATTGGACCGGTGCATGTTACAGATTGCTCTTTGTTATTACCGGCCTGGTTGTAAAATGCACATTGAAGGAATCATGTCCTAGGCATGTTCTTCTTTAGAAAGTTCTTCAGAGATGTCCCTCCCCTCACCACCCATCACTGTTCTATGTGCACCAACTATGTTCTGATATTCATCGGGTTGTTTTATTATTAATTATTTCGTTTTTCAATTTAGGCTGTGGTGGAAATTTCCATAAACGGTGCGCCATGAAAATACCGAATAACTGCAACGAGTCCCGTCTTCGTAGTGACACAAGCAAATCAACTTTGTCAGTGCCACGAAAGTACTCTGATGCTGCTAGCATCAGTTCCAATGCTTCCTCAAATGACACCTTCTACAGCGCATTTACCGAGGTACCGTCGCCTCAGACCGCCAGTCCATCTCCTTCTATCAACTCACGTCGTATGACATGGACTTGTGGCAGGCCTGTCGCTATTGACAAGTTGGTGAACAAGTTAGAGATTCCACATACGTTTGTAATTCATTCATACAGGCGACCAACTGTTTGCAATGTCTGTAGGAAATTGGTGAGTCAGGTTTCATCTTTTAGCTCTGGTAGGAAGTATTAACTGTTTCCAATTAGCAAGACTCAATTTTGAGCATCTCCAGGCGCAGAAACTAAACGACTAGCATATTTTTAGAATTCTGCTCCGTTCATTTATCCATCTGTTTTGTTTGATTGCACCAAGAAGTTGAGATTTGCCCGATTTGAGTCATGAAATGTTTGCTTTTCTGTTACTTTGAATGTCGAAAACCCAACTACGGACGAAATGCATTGCTTTGTTCTGTTTATTTCGCTACTGCTTTTAAGCTTATGATGCTTAAATCAAACGCCATTCAAATGCGAGCTCTTTATCTTTTTTTCAGCTAAAGGGATTATTCAGGCAAGGCTACCAGTGCAAAGGTAAGCCAACTTAAAGATCACTGACTGCCATATTTAGTTTCTTAGTTGAAGGTTGGACTTGGTTTATGGGAACCTCGTGTATTTCAGAACATGTGTGTCTACCGTAGCTTCGCTTTCATCATCATTGTCATTTTTCTTCTTCTGTCCCTTTGTTGCATTGAATGATGAAATTTAATTTCCTAAACTTTGAAAACTAAAGAATGATTGAATCTATTCCTGAGAGTCGTCGCAAACCTGCGTAGCATTTCCAGCCACCTTATCAACCGCAAGGTTGAAGAAAGCTGCACTCCTCAATCAGCCCGTTAAGGAATTTCTTGGCTATTTATTCGTAATCATTTTGTTGTGGTTCACATGCTTAGAGCAAACAGATGTCGGGTTGCCGTAGCATAGTGGATGGCTTGCATGACTGCTGTGCATAAGGTATACGGTTCCAATCCTGCTTAGGCCATTTTTGGTGTTAGGAAGGCCATCCAGCCTTAATTGTAGTTGCTTCAGTCAAGCCCTTCTCCTTTTCTGAGGCACCCCCTTGATTCCGAATGAGGCTACGCCCTCCCTTCAGAACACGAGGGAAGCAAAGCAAAGGTTTTTTTCCTGTTGAGTTTCAGGCAAAAAGCCTTTACTTTCGTTGATAAATGTTCCGTCAAAGAACATTCCTGCACAGCGCTGCAACTTTTGATGAATGAAACTGCCTCTAACTATAAAGCTTGCTATTTATTGCATGCAATGTTGAAGCGAAGAATGAAGTGCAGTGAGCTTCGAGGCGTCTGTTTGTAGTGAAAATCACCGAGTTTCCCTTTGGCGAACTGAAGGTTATTTCAACGACGTCACTTAGGCTCATGAATTGATTCGCTATTGTTGGCATAATAGCGTCTCTTGCCATTGAATATCCTTCGCAAAGCGGTCATTAATCCTGCGAGTGGAAAACGAGTTTTATTTGATGTAGAAGGCAGAGGTTTATATAAACAGATTATGGCTAGAACATTAGGTCTAAGCAGCTCTGTTTCTTCCAATGCACGGAACGTGTATGAAAGAATTGGGTGATCAATGGGAAATGTTCTGTTTCTCATTTACAGATTGCAAATTCAATTGTCACAAAAGATGCTTTGAAAGGTCACCGAGGAATTGTTTGGGAGAGATAGCCGCCATTTCGAGAAGTGAGTTTAACACTACTTTTATTTCCACTAATCTCAATTCTGATCTCATTTCCATCTGCAGATCATTTTTGATAAAATTCTGGTCATTGCTGATACGAAGAACCGATTTTATTGTTCTTGCAATTCTTACCATGAAATCGGTTTTTTTGGTGTCAAGGAGAACCAGTATTTCAAAGTTCAAATCCAGTTTGAAATTTGTCGAAGTTGGCTTCAGTTTATCCAGCGGCAAGTTAGAATGCAAACGTATTGGTCAGCAAAGCTATGACTTTGACGATGATAATGATGACGATGATGATTATTGTTATTATGAAGGAAAACATTCCAGAATATGTTCACTATCTGAATACTAATCTTCAGAAATTAACTTCGTCTGACGAAGTTTTCAAAGTTAACTTGCAAGTATAGGCTGCCAGGTACAGATGCTTTTTGTAGAAAACATAAAGAGAAATGGGAGGGAAGTTGTGTCATTATGAATATTCATTTGATTAGCAGCTTGCTTTGAAGGGATTAGGAAATTTTGAAAAATAAATACTATTGCGTGCACATGTGTTCAAGTCTGAATCAGATTATAAGGATTACTGATGAATATATGAATGAGCATGATCTGAATAATTTACAATAGTTTGAATTCAATCATCCACTGTTTTTTATTCTCTTTCTGAAGCTGCTTAATAATGTGGCAGTGTGGATACATTTTGATCGCTTTTGAATTGAACCTCAGCTTTATAAATATCCTCAAAGTTCAACCTACCATTTTAAGGAAGGAAGAGTAATCAATTGTCGGTGGGACTTTCGATGACTTTAATTGTTGCTTCAGCCCCCAAAAGAGTTATTTTCTTTAATTGACGTCCAATGTCGTGAATCTGCAACACAGATTGCATTTGTAGCAAACAAAGAAGTATGAAAAGATTACAGAAGAAATTTATAACTGCACAATTCAAAGCTCATTTGCTAATTAAGTTGTAGAACTTATATTGCAAAGAAACTATGCTCCTTGTTATAAGAAGGTACACCTTGGGGTTCATCCCAATGCTGCTTGAAGCTTCAATAAAAATTAGGGAAAAGTTAAGAAAAATAGAAAGTAGAGTCCTCCTCTCAAAGGAGGCTTTAAAAGCATCTTGAAAGAGATATGGCATCCTGAGCCAGGACATGATCAGGTAGTGTAGCCAGTTACTTTCCTTCCCTCCACTTACGTCCTATAAACTTTGCTTATTGTTTTAAAGATTTCTCTTTATTTTTATGTTTTCGTTTTGCCTCATAACGTCTATTTTTTTCACGTGCATTTGTTCATCCGCATGTTGTTTCTTTTGTAACAGACGAGAGTAAATGAATGGAATTTTTGAATATATGTAATAATTCAATGTGAATGCGCTCTATTTCGTTGTATGACTTTGCATTTTTTTTATGTTTACAATTATTTGCAAATAATGCTGACTATACTCAGCTGTCCATCCCTCCGAGGTCGGTAAATGAGTACTCAGAAGTAACTCTGAGGGCACAAGCACTGGACACACATTGATAGCAGCTAATCTAAAGCTGAAGTGTTTCATCCAGTATAAATATTCATCTTTAATTTAGACCGACTATTTGAAAAAATTAGAATGCAGCTGTGTTTTGCAAACTTAAATTTCTGTCGCATGTTAGACTCAGTTTGAAAGGAGGTTTTGCCAGTCAGTGTCTTGCAGACAGTAGTTTCTTTGCTTGTGACTTTGAAATGAACTCATCATTAGTTGATTATTAAGTTTAAGCGTATTTTGTGTTTTTTGCAAAACAGCTGACTCAGTTCCAGATGACGCGGTGAACGACGGACAGTCTGATATTGATGTTAATGACTACCATGAAGACATCGATCAACAAGAGGAAGATGAAAACTCAAGCGAAAACAACGGTATGCAGAAAGGCAGAGGGGAGAACCAGGCTCTCACAGAAACTATAAGCAATAATATACCATTGCAAAGAATAGTCGTTTCAGTGAAACATCAAAAAAGAAGATCGTCAAAAGTTCTTAAACAAGGCTGGATGATTCACTTTTCTGATCGAGACAGCGGCGTAAGTTATATCGAATTTTGCGTCATCTTTAAATGTTTTGTTGGTGTTCGAATGGCTCAGTCATAATGGTGCATGATGACAGACCCGATGGTTGGTGGTTCAAAGCAAAACCCCAACTCAGCTTTCAGTTAACAAAAAGAAAGTTGCTAACTCAGTGTAATTCCAGTCGTAAGAATCCCGAGGTGACGTTACGTCGAGAAGAAGAACTAGTATACTGCTCGATAGACATAGTTTCGCTGTGTCCAAAAATCTTCCTTCGAGTGCTAGGTAGAAAGTGTAAACACGTCTATGCTGATAAATGAGGAGAAGAGGGGGAGGGGTGAATGAGAATGATGACAAATGAGGAAGAAGTTGATGTCTGCTCCAAATCAGCCAGGGAAGAGGATGAAAAATAAGTCAGGCTCAGCTGTATAGGCCACCATAGCCTTTCCTCAACATAGCCCACTAAAAAAGAAAATGAAAAAGAAAGCAGGTCTACTGCCAACTGGGGCATGCACTATTTAGCTCAAGGTTTCTTAAGAAATAGATTATCATGGACACTGCTCTATTTGTCGATTTGGGTTCAGAATGATCAATCGTACTATCTTATCAAAATATTTGAACGATTTCCTTGCCTATATCCAATGCATCATGTGTAGAAAATTCGTAATGGGTAAACCAATGAATAAGATGTGTGGAGGTGAATGTATTTAATAGATTGATGTTGGGATTTGATGGTCGTACAAAGCAGGGTAAACGAGGCCAGTCAAGTTTACCTTTGCGCATCTCTTTTGAATTACTAGCTTAGTTTTATGTGAACGAGGCTTTAAATCAGGTTAAATGTTGTGGGGTATTTTGTCGGCGTATCACTGTCTGGAGAGCCAAGGAAACTTTTGAAAATTTTTTAATTGTAACTGTTCAAACTTTTAGACTTATAGATTGTTAGTGAAATTGATATTGTATCGATCCCGGAGTGGCCTAATGTCGGTTCAACGAAACAGCAAAGGAGTCTATTTCCTTTCGGCTTGCAGAAGACCGGAACTCTCTTCTCTTGTTCTCTTCTTCTCTTGTTCTCTTCTTCTCTTGTTCTCTTCTTCTCTTCTTCTCTTCTTCTCTTCTTCTCTTCTTCTCTTCTTCTCTTCTTCTCCTCCCGTTCTTCTCACGGAATCGTAATGCTAAGCCTACCTTGCCTCAGCTCCTAAATGATGTGTCATGCTAATGGTGTGTGAATGGTGTGTCAGATTACTCTAACTGTGCTTTGCATATACTGAACTGGCAAGGACCGGTCTCGAAGCTGGTAGTTTGAGACTTTTAGTTGAATGGCCTATCGATTGAGCGACCGGTTTAAGATTTTAAGGATTCCTTATTATTGGTCATTCGCATCATTAAAGTTGATTGCATTAGAATGTGAGCATGAGATTTTCAGTTAATGTTTGATTGTAGAGACGGAAGCATTACTGGCGTCTTGATACGAAACATTTGACGATGTTCCAGACAGATACTGGCAGGAATTACTACAAGGTAATTCGACTTTACGCCTTAATAAGAACATTGATTTTATTGAATGTGGTGGTTAACTGGGGAACGATTAAGGAGAAATTGCTAGGGACTTGGTGCGTTAAAGTTTGTTAATTGAAAATGACACGATAATGTAAAACTTGCTAAGCTGGATTTATTTGTAAATAGGACAATTCTAGTTTATCGCTAGCATTCCAGGTTCAAAGCTGCCATATTTTGAATTTTATTACTCCTTAGGCTTATTTTCCTTTAGCGAGGGACGTTATTTGAGGGAATGAGTAGATAAATGATTGAATAAATGAATGGATGGATGGTTTGAATGGATGGTTTGAATGGATGGATGAATGGATGGATGAATGGATGAGCTAACTAACTAATTGACTAGTAAATGAATGAATGGACAAATGATTGAATAAGAAAAGCAGTGAGAAGATGATTTAACTGCTAGACAGTTGATTGATTGTTAAATGAATAGCTCGTGGAATATACAAGGAAGTCAATGATGAAGTTTGAGAAATAAGAAGAAAATGAGAAAAAACTCACGTTATAAAATTTCACCCGCCATTAGATTAATTTCGGTGAAATTGTAGGAAATTCCGCTACAAGACTTGCTGGCATTAGAAACGAATACAGATCACTCAGGGAAACCTGAAAAAGGAGGGGCATACGTGTTTGCATTGAAGACCACGACTTGTATTTATTATTGCGGAGAACGAGAAGAATTCGACGAGAAAGGCAGCATCATACCAGCAGAGGCAGATAGCGGTAAAGGCATCAGAATCGGCCTATCATGGGCAGAAATTGTTAAAAATGCACTTCAGCCCATTGCTATGAGGGCAGAGGCTACTTCTGCCGCGGGAAAGGTTGTCACGGGTTCAACCGGAAGATCGTCAAATCGTAAGTTGTACAAGCATTTATATTGTGTCTGTCTTCCGAGGTACATTTGTCGATCGGAATCTCTTGCGATTGATTCTGTAATCAAAGGAAGATTATGTAGTCACTTAACGGCATGTAGTTTGGTCGTGAAATGGTGTACACATCATGACGTGGTGTTTCAAAAGGACTCATTAAATATAGATTTTCAATGTCAATTGCTCATTGCTTGTTTTGCGGGAACAACAGGCCGTGAATTTATGTGCACGATTATTTTCTCATTCATACCTTTTTTCACGATTATTGTTATTATTTTAGAGAAAGAGAGTGACAAATCGATCAAGGAAAGTGACAAAGAATCGTATCAGCAGGATCAAACAGAGGTTGGTTGTTAATGTTGACAAAACGAAAACGAAAAAGAAATAGGAAAAAATTGGTATGATCGAAGATGGAAAATAGAGAGGAGAGAGGGATGGGGGGGGGACGCTATGGAGCAATCGAAATATAATAAGAATATTTTATCAGTATGATTATGATAGCTAAGATATCAATAGCAATGTTTTAGTGTTATTTTATCACAATCAGTAATAGTTCATGACTATACCAAAGCAAGTCTTTTGTCAAATTGATATGAAGACCTAATTTTCAGCGTTGGAAGTTATTGCTCAAAGGGACTGCTTAAATTTTACATACTTAAATCTCCTACAGAACAGTGGGCGATGTCAATGAAATATTATCAGCTTTTTTCAACTCCCTAAAATCAAATTTAGAAAAACGGCTTTGTTTTCTTGATTAATGTGAAATAACAAAGTCCCTGCCGAAAAATAGAAGTGACACAATAACAAGCCCATGGGAATCAGCATCGCAAACCAAATGTAGCAAATGCCACACTTAATTGTAACCGAAAGGAGGAGAATGAAGACAACGGCAACGAAATGCCATTACGATGTCAACCAAAAAGGGATATAGCTGCAATGTATTTTATCGACAATAAGATCGTATCTTTGTGTTTTTCGTCATTTTTCAAGCATTCTTTTGCTAATTTTGTTGTTTTTATAGGATTTCAGTGAGGTCTACCAACTTTTCCCTGATGAAATTCTCGGCTCGGGGCAATTTGGCGTTGTCTACGGTGGTGTTCATAGGAAAACTGGTCGAGACGTCGCTGTTAAAGTTATTGACAAATTACGATTTCCAACGAAAGAGGAGCGAGCCCTGAAAAATGAAGTCATGATTTTGCAAGTAAATATTATTCGTTCATTCAACACACCCAAAATGAATGGCACCTACCAATATTAATGGCGAAAATGTTATTCACGGTGTTGGACACAAAAGTTTTAAGAATAGCATCTATGAAGTAAATGGTTTGATTGTTGCTAATTGCCAGCAAAATACTGTCGTCTTAATGAAGATATTGCAGAAGACATCGTAGGCCCGGAAATCCATTCACATTTTCAAAGTAAATTGACAGATAGATGAATCTATCTTTTTCATTTTACATATAAGTTCCTCATACCTTGCAAAGTCGGAAATCTTTCGCTAATCAATTTATTTTTGCTTCTCAAGTTTTTCCTCATTTTATTTGAAGCTACTTTCTTCATCAAATTCGATTTTTCATTAAATTCCATTTTCATTAACTTCCATTTTCATTAAATTCCATTTTTCATCAAATTAGAACATAACTCAGGAAGCGGTGGTTAATCTAGAATGGATGTTCGAAACTCCTGAACGGGTCAGTTTATTTCTTTATTCTATATCCGTTGTCGAAGTCGAGTGGGACCATGTCATGCTTATTCAAAGGTACAGAATCATAAGACACAGTTTGTGTGTCCGTTCGAATCCTTCTCGGTTCACATGAATAATGCTGTGTTGAAAAAGGCAAGAGGAAACCACTTCGTGAAAATATAAAAACCCATCTTCCTTGAAAAAACTCGATTCCGGCTCCTGCTGTGCGAAAAATGGAATATGTGACAAAGTTTTTGTGCTTAAAAATGGATCATAGAAAAATTATTATTTTTACAATTTCCTATCAGCTTTTGAACAGTGAGATAAACTGGCTTTGTCTCGTGATTTCGTTTTTCAGTACACCATGTTTTTTCATAACTTCTAAGCTCTGGCAATCTCATCCTTCTTTTTCTCTCCACCCTGCTGATAACGACTTGTCCCTCTACCGATCTATTGTCAATTTTTTTCTGAAATCTTCTTCAATTCTCCTTACATTTTCTGCTGACTCTTCAATCTTGTTTCGAGCGATGCTTATAATATTGATATTTTTTACTAATAAGCATCTTTTTTTCTTGATCTTGGTTCGCTTTGGTATCTATTTGCATTTTTGGTTTAGATTTTCGTTGTGATGGAGAAAATGAGAGGCGATATGTTGGAAATGATTTTAAATAGCCCCAGGGGTCGAATTACTGAAAAGGAAACAAAGTTCTTAATTCATCAGGTTTGTAGAAATTCAAGGATATATTCATCGCTTATTGAACTTTTGCAACTCTCTCTTTCATTTTCTTGTTTCTTGTTTCTTGTTTCATTTAAACACTGGTCTATTCTTTTCTTTATTTGTTCGTTCGCATCATTCGTTTATTCTTTCGTGTGTTTATCCTTTGCTTTTTTAATCATTTTCTTTTTTGCCATTATTCCCTATGAAGTTATCTGTTTTTAACTGGGAATGCTTCACTTATTTTTAGTATGCAAGTTTGACCTTTTTGACGTTTAATAAAAAGTCTTGTTATAGTTTGAGTTTTTGATGTTGTAGATCAATTCCATTCGTAGATTTTGGTAGCATTGAAGTATTTACACAGCCAGAACATAGTGCATTGTGATTTAAAACCGGAAAACGTACTGATTGCAGAAAATACATCGAAGAGCAAGTTTCCACAAGTAATACATCCATATGTCATTTTGATGTAACCAAGCAACAGTAGTCACAATCTTTCTTCTCGCTGCTCCCTTTATTGCGTGTTAAGCACTACGATGCTTTGACGCCAACCTGAACAGTTTTAGGCATTTCGAGGGAGGGATGACATTCCGATCTTGCATGTCTCCCCTTCTGCTGTCTTTCCATCCCGTCTTGGGCATGCAACCACTCGCACGCCACCATTTCATTTTTCTAGGGTTGGAAACTCTGGGTATTTTGATGGATTTTATTCGATTGTCCTTCAACATGTATTCATGATTATTGTGTATTCTTTTTATAATTATCTTGTAAATATTTTGGCTAGATAAGCTCTGTGTTAGTTACGGCAAACAGCCATCTTAAACTTAAAGAATTTATTAGTATAGTATTAACTTTTGAACTTCGTTCCACTTTCCGATTCGGTACAAAATGAAATCGAAGTGGCGTTATCAATCTCCACTTTCGTACGTTAAAAGACTTCTTTCAGCTTTTTTGAAGACTGTACTTGCTAGCATGGGTTCGTTTGCTGTAGCAATGCTCACTCGGGTTCGCCTTCACTGTTCCCCCCTCCGCTTCTGTGCCCTTGTTGGACCAGGTGGCCTGCCCTCATTCTTATCCCCCGCATGGCTATTCAGATAGTTTGCGGGTCGTAACACGAAATGTTCTTAAGACATTGACCTCCTAGGTCAGATCGCATTCTCATTGCCCTGTCGTTCACTCGGTGAACCACCAGTACTCTTTCTTTCTACATGGTCTGGGTGCTGGAAGATCCCAACACTAAATCCAGTATTATGTGATTATGAAAATTGCTATTTGGGTAAATATATTTCCATTTGAACAGATGGCATGTTACGTTGTAGCTGATTTGTTTAGTCAAAACCTGCAGGCTAATTCTTGCATTTACTTTTGGACAGATCAAATTGTGTGATTTCGGATTTGCACGTATAATAGGCCGAGAATCTTTCCGAAGATCAGTGGTTGGAACTCCTGCATATCTTGCGCCGGAAGTCCTAAGCAACAAGAAATACAATCGATCCCTAGACATGTGGTCAGTTGGGGTTATAATCTACGTCAGGTTAGTCTGCGTCTGCTGTTGTTTATTTCTACGTTTTGATTTTGATTCCTGTATTCAAACGGAGCACGTCTCTTTATAATGACTGACCGCCATGCCAACTAACCCGTATCTGCACGGGTGGTTGTTGGAGAAAGTTCTAATGAAACTATTTCATGCAAGTCCAGAAAAGAGAGAGAACGAACAGAAATGTATCAAGGGACAAACAGAAATGGATAAGGAAGGAATGTAAATTAATGGGACTTATGATACATTTAAAAGGTTTATGAATACGAAGGAACAAAAAGAAGATTTGTGTCAATGTGATTATGATTTTTCTCAGCTTGAGTGGAACCTTTCCATTTAATGAAGAAGAGGAAATCGCAGATCAAATCAAGAATGCTGCTTTTATGTATCCACCCAACCCCTGGGCAGAAGTTTCTGCTGAAGGTAAATAACAGAGAAAGCAATTTCATATCGCCATTCTTATTAACGTTAATTTGGCCTACGTATCATTCTTATCTTATTTTTTCAGCTTTGAGCATTTCACCTTCCCCCAATGACAGTACTTTTTCGTATGTGATTTTAGTAGTTGTGCCATAATCATTGCAATCATAGTCATGCACCTATGAGCCCTGGGGATATATGATTTATTGTCAATTTCTTTATCATTGACATCATCATTATAATCATCGTAATCATCATAATTGTTTATAATTGCGTTCTCTTACTTCTTGTCATCAGCCATTGACCTCATCAATAAACTGCTTCAAGTAAAAATAACAAAGAGGTTGTCATGTCAACAAGCTCTTTTCCACGTTTGGATGCAGGTGAATGATTTTGAAACATATCCCCATTCGTTTGTTTAGCTGATTTAATTAATTTCTTTTTTTAATTTGTTTATTAGCTCGCATTTTCTCACTGTATTGTTGTTAAGGATTAAAGGCTAGGGTATTGCTCGAGTGGTGCCGTGATGTCACAAGCATGCAGACTCATAACACAGGGGACGTCAGTTCGATTCCTCCCATATGTCACAATAAAACGCCATTGCTGAGAAAAGCAACGAGAGGCAACCTCATAAATTCCACTTTCCTAGAAAGGACCCAGACCCCTGTCTCTGGTTTCTGCTACGCTCGAAATCGAGTATGCAATGCAGTCTCTTTCCCATAAGTCGTTATGCCGATAAGATCTTCTTTTGGTTGGTCGTAACGATGCACGTACCTTAAGAGGTCAACCAATCAAACTTCTGAACTTGGTGGACATTTGTGTAGTCACACTGATTGTTATTAGGTGATAGCTGACTTAATTTATACGATGCAAAAGATGCAAGACATTGTGAAATCATGCTCAGAATTTATATTTGAAACACCCTACTGGCAACTAAAATTTTAGAACCCTTTAGTGAAGAAACCTTCCCAACAGTATCTGCCTTAACCCCTCTTACACCCTTCTTTCCTGTCAACTCTGCTAGGTTATCATGAACTGTTTTTCTACTTGTACGAATTGTGTTTTGAATTATGTTCAATTATTATAAATCATGTTTCGATTATTATAACTTATGCTTCGATTTGTTCCAATCCATGCATATTTTAATGGTTGTTGTATTATTGATTTTGAATTGATTCACCAGGATTACTCGACATGGTTAGAGCTGCGAAGCCTTGAAGAGGTGATGGGCAGGAGATACTTAACCCATGAAAGTGATGATGATAGATGGCAGAGGTACGAAAAGTCTATTCGAGCGACACCTCCTACCACCGATGGTGGGGTTAGTTTTTTGTAGACGAATCGCTACATGCGGCTAGATGTGTTTCATTCTTTTTATACCTGAAGAAGCAGTAAACATTGGAGAATAGATTTAATTCGAAGTAGCTTGCCTGTAGCACTTGTAAATTGAGATACTTTAGGCCCTTTTTCATTTACTTCGCTTCTTCGTATTCCAGTGCTTATTTTACAACACCCCATTTATTTCACGTGCAGTGCCAATGCCTTGATCTGCTCTTGTATAAAGTTTTACCTTAAAAAGATACCTGCAGACTCTGTTAGCGTCTCTTAATGTTAACTTGGGCCTACTTTCAAAAACGAAACTGTCTTCAGTTTGTTATCAATTTGTTTTATGTACTGAAATATTTTCACGTGATTTTGACTGTGAACCATAGAGAAGGTTGAATCCCTCCCATCAATTTTAGATGCCATAATGTAAAAAATGCAGAGACGCCCTTCTCGACGTAGGTTAATTCTTCAAAGACTGGATGGAATAAATGTAGTTGGATGAATTGCTTTCTAACGCGTTTTGCGTTTTACTAAAATGCGAAGTTTTCTAAACTCTGACTTATTATTGCTGTTATTAATGTAGTATGAGTTTTTACCGCCTTTTGAAAGGTGTTATTGATTAGCAAGATCTGGATTTAGCATCAGTATAAAACTAGACCGGATTTCATTGCATTTAGAACTATCAGTCTAATTCTATCCCATCCAATCAACAGTTAGCTCAGTATATGTGTGGCATGCCATATTTTTCAAATTGATTTGCTCTCAATTTGTCTACCTTTTCTTTTTTTCTTTCCTCTTCCACCTGCAACAATCTTGTCATCCTTTTCCTCTTCTCAGCTTTGGAGATCAATTATTCTCCCGAATCTATCATAACCTACTTTCGATGTTCGTTGTATTACAATTTTTCCACCTTTCATTTTCCATTTTTCATCTAGATTTTGAATTTGTTTAATTCTAAGACACATGCACACTTTTTTAAAGATATCTTTATTGTAGAAGAAGCAGTCTAGTTTTAGGTGGCTTCTACTGTTTTATTAAAACTCATCAAATTTGTTTCCACCCTCGTTGTCGAAACGAGGTATTTCACTGCGTTTTTCCAGCCAGTTCGTGGCTTAATAGTTTTTCGGGATCTATTCCTCCCTGTATCCACGATTAATTAAGTTATGTAATTTCTCGATTAAACAGAATATTCTTCTGACTGACAGAATGATTTTGTAAATATTCTGCCCGAAGAAGTTCTTTCAATTATCAGCAGGTCGTCGTCGTATGTAGATGAGCCTGGGAGGCCACTCATGGCATCAGTGCGACGTCTCATCCTCGTCTTCCTTGCCCTCAACTCTCTCGGACAACAATGCCCCACTTTGGTAAAAATGAGGCAAGCCGTTAGGTCGTAGTAAGGACCCTCCATTCCACGTGGTAGCAGATGTTGTTGCAAGGGCATAGTCGATATTGTGTTATTTATTTCTAATTTTTTTAGTATTGTAAAAAGACGTGGAATTGTTTTAGAATTAGATCTCATGTATTCATCGTATGTATGGAGTAACAACATTGAACTTGACTCATAATTAAAATCGTAGTATGCCTCTTTTATAAGTATTCAGAATTTTATCATCGATTCTTCTCTCTTATTCATTGCCCAAACGAATTCGGGACATTTAAAGGAGTGTTTTTTCGTCGCAATTCTGGTCAGCGTAGAAGTGCGAAAGTCGACATCAAGTGCAATTTGCAAGGATTCGAAAGCTGCAATGGATCAACTGAAAAAGCAGTTTTGAAGATAAACTCGAAGCTTTCCAAGAATTATTTTGAAAAGTGCAACTTACGCTGAAATTCTTAGCTTTGCGCATATGCCACTGATCCGATTGCTTCTCGTGCTTTAGAAAAAACCAAATTCTTAAGGCTAAGCACTGCAGAAAAATATAAAACAGCTCTTTTTAGGACTGAATACAGATGTGCTGCTCTTTGCTTTGATGGATTATCCATTAAATTGTAGTCAGATTGGGTTTAAACGCTGACTTCCCATAGTTCCCTGTGGAGACCCCAACTTATATAAGACTACTGTGCCCGGTCTTCTACTGGCAATTTCGTTTAAAAGGTAAGCAGGGCTTCAGCTGAATTGAAAAAGAAGACCAACTTTTTAGAAGAGGTATCAAGTCTAGATTTCCCTTACCTGTTGCTGCGTTTGACCTTGTTAAAGAGCGTTCATTTCATTTACTCGATTTCTTTCGATTTCTATTTAGTATTTGATGCTTTTGATATCGAAGATGTTTTTCAGAGTTTTGATTTCTCTTTTAATTTTCAGTGATTTGTTCATGATCAAGAAGATGAAAATGGCGGGCTGTTTTGAAGCATCAAGTTTAGCAATCACGATACTGACTTCATCTTTGATTTTCATGCCCACTGCTCTGATTTCATCGATTTTAATCTTGGTTGCCATTTGCAAAAACAGAGTCGACAGACTAAGAACAGAGATGAATTGGTTCATCATCAGTTCAACTCTCGCAAGCATTCTTAGTGTCCTCGTCAACGGGATTCGAGTTAGGTAAGCGTATTTTAAGTAGCACTGAGCCAAAAAGCGAAATGTGGCACAAATGAAAGCGTGAAGCTACCTAGCATTTCTATATAAATGTTTCAGCAGCAGGATTCAAGGGAGACAAATGCATTATGAATAGCAGCGGGCCTTGGAAATGGTTCTTGTGGGACAACAGAAAGTCCTTGGGTATTTAACATTTTTAGTTGAGTTGAATTGGGTATAAATCTTGCTCACGAAGTTAATTGCATTCTGGACACATTTCTGTTTCTCAACACGTGAAAATGATAAGTTGCTTGAGTCACCTATAAGAAACGATCAAGTATTGAGATGAAGTGAGTCTAGCGTAGCCTTTTGGTTCATGTATAGGTCAAATAGAGAGAATATCAATGAGACAGAGCCATTTAACAGGTGAGACAGTGTGGAAAAGTCACAGTGGGGAACAGTGCAGCAGGTTGAACAGCATACACATGTTCCAGAAGTAGGGATTTTTTCCAAAGCTGCTTTTATCATTGTCGACAGATGACCTTTTCGGCAATGATTTGGTGGCGGCTCCTGTGAAGTGTAGTCGGTCGATTAATGAATAAAGAAAGAACTGAGTGACACGATGTGAATGAAAAAATGGAAAAATTTGGTATGCAAAATATCCACATCCGTATAAGCCTTTTTTTACTGCCGAGAAAAGTCAGGAAATATAATATTCATTTGATTCTGATAGTTTTGTTTTCTACCGAGATTTTAGCCACCTTTGGACAAAAGTGCATTTACGTGATGCTATATACACACTGCTGGCCTTCTAAAATCCATATTAGTAAGATCTGGTGTCTAGAACCGCTCCATGGGATTATTTGATCTGCAGTTCATGAATTCGTGATCTAGCTGTTGGAAGTAAACCAGCTCCTCAACTTGACTAATGTCAAGCGACGAGGGCGTGGAGGCAACGAGCACAACCGAAAATCTGTCAACGAGCAGATGACCTCCTTTATGAGCAAAGTGTATCCCTAGAGAGTCAGTTGTTGAAAAACCAGACACCCTAGGCCAGCTGGTAGTCTTTCACTCATGAGATACACCCAATTAACTGTATATCTTTTTCTCTGATTGCAACATAGTAGCGAAGGAGAGAGCCCTGCTCTTTGAGCATCTATCGCTATCAAACCTGCCCAGACTGTAGAACTGAAGATGCGACCCAATATCTTCCTATTCGTACAGGCAAATTGTCATGCGACTGAAGCAGCGTACAAAATACCGTATTTTCTTGAATAAAGGCATTCCTCGAAAAGAAGCCGTCCTCGAAAAGAAGCCGCATATTTCTTGCCTAGTATCATTATGATTTCTACTTCACCTTCCTCTAAGATTTTACCAGTTAAGTCCTCTACATTCTGAACATTATAAATGTTAGTTTCTTCTTGCATGTTGTCATCTGATGTTGGCCATGGTACATACTCAATGCTTGAGTTTGATTCGCCCAAGAGTACCATGGCTTCTTCTGTTGGCTGACCCTCTCCCAAACAGTGAACTTTGTCCTGATTGCTTGTCGCCATCTCGCACGTTTCGAAAGATTTCTTCATGCTCTCTTTGTTGATTTTCTTCCATGCATCAACAACCCACTGAAATTGCTGAAATGGCTTCTTCTTCCATCCATCGGCTTTGACAGCTAAGCATACTGTGATTCGTTGCTTTTCGTGTCCAGTCGATTTGATTGGGATGACCTTTGACCCTCGCCTTTCCACGATCGATTTCATCTTTCCTCCTCGTTATTTGAAGGCGTTGAAACTAAAAGAATAAAAGCCGCTCTTTAATACAAGCCGCCTTTGATTGTAAGCCGCACGTTTTCCTTACTGAAAAAAATAGAAGCCGCGGCTTCTATTAAACTAAATGCAGTATACGCACTTTGAAAAACGAAGCACGGCAAAAGGCAGGTGTCCACTTCTAGTTCGAGTCATCATTCCATGTATCATTGCTAAGGGCACGATTGTCATCCATTTCATCCTAATGATGAAAAATTTCCATAGAAAATTGCAGTGGAAAAGTTTCTCATGTCCATTTTAGGCATTACTTCTGGATAAGCAAAGGAGTAGAACAGAAAGAAACACAGGCATGGATATACACTCGTTCGATTTGCCATATTTCTTGGATGACGTCACAGTTCGTTGGTGCATCGTCCGTCCTTTGCACCCTCTTCATGCAGATTTTTGATGCGCAGTCAGCCGTAGCAGAATCTCGAGATGCCAATAAAACCTTATACAAAGCAATTATCACATGTACATGGCTGCTTGGAGTATCTGTAGCCTCGGGTGCGTTTTTCATTGGCTTTCCTATGATCGTCAAAGTTCAAACCATATTCTTTTGCACGGTAGCGACAATCAGCCTCCTTTGCGTTTGTTTAGTGCAATTTTTCGACAAGGATCAACCAGAATTCAGCAATGATAAAAATGCTGCCAATGAAGACAACGATGCCGGCGATGCAATCAAAATAGAAACAACTCACCAAGGGGAGTTCGTTTCCAATGATGAGATTGATTTGTTGATTAAAGAAAAGCGAATCTTGATCAAGAAAGTTCTGTTCTTTTCGACATGTGTAATACCTGGAGGTATGTATCGATCCTATGTTTTGCAAAATTACAGAACTGCATCCAAATTTTGACTTAGAGCCAGGTCTTTATTCTTTTATTTTCTTGACATCAGTAGAATCGTGTTTCTCTCTCACGCTTTCGTTTTAACATTTCAAAATGCGACTACCCGAGTTCACCTCTTGTTCTTCCTCTTGCAAAGTGGATCTTCATCTCACAACTCTCCGCTCTATAGCTCGATATCTCTTTCTGATATCATTTACGTGTTCGCTGCTTCGATATATTCATTGTAGTATTAGGTTGGTCAGCAATCGCTCGCTTTTTCCTCCACATAAATCTCTCTATGCGTACTTGGGTGTTTTGCTTATATTGAGTAAAGAATGAGTGAAGAAAGTCGTTCAGGAATCACAAGGTTTGATCAAACGATCAGAAAGGCCAGGACAATAAAAGTTAGATATAAACCATAGAAGCGCTTAGGTTTTTCCTGTGCACTTGAATATGGTTATCTCTTTTCTGTATCTAATTCAGATTTACTTTCTCTTCCACAATTTTTAGGAATATTCTTGTTGCTGCATCACAGCTTGCAAAAATCGTCATGCAATCTTTCCTTATGGTTCAAAGGTTTGGCATCCCTCTGTCCACAATTCTACTTGGCCTTCAGTCCAGTTTTCTTTGTGTATATCACTCCTTTTTTCAATTCCGCTGTATCAGACATGTTGAAACAAGAGAAGGTGCACCCAACATTGAACCAGTAAAGAAGAAAGTGATATCATTCAGAAAGGGTTGTTTAATTGTACATATCTCATTGATTACAAATTTTTGACTAATTTCAAGATTGAATTCCTTTTGTGATCCTTTGAAGCAATAAGGATTTATTTCAGCTTCATTATTTCATTGTTTATTGCTAAATCTTACCGTACTTGCTTACATTCATGATTATTAGAACATGAACTACACCAGTTAAGAGAAGCTTTGTGTTTGATCACGGATCATTCTTTGAGCAGAAGATTTGATAAATTGAACGGAGGATGAAGAAGAGGCTTCTGTCATCATGTAGTTGAGACGTCACAGGTTATTTCCTTTTCACTACACATCTCAAGAAATGACTCGAAATACTGACAAAATATGCCTCGACTATTGATTACAGATTCATATGCTTCTTGATGCGTTAATCAGCGACGATATTAAGCTTCTTTTCGTAGAGATGACTTGTCCAAATTTCGCTTTTGTTCCAAAGTCAATTCGACGGTATAGAGGAGTTTTACTGCTTTAACCAGAAGTATATCTAGATGCATACTGTCGCTAGTAAGAATGCAATGCGAATGGTTGCAATGAGCTTTGACGATTGCATAGACTGTAGTGTCATTGCGATAGAATTAGGTGCTATGTTTGGTGCCATGTAAAACAATGTTGATCTACGCATGCATTGAAACCTGCAACGGCATGAAGCTGCAACGGCAAGGACTGACTCTGGCTGAAAGCAGAAGCAGCAAACAGAAGTGGATGATAAATTCAGTAAATGTAGGTTCTCTTGGTGGCAAGTGCATCATATGACAATGAAATTGGAAATATTTGTAGGAAGGTTATTTTTTGCTTGAAACCAGTTTGAATTTAGTTTCTTTTGAAAAGTTTGGTCAATAAAGGAATGATTAAATGAAATCACATTATTGTATCTTAAACAAAACTCTCTCAGTGCAATTAGCATGGATTCATGTTAGGGTATGTTAATAAGAACGATAATATCTATACTATTGATCGCAATTGCAATCAGAGTGATCATATATTATTGAGCAATTTCGTAAGATGATAATGATATCAGTAACATTGCTGCGTCTCGTCAGATCGACGCATCTTTCTAAAATCTAAGTAAAGGAGAAATCATCTGGCAAATAAAAGTTGATCATAAGGGAAACGCGCTTTAAGTCATGCTTTTATCTAAAAATAATTTGAGCTTCTTAGCCTGTAAAATTGGAAAAGATCGCCATCGTGATTAAATCTTTTGGCAAATTGTTGATTCGCTTTGGAAGGCAATGGGAGCTTCACCCCTCAATATTAACATTTCACCTTTGGTAGCACAATAAGGATGATTAAGGTCGATTGTCAACAGAATTTTTTTTTTAGTCATCTATGAATTATCTATCAAGTATCCATCAATTATCTATCAATTATCTATCAATTATCTATCAATTATCTATCAATTATCTATCAATTATCTATCAATTATCTATCAATTATCAAGAGGTTCCAAAATTACTTGTAGGTTATTATTAGGCTTGAAATATTTTCAGAGAGAAGGAATGAGAAAGAAACTTTTTCATCGAAAGGGAGAGATAATCACAGGATAAAATTGAATCCTGACATTTGAACAAGTCGAAATATTTCGTGAGGTTTGATACTAACAATCAACCAGAGTATATTATCAAAATAAATACTAGCAATTATGATTATCATTCAACAGCATTCTTCTAATTCAATGAATCGAATTTGTCGTTAAAATTACAAACTAAGATAAGGAGACTGTTAAAACTTTCATTCGATGTTGAAAGGAATTATCATCTTCTTGAATTCTGCAAAGAAAACCAAAAACGATGCTATAGATCTATGAAATAATTCCCTAAATGATTCAACTTTACCTATCACTTTATTAATATTAACTTAGATATCGGGCTACTATGTCCATCAAATGAAACATCTAGATGTTTCATATTTTGGGTTGTCCTCCGAAAGTTTTTCCGAATGCCAAGCCAGCTTTAATATCTAGTAATTGAATCAAAGCAGTCAAGTCCTGTTCAGTATTTTCATTTTAGACTCAGAGGATTGCAATCATATAGGCCTGTCATTTGGTTAGAGTAATTTGATAGTCTTGCAAGCAATACTGGATTCCAGGCAGCCAAAGGAAAGCATTTTTGACAAAAAGTTAAAAAGAATTAAAGATGCTAAAAATGAAATTATAGTAAGAAATTAAATGGTAAATTTATGCAAATTTATGCATGATAGGGATGCCGTAGTGTAGTGGTTAAGCGTGCGGATTCAAATCACATGAATTGTGGGTCCGAATCCTACATGTGTCACACTGAAAAGACCATGTTGGTAATGAAGGCAACGGAAAATTACCACACCAAAAATCCCCTTCTCAAAAATGAGAAGCCCAGATTGATAATATTATGTAGTCTCAATTCATATTAAGAAATGGTCGGAAAATGGATCTTATGGCAGAAATTACCTTCAAGGGTAACTTGTCGATCGATGTCGAGATGGAAAACTCTTAATATCTGCTGCTTGTCCTCTTCAGAACATTTGTCCATTACTCCCAGTAAGACTTCCCGAATGTCTGCTGAGCTCGCGTGTCCCTTGTTATCACGATCAAATGCCCGGAATGATTCCAGAACTTCCCGTTCCTGCTTCTCTGTGTCACAATGTGTTGCAATGAAATCAACAAAAGAGTTGAATCCGATTCGACCATGCTCTTTAGGGGAAAAGTTTCAAATTGTCATGACGTTTCTTTTATACGAGATTACACGTCTCGCAAACAACAATCGAGTTCCATAGAATGTCCGACTATTTACCAGGGTTGGCCTGATTCTCTGCATGCTTGATTCATACGAAAAGACTGAGGCCATTAAACTAACATTCATCTGTTACAACTATGCTGGACATAGAAACTGTGATTATTTCATGGACCGGCTGATCATCCAGCGGAGTGCGAGCCTAAGAATCTCAAGACTCTCGGTTCGATAACAGTCATCACCAACTCAGCGTATGAGTAGCGTAGCTTAAATGATAGAAAATGTATGATAATTTGATGGCAAGTATAGTGCTTCACCTATGCAGAGAATAGCCTCCCTGGTCTAGTGAAAAAGTGAAGGGGGAGAGTCATTGCTGGTGACACCGGTTGGTTGATCATCATTATCACTTTTATTTTCATTTTTACTATCATTATCATTTATTAATTAACGTAGGCTGTGAGAGAGTAGCCAATTTACGGCTAATCAAAACCTACTACTAAAGGTGATGGAAAGTAGAAAAAGCTAGATAAGTAAAATGTATTTGAAAACATGCATACCAGTCAACGTATGAGTGAAAATTTAGGTTATGAAATTTGAGGAAAATTAATTGCGAAAGATACTTGCTTTTATAAACTATTTCTAATTCGATGTTTTGACAATCAACTTCTGTTGGGTTAAATCCTAAATTTTTCATTGATTTTGTCACTTCTTTCTTTGTTAGATATCCTTTGCGATTGGAATCGTGAATTATGAAAGCATCATTGTATTCTGCGAACAAAACATGCAGAGACTTCAAGTCAGGAAGGTGCATACAAAAGACACAAAATTTTACTCCAAATCTGTCTTAGAGCGCTAATTAGACCATTATGATATCCATTGCAGAAGTTGTAAGCAATTAAAATAAAGAAGTCACAAAAGCGTCTCCCTAAACTCAATTTGATCAATAATGTTCATTGCTAAATGCATCCTTCTGCCTCATCCTATTTTTCGTCCATTTTAGCCATTATTTCCTTAGCAAAATCTAAAAACGGAAACTGATTCATGGTCATATTCCATGTGGAATCATTTTGCAGCACAAGACTTCCATGCTACACAGAAAAAAGGAGAAACTTCGAAGGAGACTTTTTCTTCTGACACTCATCAGAGCATAATGACGTCAGATAATGACGGAAATAAAGCAATAGAATTATAGCCACAAGTGGATCAAAGAGCACTCAAATTGAGTGATTCGTGCAAGTCTGATCAGTTGTCTGTATGAACCAATCATATTTCAATCATCACCCAACGTTGCATTCTCTGATGAGTGTCGTGGACAAATATGCTTGGTAAGCAGAAATCGTCTTTCCACTTTCTATAAACAATTCAACTTTTGTATACCAAATGCAACCTTTCAAGTCAAGTAGCATCTATATAATCAATATTAAGTATTAAATGCATATCCTCATTTCCACCAACATCGAACAATTCATTCTCCAATGAGCTTCGAATATAACAAATATTCTGTACTGAGATATCATGTATACGCTATTTCCATCGATAACTGTTTGATTCCAATCTGTATTGTCATTGCTAGCTCATTGTTTCATGCCACTTATTTCCCATCTTCACACTAAAACGCCACTTAGTTTCCGTTCTTGAACCACACCCACATTCCACTATCAGATAAGGAGGGCAGACCTTACGCAGTGATAGGTATGAAACCAAAACGACTGTATGCATCCATTTCATGAGCATAAATCCATTGGACAATGAACTTTTCAGATTAAAAGAATCCTATCCTATCGGCAGGTTTTAACATAAATAATTGAATTATAAATGGGATGTCTTATCTTTGAAGCATGATGTATTAACTAATGGAGCTTGGTATGAAAAAACGTCAGTTTCGCCAACATTAATTGCTAGCTGTCGTAGTGGTCAAAGATCACATGGGGTGTGCTTCCAGGAGCATAGTTCGGGGCATTATCCTTCCCATTTCTTGATGCCCTTTATCTGTTCAACCAGAACGATATGAATGCGTGACAGAAAGCCAAGAGAAAGTGGAGCAAGGAAAACAACTGGCCACCCTCCACCGTGGTACCGTCGCTCTGTATGGTACCCCTGTAACAAGGAGCTATCGACGCTCGAATCGAGTGAGAGACACAGCTACCTTCTGTCGTTGTAGAATAGTATTTTCTCAACATCTCAGCATAAATTTCATGAAAATTTGAATCGTTAATAATTCATTGAACTGCTTACTGAAGGAACAATGTTGAAATACCTCTAAGGTTTTCATCTGTGATGCACGGCCTCTTTTTCAATATGCGTATCGTCTAAATGCAAAATGAAACTTGATAAAGCATGAATGGATTTTTCGAAGTTCAAAATTTTGCACACTTGAATTGACAGGTACTCGGTTTATCTTCCAAGCCCCATACTGAATTTTACCTTGATTGGGGATCAAACCACTGACATTAGGCGGGGCTTGAGAAAATGCTCCATAATAGTGGAGTATGCCCCTCTTTGATCGCTGTCTGATGATCTGCCCCAGATGCTCCTTTTGATATCATTGAATTCACTTTGTTCAGCTTCATTCCATTTAGGACTGCGACCCAAGTGACCAAATTTCCTTTGGTCAATGACTGATTATCATTCATCAAACCTTATTCTGCAATGTAAAAATTTCAGTGATGTTGAGGACCCAGGGTTCGAACCATTATCGTGTTCGTTTCTAGATGATTTCTAACCACCCCTGCTGTAGATGATTGCCTAATGTAACACCAAGAGTAAAATACATTGAAGAGGCGAATTGGCTCCCATTTGCCTCCCTCAAAATGCCGCAAATAGAAATGGTATTTCCATGGCAAGGGTATTTCAAGGGTATGGTAGCAATGGTATTTCGCCCCTTGTGCTCGTTTTAATAAGAATTTTACTCTGATTGAACGCTAAGTTGGAGGCAGTGATACGAAGAAAATGCGACAAAACTTGGAAATCTATTTCTGACATTCTTCTTGCACCTTAGCGATGAGGCCGTGGACACACCTGTTTATACAAAACCCTCTGCCATCGCTCCATGTGCATGATGAATGTGTCAGTGGGCAATTAACCTGACGGACCTATCATCTCTCCAGGTGTGGACAGCAGTTGGCTCCTTCCGCTGCCCTTGAAAGGCCTTGTTTTTCGACCTGCTAGGTGCCTTTACACCCTCCTCACCCAAGTTACCCCGGTTGGGAGAGTCGGTTTAGTCGCTAATAAGAGACCAGTGATAATTACGCCCGCTGCATCGAATACATAATAATAATAATAATAATAATAAAATATATTTTGACAGGTTGACTTGTTAAGACGTAAAACTATCTGTTATCAGTCAAGGACTTGAAATCCTACCTATTGACAATCAATGTGGTTAAAATCAAGGTAAAAGCAGAATAAAATGAATAATATACAATTACAGAATCAGAATTTATTAGAGTTAAAAACGTTTTTTCTTGGGCATCTACAGAGCTTCGATAGTTAGTTTCTCTTTGAATAGCACGATTGATATTTCGTCATGGGTTGTTTTTTCGAGTCGGTTGAAAATGTGGGCTCCCTGGTAAGCAAACGATTTTTTCCAGTTTCAGAGCGCGTTTTTGGTAAGACAACACAAAAGCCATTGCCTATTGTGTTTATTTCATGCTCACATCTTTTGAAGTAACCATTCAAGTCCTCGAGTAGAAGATTATGCAACGATTTAAACACGTCAATGGCAACCGTTGTGTTTCGTATTTTTTCAAGACTTTCCTATGACGTTATCTTAGCTTTGAGGTTCACAATTTTGGCTGCTCTGTTTTGTATATACTGCAGCTTTTTTACTGTTCCCTTGGGGTAGGGAAAGCTGTAGTGGGTAGCAGTACAACAGTAGGGGCCGTATCATTGATTTATATATCGATTCTGCTACACAAAAGCTGACTTTTTATCGAATACGAGATAATAGCTTTACTCTGGCTGACACTTTTTTGTATACATTGTCAAAATGTTGATGCAGGTTTAGATGGTTATCCAAATCTATACCAAGGTACTTGTATGACCTTGTCTCGTAGGTAGTTTGATTGTGGATCTTGATCTCCACGCTTGGCTGTTCGGATACCTTTTGATGCGATCCATATAAAATAAATTCAGTTTTTCCTTTTTTCAGATTAATGAACAAGTTGTTTTGAGCGAGCCGGTCTGTAACTTTTTGCAGTTCATTGTTAAGTCATTCATCATCACACAGTATGTAAAAAAGCCAATATTTTTTTAGTAATAGTGGATAATTGACTGGTTTATCAGAGGATAGAAGAACTTTTTGGTAGTTTTAAATCGTCCCTTTTCAAATTTAGAAAGATATAAGGAGCATTGCTTTCAAAAGATGCAAATCTTTTTACATTGAAAATGTGCATGAAATGGAAATTTGATCGAATCGACCCACCCTTCGATTTTGTCTTCTTTCCATCCTTGCCAGTTCTTGCTGTTTCTCATTTCTCATCTGACTAGATTGATGACCCAGTTTCCTGTTAATCTCTTCTGGTATTTTCATGCATTATTTATTACATATACGTAGTCTATTTACCAAGAGACACCGTCATTTCTGATTGCAACGCGCTTCTATTGCGGGTACCTAGAAAGTACAGCCGAATTCACGTAAAGGCACATTCAAAGAGGCATTTACGTAAACATCATTCGAGAAAATTCTCCGCTTCCCAAAAACATTCACCTTTGTATTGACGATGGTCACGAAAATATCAAATTATTTTTATCACCTTTAAGGATTCAATCAATTACTGCATTCGCTCTGCGGAAGATCAACCCGAGGAACAAAATGTCTCTGGGGTAAAACGTTCAACCAAACCCGTCAGAAATTGAAATACGTCAGCTCAAGCTTGTATCCCAATGAATCTCATTTTGAATTCAGGGGTTGGTCACACAATGTTGAGCATTGTTTGGTCATTTATTATTCCCAAGCTCTAAGTTGTTTTATCCAACTGGACTAGATATTGATAGAAGGCATAATCCACTTCGAAGGGACTCGTTTGTCGATAGCAGATTATAATCATTATCTTTTTATCATTGAAATTACAAACTGATTTTTCAGGATAGCTTTATGGAAGTGTCTCAATGGAATTACATAATAGCATTTCAACGGAATCAAGTGTCTTTCTTTTGATAAGACTTGCTTTGTCGTCGTGGCACTGGTTAAAAAGTTCATTACAAGCTGCGTCTCCCGTCTCATGTCTGACCTGAGAAGAATAGTAAATATTAAATAGAAGCATCTCGGCAAAAATCGATGGAAAATTTTGAATTTTGAGTTGTGCATCGACGCGAATCAAAATTTAGAATTTTGATCATCCTACTTGATAGGAAGTCATTAATCACGTGATTATACATACGAACAGGAGCTACAGACGTGCTTAGTTAAACAATTCATTTGCTGCATCTAAAAAAATCAAATGGACTAGATGGGGCTGGTTCGGCAACAGGAAAAGGAGAATTGAAAAATGAATGGGCAGAGACTCTGAGAGAGAGAGAGAGAGAGAGAGAGAGAGAGAGAGAGAGAGAGAGAGAGAGAGAGAGACCCTGAGAGAGAGAGAGAGAGAGAGAGAGAGAGACCCTGAGAGAGAGACCCTGAGAGAGAGAGAGAGACCCTGAGAGAGAGAGAGAGACCCTGAGAGAGAGACCCTGAGAGAGAGAGAGAGACCCTGAGAGAGAGACCCTGAGAGAGAGACCCTGAGAGAGAGACCCTGAGAGAGAGACCCTGAGAGAGAGACCCTGAGAGAGAGAGAGAGACCCTGAGAGAGAGAGAGAGACCCTGAGAGAGAGACCCTGAGAGAGAGAGAGAGACCCTGAGAGAGAGACCCTGAGAGAGAGACCCTGAGAGAGAGACCCTGAGAGAGAGACCCTGAGAGAGAGACCCTGAGAGAGAGAGAGAGAGAGAGAGAGAGAGAGAGAGAGAGACCCTGAGAGAGAGACCCTGAGAGAGAGAGAGAGACCCTGAGAGAGAGAGAGAGACCCTGAGAGAGAGACCCTGAGAGAGAGAGAGAGACCCTGAGAGAGAGACCCTGAGAGAGAGACCCTGAGAGAGAGACCCTGAGAGAGAGACCCTGAGAGAGAGACCCTGAGAGAGAGAGAGAGAGAGAGAGAGAGAGAGAGAGAGAGAGAGAGAGAGAGAGAGACCCTGAGAGAGAGACCCTGAGAGAGAGACCCTGAGAGAGAGACCCTGAGAGAAAGAGACCCTGAGACAGAGAGACCCTGAGAGAGAGAGACCCTGAGAGAGAGAGACCCTGAGAGAGAGAGAGAGAGAGAGAGAGAGAGAGAGAGAGAGAGAGAGAGACCCTGAGAGAGAGAGAGAGAGAGAGAGAGAGAGAGAGAGAGACCCTGAGAGAGAGAGAGAGAGAGAGAGAGAGAGAGAGACCCTGAGAGAGAGAGAGAGAGAGAGAGAGAGAGACCCTGAGAGAGAGAGAGAGAGAGAGAGAGAGAGAGAGAGAGAGAGAGACCGAAAAGGGAGGGGGAAAAATTCGTCTTAAGGGACCTTGTAGTCACAGGTGCAAGGATTCAGATGTCTAAGACAGACGGAGGCTCATTCTATCCATTGATATTTAATTTTGAGCAGGAAGTTGAAATGAATTGAATGTTGCCAGCATCGCAATGCCTTTGAAGACGTAAATGTGAGAAGCGTCCATGAAAACTAGCAATATAAAGCAAACCACGTAAAAACGGCTGCTAAAAAACTCAGCATTGATTGGTCGATTCAAATGCATTATCGTTCTGTCTTATTGTCTATGATTGATGCATTTCAATGAGTATCCCGTTGAATGATTCTTATCCGTTTTTCTTTCAAGATTTTTTATGCGTTGTGTTCTGAAGAATAACAAGTGAATGAGCATCAATGATTCTTGCAATTACGGAAAAGTAGTAAGTTATTTTGATCAAAAGCAGCGATATATTTGTACGCGCAAATCGCATTGGTTGCCTGAGCAAGGTCAGAAAATGTATTCAAATACATGATCAGATCTAACATTAGGCCCACAAAAATTCCAATACGCATAGATGAATGCGTTGTAGTTGTTTGTAAAAAACTGCTCAATCTCACAAAAATCAAACTGTCTTCGATCAATTATGAAGTTATTGGTTGAATTGTCACAATACAATATATGGCAAAATTGCATAAAAAGGCCATTGTTAAAGATTTTATATGCTGCAGTGGCAGTTAACCATTTCTCTGTTTTTCTTTCCCAGTGTTTAGATTATAATTTATTCATGAGACTAGAATTGCATACATCCATTTGTTCATTAAATCTATCAATACGATTTGTTAATAATAAAACCAAGCGCACTTTCATCCGGTAAATTCTGCATTGTTTACCGTCCAATTACAGCTACAAAGACAATCAATTGTGTAAATTGGCAACTTAATCGCAGCAAGGGCATTTTTCGCTGCTGCTGCTGCTGCTGCCCGTTCGAGTTGAATTCTTCTTCAACCATTCCGCGTATTTGGTATTTTGGCAGGTCTTCTTCTCTACTTCTAGCAACTGCGTATCCATTGTTTCGAAGAACATATTGTCATTAGCGACACCTGATCGAGAGCGAAAACCGTCTACGATAGAATCCGATGTTCTGTTATTCTTCATTAGCAATACTGTGTGCCTAGATTTCCTGCACAAGTAAGTATTAAACTGCTCTTGCTTCAATCTTGCATAGTATTCACGTGTGCTGTACATTTTAATACCTGCTATCATTACAAAGATGCGATAGAATGTTGGACCTCGAGATGATAGTGGAATTCAACTATTTGCGAGAAGTTTCTCTTGGCATTTTGAATTGAATCTTGGCTATAGACACTGATATAGTAGAAGGGTGAGGGAGGGGTAGAGGGGACCAAAAATAGGACACATGAAGCAGGTGGTGAATGCTATAAAGCTCGATAATGAATCAGAAAATTAGAAGAAAAAGTCACGGGAAAGTAATTTTGAATTTGATTCGTGCTTTGAGAAGCAGAAAAAGTTGAAGATCGTTCGCCTTGTAATGAAAGGAGTTTAAAGGGTAAAGCTCAACGCTTGAAGAATGGACGAAAAATATGAGATTTCACACGGAGAGTTTTCTGATAGGAGAGCAAAGGAATGCATGCAATGGGGATTAAATAGAATTCTGTAATGTATCAACAAAAATCCAAAATATTTGCTACGACATATATCTTACTCTTTTAGTACTTATACCTTATTTCATATATAATTATTTATCATTCTTTGTTATTTTTATCATTCATATACGGCATCAAAAGTTTTAGGAAATTTCAAAAGTGTTCAACATACTTTAAAATCATTTGCAATTTTTTAGAATTTCTCGACACAACTATTGTTAAGAAAAAAGCTCAATTAACTTGCTCCATGAAATGCATCTTTAATACACAAAATTGAAACTCATGATTAGTTTCAAAGCTAAGGAATTACTTGCCATATTTTTTATTAGGTTGATATTGTTAGATATTTTGTTAAGAAAGATTCCTTTTCCCATATTAGTTGAATTCTAGTTGGTAAGAGAAGGAATTGAAGGGCTTCATTGCCGGCTTGTCATGTTTTTTTCAGCCTTAATCTAGTTCACCTGCACTTTTACAAATGTTTAAATATTAAGTACCACATGAGAAGGACTTTGGATTATCCAATTCTTTTTGATGAGAACTGTTTTGCCATCCCTGTTACTCTAAACCTCATCGCTACAACCACTAGATTATTAATGGTAATTTTTCCAAATTGTTAGAGACACCATGAATTATAAAGATGCCGAATTTAAACAAGAGGTTTGTTGTGAGACAATAAAGAAGGACGAAATCCCACTGCTGTGAATGATTCTCATGATCATGGTCAGAAACATCCAACATTTTAAATCAGTGTCTCTTCTTCGATAGACTTCTCCCACAAAGTGGGGTCCCCATTGTGGACCATCAAGCGTCAAGTTTATATCTTAATGACAGTCTGTGCACTTCAAATTAAAATCTCAAGTGCTAAATCATCCGATATTTTAAGCTATTTTCTCTAACGATTGTCACACTTTCAAACGGATCAAATCATCATGGAAAAATAAATTAGAAAGGCCGTTAAATTTTTAGCTCTCGACATTAAGCTGAAATAGTTGTCGATTCAATGAAACCTTACTAACTGTTTCTTGTGAGGCCATAGTTTAGTGGTTAAAATGTGAATTCATTAAGTATGGGCGACTTGCTTGAATCTTGCCAAGTGCACTATAAAGGTTTCATAAGTGAGGAAGGCAACGTGAAACACGCCCATGGTTTCCTGTAGGCTCAAAAACGAACGTGTAATGCAATTCAATCGCTTTGAATTCATTCTATTTTGTGCACTTAATCAACAGGCTGAAAAAGCCACCAAACCACGTGATGAATCACGTGAACAGATGCAGCACTTAGAAAGCTAGATTTAAATCATGGTGCCTGCAGAATGACCTAGAATATTTTCAGCTGCCTGCTTCGACCAAAAGACGACAATCAGCGGTTTGCTTCGTGTTTATGCATCGAAAATGTGAGAAGGATATCTGAATTTAAAGAAAAGCGATAGCGCTCTCTTTGAAAGAGATTCATGAATTATTCCAGTGTAAAGTTTGCATTTCAATTATGGTAATAACATGAGGAAAGCATGGAATTAAAGCCGTAGAGCGCCGATTTCCTTCGTTACTCGATTGGATTAGCAGATGGAATGGGCTTCTTCGCAATCTGCATTGTTCACCTCAAACATCTGGCGCTGGATAGAAGAAGTCAAAAACTTACATTAAAGAGACACATGTCCAATTGAGTTAGCTTAGCTTAATGGGTATGCAAACATAGATTTATGATCTTTTCTCTCGCGCTTCCTCCCCTGCAAACAGCCAATCAGGAAAGATATCTAAGCAAAGGTTCCTAGCTGTCATTAGAATATTTGCATAACGGCCAATTCAAAGCAATCAGCCCTTTTCGGTCCATCCTGATTGCTATAAAGATCCATATCATCAATCACAAATCATCATAAAGAGCCATCGTTCGTCATCAATTTTCATCGATCATCACATATTATCATAAACAATCATCAAGCGACAAGTAATCCCGAATCATCAATCATTGATCGTTAATCATCACTAATCATCATCATACATTAGTGTTTCTAATTCATCATCAAGCATCCATTTAATTCAATAATAAATTGGCAGTCACCATAAATCAGTAAAAAATATTTGGCATTAATCATACATCATATGACTAGATCATGACAGATTCGGTTTTTTGCTATGCTCTGCTATGACTTCCTCTCCATCTTTTTCGATATTGAAGGACCGCCAATGATGATGAGCTTAAAAGATTCAACTTGCTATCAACGAATGAGAATTTTTGAAAAGCAATTTCAATCAGAAGAAAACGAGATCAGAAAGATTGTACAATTCATAAAATCTTATATTGAAGGAATTTCTCTCAGCTTTCTACTTTGCATTTTTGCAAGAGAGAAAAGCCTTTGATGACCCAGGGCTTGCTAAAGTCAAATTTTGATAAATATCACACACCTTATGCTGCACTAGTTGGTAAATCACTAAAAATAATGTCATAAAGCAACTCAAATCTAAGACTGTGTACAAAACAAGATTTGCCATATGTTTTTGTCTGACGGCCATTGGATTCTACAAACGTTTGAATATTTCTTAATGGTAGTAGCGCTCCAATGGAACTGAAATCAATGATCTCGTTTGGTTGACTTGTGTAGCAAGTCAGTCAGATTAACTGTACTTCTATTTGAGTAAAAAATCAAAGGCAGAAGGTGAAAATTAGACAAGGACGTCTTTGAACAGATTTTGAGCAATACGAATGCTGTTCTTCTCAAGTCATTCGATGGTATGCTTGCAACTAAAATCATCTCTTTGATCACTGAATCTACACTAAGCTGTTTTTTTTTCGATCAATAGCTTGAGCTCGTTTCAATATGCACAGATGATATAACTGAAGACAAATTTAGAATTGATGATCTTAATAACGAATTTGATAGAGATCTTTCTAATCAAATGCTATTTGTAATAAGTCCAAGTGATGCTTGATTTAGCCTCACGATCGATCGCCAATGCAGATGATTATCAATATAGGTATGTTACGAGAGCCAGGAAGAAGAAGCAATATTGCTAAACGGATGTAAGATCAATATTTAAGCTCCATTTTGAATGCCGTTGTTTTGAAAGTGATACAAATAAATTCGCTACTGAATTGAAGTTCATTTCAATGTGCGTCTTTGTCTTTTCCTTTTGGCTGTTTTTGTAACAGACAAACAATGACTAAATCTGATTTCTCTTTTGGCCTGATTGCTCAAGTGTTGACGAATTGAAGACACGATCTTCTTGATTCAAACTGAGTCATGTTTGCTTCACTTCTAGGCACAACACGCAGCAATGGCTGTTGCTATGAGACGGCGTGCAGTCAAGCAAGTTTTGTCGGTATGAATCAAAATTGTGATTTATTTCTTGCGTCAGTTTGAAGAAAACCATTTATCATTTAAATATCAACTATTGATTATTTGTCTGGGCTTTGCCTCCATTTGAAATACGGCAAAGCAATTGTTGGTTGCCTTCTTCTGATTTGCCCTAAATATTCTACCTTGTATAAGAAATTCAGTTGAAGCTTTCATATCATGTAGATAGATAAGCTATGGGGTCTGGCCCTTGACCGACCAAAAGAAAGATGGATGCCATTCTCTACTAAATAGCAAGAATCCAGAAAATTACCTTCCGATCTTCCGCTTCAATGATGGTTAAACGTCTGGCTAAAGCAAGTTTTTCATCCGTTCTGTACCAGCCACTCGCCTGTCTTCCTCTTCCTCGCCACAAAAGTTTAACCACCTTCACAGTTTTTCATAATTGACTGATCCTTATCTGTTTATAGAATTGTGTAATATCAATTAATCAGAGACTCATTATTTGATAGGAACGATTGACAGAAGAGCAAATCAGGGGTAATAATTTTTGCATTCTGATTAAATTCCTCCATACAAAACTTGAAAATTCTTGTTAGCCTGTTTTTTTAACCCATTACGAATATTCACTTATTCATTGAAAATTTGAAGGAAATCTAACATAAAAACTAACAGAAATTTCCCAATAGCTGCAATTCACAGAACCTTTATTAGTAGCATTTATTTGTATTGAAGATCCTGTATAAATACAACTTACAATTATCATTCATTTTTTCATCCTTTTAACTTTAAGCTTGGTCAGCTACAGATTAAGAATACATTCTAAATTTCACAAACTTTCCGTTACTTTGCTTTTCTTGAAAGCCACAGAATTTGGCTGTTCATCATAATTTTTGGGGTGAATTGTTTCATTCCACTTGGTCTTCCGTCTTTCCAATCAGCAGTAAATGGATTCATGGCAAGTAAGAATTGCTGTATAAAGAGGAGAGGAAAGAAAACAGTCATTCTACTTCACCCTACAATGCTATTCCTCAGGAAATTACTTCCTTAACATGGTGCCCCCCCCAATGACACTCAATACAAGCAGGGCTTTTTTATCCCTTAAAATTCTCGTGAATTTCCTCACTCTGCAAACAAATAAAATGCGCCATGTCATTCGGTGGCGAATTTCCCCCCGTGCATAGAACTTTGTTAATAGTCATACTTGAAGCCTGAGACCAAAAATCACTACGATTGGGAGAACACGTCATACGGGAGACATTTGGCAACAAGCAGACAGGATGGCTTTGCTAATATTCTACAATTTACTTGAAGTTCCATTGAATCATTTTTTAGCGTATCATAGATTCCTGCTAAGTTTTAAATTGTCTGTAGAAATTTAACAATACATATAAACTTGCTCTGATCTCTCTCTTCTCTCAGCCCTTCGACTTCTTCTTTCTTCCCTTGTTGGGGCTTTGCATAGGCCACCATGGCCTTTCCGCAACATAATTTGCTAGAATAATCGTCGTTTGAGTTTATTGGAATCTTTTGCAGAATACAATGATGCTTTTCAAGCATTTGACAAGGATGGGAATGGTTACATAACAACCAAAGAATTAAAGTCACTTATGAGATGTCTCGGTTGTAATCCTACTGACTCAGAGGTACAACAAATCATCAACGAGGTTGATGCTGATGGTATGTCTTCTAGATCAATGTAAGAAATCAGACGCTGATCTATCTCCACTTCACAGCTACGAGATTTATCGATGGATTTTCCAAAATGTACCATGGACTTAGGGCCAGTTGAGATGGCTGTTAGATCACCAGCCTAAAGTTCAGAATACCCTGGGTTTGGGAAACGCCTTTTCTTCTCTCTGTATTCCCTCCTTTTGTCTTTAGAGCACGCAGGTTTAATCGAATATCTGGTATGATGTATTGCAGTCAAACAGCTGGTCTCATTTCCTCACAACGCCGTGGCTCAGAATGGTACCTCTCTCGCAAGATGCTTCTCGACGCTCTTGTCAGAATATGGGACTCGAATGTACCTTTCTTCATTATAAGCTGGCTATGAATTTTTGAAAATTTGAAGATATCTGAGATTGATTCCCTTTCATGCTGGAAATAAAAAGCGAGCGAAATGGAGATTTAGGCCAGTTTATTTTCATTTTTTTCTTGGCCAATGAATCATAGCTGAGTTTATTAAATTTCTGCTAAGCCCAGCTTCCACTAAACAACGTTTATCTCGTAAAATGTAAGCAAGGTTCATTCAACACAATCCTCTAGAAACTTAGATAATTGCCTTTCCTGTTGAATCGGATTGATTCAAATTTGACATTTCATTTGGAATAAACTGCACAACATACTCGATTTAAGCGTAGCAGAGACTAAGGCCAAACCTCTGAGATTTTTTAGAGAGGTGGAAGAAAACGGGAAATCACTTCATAAGAATTTGATCCACTCCATTGGTGTCCTAGTAGATATCAAAAAATCAAAATGCCAGGAAATTGGTCCCAGTCCCTCAAAGTTCCTGACATCAGTGGGAAAAGCAGTCAAAGGTCATCCTATCAAAATCCGCTTCCATTGAAAAAGCAAAGACCTGAGCCTTTGGCTTCTACTAAGCTCGCCATTTACATTAAAAAGATATAGACCTCCCTAGAAAATGCTCAGATCCATTATCTGATCTCTTCTAAGCTTGGAGTTGACTGACTAAGGAATTGCAGCAGGCTTCAATTTACATCATAGCCAAACGGTACAAGTAAGTTTTTTCAAAATTCTAGGCAATGGCAAAATTGATTTTCCTGAGTTTGTGCAGTTGATGGAAAAAATGACGAAACCAAAAGACGAGGAGAATGCAGCTTTGGATGCCTTTCGTGTGTTTGATCCTGAGGGACGTGGTTACATTCCAAGTACAATTTTGCGAGAAATTCTGCAAAAATCTTTAGACCAAGTTCCACAAAGTGAAGTATTTGATTTGCTAGACCATTCTGGACTTCAAGAAGACAAACTGATTTCCTTCGAAGGTTTGTATCAAAAACGTTGCTAAAAAGCCACTGTGATGCATGATTTAGACTACAAGAGCTTTGGATGTATAAAAAAGTGGAGAACTTAGTCAAGTTGCTGTAATTATCTAGGTATGGTCGTGCGATCACTTCACATTAAAGATCAAAGCTTGACTCGGTTGAAGTTTCGTGTCCAAACACCAACCTATAGATGCTAGGGGTGATTTGGCAGTGTTTAACGCCTAATTCATTGCAATTTTGATTGATCTTCTTTCATTCCTCTACTTGTATAAGCTTGCCATCATATCATCTCTCTGTGATTTGCAGATTTTGCTCGAATGGTGAAGCCAAGAAATCCTTTGCAGGACAGATTAGATTTAATGGAAGACAAAAATGGAGGCTCGCCATCTAGCTCAGCATCTTGATCAATTCGTCATCAAAAAAGTTCAGCACAAGTACTTTTTCAACAATTAATAACAGCAGGGCCCACGCAACGATTTTAAAATCGAGCAGGTCATTTATCAATTAAGGCTCCCATATGTGTACTTTTAACGCTAAGCCATACGAATATTGAGTCAGAGAGACAAAAGAACTATCCCCCCTTGTTAAACCTTCGCTGGCCCTAAAAATGAACACATTTTTATATGTAGCAAATAATTGCTCTTGGAAACGATCGCAACATAATTTACTTTAATAATTTATAATCAAGTCATGAAACGGAGCAAAATTGTAACTAAGTATAGAAGAAGAAGGGTAATGGCCTACATAGGCCATTTGAAGGTGGAAGCTCTTTGGCAACTGATGATTTTCGTCTATTTCAACTTCTAAATCAGCTGCCTATTAACAAGGCGATGCCTACAATAAATAGATAACAACTGCTTTATTTTCACTAGACACGACACGAGGAAGGGTATCACCATTGTGTGACGTCTTTCAATTTAGATTTGAATCAAAGGCTAATCTTTTTTGTTGATCGATAAATTTTTTCGCTTCACGAAAGAAGAGGTTCCATAGAGAGAAATTTTGACTTAGGAAAGTTTATAGGTTGTTTTTCTATGATAATCAACATCAAATTAACATTGTATGATTTAAGGGACGCAAGAATGAGTTAGAGGTTAGCTTTATTAATGTGCTTGTCCGTGGTTAGTGGATAAAGCTTCGCAGTGACCTTGAATTCCCATCGGAGCGAGGCAGATTGCTGCTTACCTCCAATTCCAGGTGCAGGAATCACAAATTGTACTCAGATCAAGAAGATGGCCTGGGACACTGCTCGATAACCGTAGCTTCTCAGTGTCCTTAAATCTACTTAATGATTTATGTATCATAGGATCTTGAAAATGACGTCAGGATAAGAGGAGGTGCCAGTACGCTGCGAATATTTTCCCCAAGGTTTCTAGAGCTCCTCTTCGGTGATTCTAGGTAGAATAGATTATGAAATAATGAAACATGGTGGCACGGAGAGGAAGGATGAGGGCAACGATAGATATGCTCAGGGTGCTTTTTTTTAGTGAATAATATTGAGGAAATGCCACGGTGGCTTGTACAATGCCCCAACAAAGGAAGAAAGAGGAAAGCGAAGGTTAAGAGGAGAAAGAGGTCAGATCAAGTTTATTGATTTTAGATTTACCCATGCATTAAGCAACGTTTAAGATAAACCATTGGAAAATTTGACAGGCTTTAATCTATAATTTTTTTAGCCAACCAATTCTACACATGTCTTTATCAAAATCCATTCATTTTTTGATAATTAACTTATGCAGTGGTCATGTGAACCTTTTTTTTCCTAAAATCGACAGAATGTATTCATTTTGCGGTGTATGGCAACATTAATATGAAAAGGATCAAAATTGATAGTTTATTAGTACTTTATGCCTGGACACCTTGCTTGCTTGATTTTCATGAAGTCGTAAATACTTTGAAAGTTGAAGAAAAACACACGGGCATTTTGTCATGGTTGCAATCCTATGGGATTAAGTTCTTAGATGATAAATTTTATTCTATGAACATATAAGTGGATATCCCGTTGTTGGTCTCCGTCAGTCTAATATGACCATGGACGAAGTGAAATGATGGTTATGATATTGTATGACGAATCAAAAAATTCCGGCAAAAACCATTCAGATTTTTGCGGCATATCTATATCTTTATAACTTTCGTATTTTCAAGTGGTGCATTTACCACTGTTTACATTAAAAGTCTTCAACAAGATGCGACTATAGAGCTTAATCTCAGAACACGTTGAGTAAACAATGCCAAATTGTATCCAGTACAAGTCTTAACATATCTAAAATTTGAGCAAGTAAGCAAAACTAGATATAAAAGGATTTTAGGCTAACAAAAACTTTTACGAGAAGGACTTTCAATTCAAGATTCACTTCAGTAAGCAGAGAGAGAGAGAGAGAGAGAGAGAGAGAGAGAGAGAGAGAGAGAGAGAGAGAGAGAGAGAGAGAGAGTCAGAGAGAGTGCCTATAATTGATTTGAGAGTATTGGCAGTTTTTGCGAACAGAAGTCTTTAACCCTAGAGCAAAAATCCGACGTAAAACAAAGAATTAGAAGTGCCAGAACAAGGAATTAGAAGTGCCAAAATGACCCCAGCATCTAACACCCATTCATTGCCGACCTTAAGGTGAACTCTTTTTGATATGCGAAATCTGCACTGCTTGTCTCTATTTACAAATGCAAATGAGGCTTGGTCAAAAGGGAAAAAAGGTTAGCAGAAAGCTATTCTCCCACGACTGTCTTGTCCAACTTCGTAAAAAAAGATGCGAAGAAATGGTAGGGAACATGAAAGTATGGTGCGAAACGTCCATTCAAAAAAGAAGACCATAATTTTAATGGAATGGCCTCCATCAAGCCAGTGGCACCCTACAATTGCACAAAATTAGACGAATCGCTCTGAAAACCAGTCAATTTGAGTGTACATCAAGGGAATCCCAGGTTGCAGTTTTAAGCTCTACTAATTGGAGAGGGCTGGTGGCTGCCGGCTGTCAAATGTGGAGGCCCCCGTGCTTAACTATACCCTTTGAGGATGTGCAGTGGATAAACGGTGAATGCAAGAAGAAGGGGGTAAAACATAGGGAGACTGAGGTTTGCTGTCATCATCTGGTTTCAGATGCAAACTGGATGAAATACCAAAATGCCAAATGGTCACATGACTTCAGTTCGAATATCTGTTAAACTACCAAATAAGGAGGGTTTCCTGGTATGGTTGCTGTTGTTGTTCATTGTTGTTGTTGTTACCCTTGGCCCGTCTTCGGCAGGAAAACAAGATGTTTGTACTTACGTACTTAAGTATTTAGTCGGCAAAGATGTCGGTTACCAGGTCAAAAACGAAACAAATTTTTAACGAAATTTGATTTTTAAAAACGTGAGTATTTGATCGTAATCAACTGTTCTTTGATTCTCACTTCCTTATCAAATAGTCCCTTCAATATTCTTTCCTTCAAATCTTTCCCTCAAATCAATGCAAGAATTCGCTATCAGCGCCACACTTCTACTTTGACTCGTGTCAAATGTACTTTCCAAGTTCCAAGTGATTAACAGTTAGTTCGGAATTTGACGTAGAAACAAAGGCCTGACTTACAGGTATACGAAATCATTATTGGCGACTTTGCACTGGTTTGTGATTAGATGATGGTCATAAGTGCAATAGTTCGTATTTGTCGCTGCCATGAATGTTTGCTTCTTTGGATTATTCTCAGTGTTTGATCTGGATGAAAATGGAAGATGCGAATGAAGATTTATCATGGGAGGAAAAGTACAAGCAGGCCGAAGTGCAAATTCAGAAATTTCGCACTCAAGCTGGGAAAGTGCGAGAAATGCTAAATGAAAAGGTGGAACTGACTTATAACGTTTATTTTGATAATAATAATAATAATAATAATTGTGCATTATTTGTACAGGGTGATTCAGTCAGCTTACAACACGCTATTGAGGAACACCCTGTTTTTAAAGCAAATAAAAGTCAACGTATCTACCACTTGAATAGTTACTATTATGTAAAAGTTTATGGAAAATTTTGCTTAAAAGCAAAATCCATTTTTGACCTTCTCAACAATATCCTTCAATAATAATAATAATCAATAATAATCCATGCTCATACCGGTAAACTTAGTCAGCTCGCATAGGAGCTGCTACCATTGCTATTCCTTTATGTCTGGGTTGTAGTCCAGCTGCTCATGCAGTTCTAAATGTGTACTGGATTTATTAATAATGGGTTGATATCATTTCACAGTTGAAGGAATTTGACAGCGAAATTGCCCAGAAAGAAGCAGAAAAAAATTCAGCTACAGAGAAGGTATTTCCAAAGTAACATTAAGGATTAAGTTATCATCTTTACCATCACACACACACACACACACACACACACACACACACACACACACACACACACACACACACACACACACACAAACGCACACACACACACACAAACACACACACATAGACACACACACACACACACACACACGCACACACACACACCTTTTGCTTTTGTGAGTCCATCAATTTGTTGATGAGTTGTTGGTGTTAGGAGGAATTTGCCCAAAACGTTTGTGCCACACACACACACACACACACACACACACACACACACACACACACACACACACACACACACACACACACACACACACACACACACACACACACACACACACACACACACACACACACCCACACACACAGACACACACACACAGACACACACACGATGGATGATAGACAAGTCAAAAAACTTTTTGAAGCCAATGGCAGAATGAACAGACAACACCCAGGAAGACCTCTACTTTGCGTTCTCTCCCGAACAGGCTAGAGTTACACTAATCTCAAAAGTGAGGCTTCTCATAGGTTTACTTTCAAGAGACAAATCCAGAGAATCTCACCAACCAGGCAAAGCCAGCGGCTCGCTACACTGTTAACGGGTCCCTATTGAATGGTGCTGAGGCTACAGGCATTGCCTAAGCCAATTTATGCTATATTCTGTTATATAAGCCCATGTCAAATGTGCCTGGGGATGATTATTGTAATTCAGATGTTTGTGATGATTGTGATGATTACAGTGGTTAGGAAGTCTGTGACAACAGTAGGGAAAGTCCCAGGTTTGAGGCATATTCCCTTTTCTTGGTGCCCTCTATCTGCCGACTCAGCAGTAATTGTGTGCTTTCCCTAAACCTTGAGATAAAATGAGTTGAAGAAAAGAACTGACCTCCACATCTCACAATGTCATGGCTCAGGAGGGTGCCTCTCCAACAAGAGGCTTGTTTAGCTTGACCTTTTAATCATTTGAGTCTTTTTAAAGTCAACTGCTGATGTGATTGTTGGGGTGGGGTAGTGGGGAGGGGGTGATATCATTGCCATTATGATTTACATAAAATTTCATCATCATAGTTCTTGCTATTATTATTTCAGGATTTCGGACGATTCTATCTTTTCTTGATTAAAGTGTGTTGTAATTTTTGTAGGCAAAAAAACTCGAAAGCATTCTGAAAGGAAAAGATAAAGCAGTTCAAGGGCTGCACGATAAAATAAGCGTCCTGGTGAGATTCCATGCTTCATGATGATCCTTGCATCATGATCAGAAAACTTTTTCATACTTATTTCTTGAAAATGTATATAAGCTGCATAGCATGGGCAATTCCTAGCTTAGCAGAAAACAAAGACTGTGCTCCAAGTTTCCTCACCAACAGGTTTGAAGAAGTATATGCATAGATCAAGTATTATGATATGTAAGCTGCATAGTATACTTGATTTAAATCATAGCAGAACCATTCATAGAGCTGAGAGTTTTTCTATGGAAATTGATATATATGTGAGGTGGTTTTCCACAGTCTTCCATGCTAATGATGTTTTTGTGATAAACAATGCATAATTGGAAACAATCACCTCTATCTTGTGAGTTCCCATTCTTAAGAAACTACACTTCTGCTTCACTAAAATGTATACATTTTCTATAGTGAAATGTAGCCCATGTATATCTTTTGTACACATCATAAAGTGTCATAGACAGAATGACCGATTAGCAGCAAAGGAGGAATGAATGTGAATTGTCTTTCCTTTTTGTATATTACTTATTTTTCTTTATTATTCTTGGCCATTATTTTAGCTGCTATTTAGATTTCAAGTTTTCTCATTACGCTTTCCTCTTGAAGCAATTATTTTTCAATTGATCTTAATACCTAGATGTCAAATCTCTGAGTCTTGTCTGTGAATCTGTAAGATCTTCAGTGGTAGCATAAGGTCTTTAACCTTAAGTTCCTGCTTTTCCAGCGCGAGGAACGGGCCAAAGAAAATAGAGTTTGGGAAGAGAGAGAAAAAATCATGAGAAATTGGATAAAAACAAAGATAACTTCGGTGAATTTTTTCATTTTTTAAATAAATTGCATTTTAAACCATTAGTTATTTTATTCCAACTTTTGTTAGATGTCTTGATAACATTCTTTTTTTTGCAAGCTGCTTCAAGAAGTAGAAAGTGTCAAAGAAGAGAAAAAAGTTCTTGAAAAGATGACATCTTCAGGTTATTTGGAACTTTTTATCTTGGTTTTGACACTTTTTTGTATTTGGATATTTACTCTAATTTTATATACTGACAAATCATTTTCATTCCCTATTTTGCTAATTTTTGTTACCATCTTGTTGCTCTTTCCTTGTGCTCTTTCAATTCTGAAAGCTTGTTGCTGCTTTTCACCAATTGCTGTCTCTATAATCCAGGACCTCAGCCAATGAGCAATAACTTGCAGTTGAAGAATCAGATTTGCATTCCAGGTAAAAATGTCTCATGAATGAAAAATTTTCAATTTTTAGACCGGATTTCCATTATTAATTGCTAGCTCCTTGAGAAATGATCTGCTTTGCCAAGTTGGTAGTTCTGTTTAACTTCCAAAAGAGAAAACATATTTTTGTCAGAGGGACCTGGTCTTGTGCACCAGATTCTGAAAATGTAACAATATATCTCTTGTTTTGGTAAATTCCAGATGTATCTAGGTGTTACATCAAGCAGTATTTTTGTTATGATATAACATCTCTAGAATGAAAGAGCTGAATCAGATGTTCCTTCTAGACAATGATGCCAAGTCTGATGATGAATCAGAGGAGAATTGTTATGAAGAAATTTTTGACCAGATACTTGGTGGCTTGAAGAGACCAAAGTTGAACTCTCTTTGGGAGCATTCAGTGCCAAATTCTCCAAATCCTGGATCTCCGTTTGGATCACTGAATAGCCTGAGATTGGAAAGTACCCAGAATTCACCAAATCAAAGACCAAAGGCTCCTACACCAGAACATCCTAAAGTGCCGAAAGTGTTTACTGGTATCAGACGTTGTGATTCTGACGATTATGGTTTACGATCATCCCCTTCATCTCCAAAGGGAGAATCACGTTTGAAGTCATCCATCAGATTCAGTGAACGTCGTTTTTCAGATGTTACAGTTCCTTTTTCTCCTGGGTATGAGTCAGTGATGCAAGTAAGAAAGAGATTCAACTACAAGGGGCCACCCAATGCCCCACCATCCCCTACTCCTCAAAAGGCAGCAAAGGGCCACACTAAACCACTGATGGTAGCAAGAGGATATGAGCAACAAATTTCTCCTACTGATGATGATGTGTTTCCATCTAATTCTGAAACTCACAAGGTATTTTTCTCATTGTGAACTAACTTTATGTGAAATAATTTTCATTGCACACATGAAAAAATTGCATTTTCATAGATTCAGTCTAATACCCTGATTTTGAATCGGAGATTGTTTTTCTGATATCTTGTACTGGTTCCATTTTATAAGAGTTTAAAGTTCATTTTCGAGCTCAGAATTTGCTCGACAAGAATTCTTGGATGCCTACTTTGTGACGTCAAAATGACATGCAAAATTTTCTCAGCCGTTTTTCTCACGAGAATTTACCGGATGATTACACCTTTTTCCAAAATGAAAAATTTCCGTGGAGAGGCTCCTTAAGTTCTCCAAACGTAAAGAAGGAAATATGGATATTTATATAAGCATGTGCATCTGCAAAAATATTAAATTAATCAGGGTGAAAGAAAAAAAGATAAGAAAAAAATTGGCCGTCAGCACCTATTCAATCCATGCACAAAATAATAGCGGAAAGATGCCCCAAAAGGGTTTCGATACAGAAATGATTTTGTTGCAGTATTGATATTACAAGTCTTTGAAACTCTAATGCATTTTGTATTGCATTTGTGATGTATCTTTTTCTTAAATTTTTATTAGAAGCAAAATGGTGATGACAGCAATGATTATATATCAAAAAAAGATGAGAAGGGTCAGTATTCCCTTTCTTCATTTCCTGATTTTTAAAAAATCTCAATTAAAGGTAAAAATATTTGCCGAAGCTTGTACTCTCTTGCTATTTTTCACATCATAACGATCTCATCATTATGACAATGATCACAATCAATCATCAATCATCACCAATCAACATCATCATCTCAAAACCATAATTAACGTCGTCATCATCATCGTCATCGTCATCGTCATAATTATCACTATCATCACCATCATCATCATCATCGTCATAATTATCACTATCATCACCATCATCATTATCATCATCATTATCGTCATCATTATCATCATCATCATCATCATCATTGTAATCAGTTTCCAATTGAACCACTTGCTCTACCCGATTGCATTATTTGCATCTAGGAATTTATGTTCATTAATGAATAGGAAATTTTTCGCAATGATGTTCAAACAAATAACTTGTAAAGGAGGTCAATGTGGCAAAACATACATACATACATAGCCATACACACAAACATACATGCATACATACATACATACATACATACAAGTGTCCCTTTTAATTGCTGACAATCCACGGAAGTTGCTTCCTTAGATAATTTCCCGATAATTTCTTCATTCATTCCGCTGATGATTGCAATATTGTCACTTTATGAACAAGGTAGTATTGTGGCGAGCAAATGATGCTTAATGCCCCCGCATTGATTGCATTTTAGATGCTGATGTGTCGGATACTGAACCATATTACTTCGTATTGAAAGAAACGTTGTGCGGTATTGAATATGAGGTATGCGTGCTTGTTGTTTATTTGCACCTATATCTACATGTAAACAAGAATCATTTCGTTGTAATAACACAAGGAACTGAGGATTCAAGTGAGTTGCTCTGTGTAGCATCTAGTAGGATGTAAACTCTATACAACTGTTGAAAATCATAGATCCTCATGTTCTAAATACAATCTTCCTTTTTGATACTCTATCGTCACAATGGTAGTTACATTTGATGTTTCTGCTTTCAGAGTGAAACTTCGCCTCCTGTCTATGCAACTTTGCGAGGGGTAAGTCATTCTCGTGTCATTTATAATGTAAATATGTTTAGCAGTTGCAAACCAATAGGGTTTTGTCAAAATGTTTTGAAATTGAAAACGCTTGAAAATGCAGTTACTTCCTTTCGTCGTGATGCAGTCACTTTGATGGCAAGAAGGTAATTCAGTAAGAAGGGACTTGCTCACAGATTTTATAAACAGTGATTGGAGCCCACGTTCAGCTTGACTTACACTTGGAGATAGAAATATTGATAGATCGAGAGATCGATAGTAGCAATCACGAGATATAGCCAAGTCAGTCAAGTCGAAAGGAATAATCAGGAAGCTGCTTTATAAGCGTAGCTTCTCAGTTGCCTAAAACATCCCTTGGGGTGCTAGGTGAAGAAACAGTTAATCAAAAAAACAGTTTATTTTGAAATTGTCAGCAGTTTGAGTAACATAATGCAAAAGCCATTTTATGAAAAATTCCAGTGAAGGATTTTCAAAATTTGAAGTAAATTTGTAGACAGAACTAGTCGACTGCCAAAAATGCAGCGAGTTAATGATGCCGTATTCCTCTCAAAAATTACTCGAATGAGGTATTTGCGGCGGCCAAGGCAGTTTCCATGACAAACATTTTGATGCAACAAAGCTATGAATTGGCTCAATTGAATTGATTTGATGCGGCAATAGCAATTATACCTGATGCTAAAATGATCGTATTTTGATTAATTCGCCATTGAGAACAGGCCTCGTTTATTTTCTCTTTCCCTCTCCTTTTTCAATCTCCTTTTCACTTTTCTTTTTCACGTTCATTATTCGCTTTTATTCATGCACTGCATAAATGTCAAAAAGAAATGAAAAGGAAACGAAAAAGTGCGAAAGGCAGAGTGTTTTTCATGAGATTCTTTTTTGTCGATATTTTCAGGTTGCTTCCCAAATTCGAGTGACTCCTTTCACGGGAGAGTCTACTGACTCTGAGGCTGATCTAGCTGACACAGAATCGCCGGCATCTTCGCCATCTGCTTTTAAAAGTTACATTCAAAATGAGAACCGGAAAACAGCAACACTTGCGTCAGAACCAGCTTATGATGTACCGTATGACTGTCTGAATAATGTGAAAAAGAGGGAGAGTTGGTTTACTCTGAAAAGGACACCAGCAAAGGCAAATACGATGTCGAAAAGCCCAAAAGTGTTGAAAAGATGTGCTCCTTACACAGCTGAGAATATGAGAACGGTATGTTGGTTACAACATGGCTTTTTGAACGCTTTCGATCGGAGGTAGAATGACGATTCATAAAGACAGTCTGGCTACGTTCTTGCATCCTTATATGAATGAATTTAAAGAAGGCTTTTTATTGCACGAAAAACCAACAAATTGATCTTTTTCACACGTTTTCATCTGCGTTTAGGTTGAAATGACGTAGTCATTGCGGCCATTGTCCAGCGTTCCGGACGGTAATAAGTATCAGATGAGCAGATGTTTATTACGACGAAGTTTTCTCTATTCCTTTGTGCAATATTGAAGTTGATTCATCAAAACATATAAATGTCGCGAACTTCATTCGACAGTTAATAATTCATTCATCTGATGAAATTTAATAATTTCAAAACATTTCTTCCTCATAGAAATTAGCAGAGCTTGTTTTACTTTAGGAAACATTGGATAAAGCAGGGTACTTGATAAAGCTTGGAGGTCGAGTAAAAAATTGGAAGAAACGATGGTTTGTTCTCATGGAGGGAAAATTAAGTTATTACAAGACAAAAGTAAGTGATATTTAATAAAAATCGGTCAAAAATTAGTTGAAATTTATTGGAATATATTTTGGTTGAGTATTGTTAATAGTTTTACTGTCTTTTGAACTCCTTGTTGTCTTATTCTTTTGTTTTCACTTTCATTCATTTCACGGTGTATCTTTGATTTTCCCCATAAATCAAGCACCATTAGTAATGATAAATGACATCTTACCCCCGTCTCGTCTCTTTTTTCTTATTTGTCTCCTCCCCCCGGCGTTTTCCCCTCTTAATGAGGTTTGCTAGTGCGGATGTATTCCACTCAACTCGTAATACCTTAGGTATCTCCTCTCTCACTCCCGTTTCTTCCAGGTCATATTTCACGCACTATTTCATCTGATTTTTCCGCACCATTCATTCAGTATGGCATGGAGTGTCTGCCACCCGATGCCCTTCTGTCGCCAACCCTCCCCATCGATCCAAACTTTGGTGAGCCAGTGGCGAGTTATCCACCGCTTTTGATACCCCAGACTGGGTTATCTCCTTTTTTTAATATTCCAAATTTTTCCTTTTCAGGACGACATTTCTCGGAAGCCTTTAGGCCAAATTCCACTTGAAACCGTATCCAGTGTTTCTAGATCAGAGAAATTGAATACGTTTGAAGTAATAATTTGTTTCATGATTGTCACATTACCTCGTAGCTGGATGAATTGAGAGCACTTATGCTGCATTTATTTGATCTAAAACACACAGTTTTATAACGGTATTTTATTTAAAACGCGATGCAGGCGTAGCTATTTTTTCTTGAGAGTCCCTCAAGCATTATTGAAAATCTTATCATTTAGTGCCTTATACTTCCAAGCAGGAAGACAAATTTTCGTTCTGGTGCCAAGAAATTTAGAACTTAATGATTTTCTGTCTAAATCTGCGTACCATGAAGAAGGAGCCATCGTTTTTGAAGAGCTTCCTACAAACACGAGGAAAGAAACTGGCTTAAGAACTTGACAAAAACATCAAATCAGACTCATTAACATATACTTCAATTTTAGAAATAAATGTCCATCTCTCTCTCTTTTCAATTATTTTGACATGACTTATGTGATAACAGTATCAATTCGTCTATAGCGTGAATATGATACGACTGTAGAAAAATCCTGTATAAAGATTCCATAATGATAATTTTAGTAATAATAATAATGATCTGATTTTTTATTTCTTTTTACCTAGCTCCTAACTCCGAAGCGCACCTATTATCTGACTGCTGATTCCCCAGAAATCGTCGATGATTGGCTGTTGGGTTGGTATCTCTTGCTTGATTGGACAATTGTTTTGCTAAGAGAAAAGCGATAATAGCTAATTAACCAATGCTTCTCAGTTGACACTGATCAGAACATTTAATCTGATGATAATGACGCTTGAATAAATGACACGCCATATTTGGTCTGAATTATGCATGTTGAAGATGCTCTAGTGCTTTCAAATGTTTATTCGTTTCAACTGAATTTACTAATCATTTATCAAAGCAAAAGGGGATGCTCTTGTTCGCAACAGGCGTTGACGTCTTTTGCATCCAGTGCAAGGAGACTGCTTATCCACATGCAACATCTATTTTTGAAGGCACCCATTGTTGAATCTGAATGAGGCAATGCTGGGATCTTTTTTTAATACTGTAATAATTCAAGTGGCCACAGAATAAAGGCGAAATATGCGCTTGGAGACCAGGTTGCTTGATCCATTCCCTACGAAAGATCTCAGGGCCCTTCCTCTAGATTTTTAAACCGTTTTCTACCGTTTAGTTTTTCTCGTATTTCAGCGAAGAGCATTCTGGGGCTAAATTCTCTTTAGTTTACTGTTAACGTAGCGGTTAGTCAAAAATTTCCCTATAAAGAGCTCATCATTTCATCTAGCTCTACGGAACAATTTGAAGCGGTTTACTGGAGCAAGGCTTTTAGCGAAAGCTGGCGAAAAAACCATTCACGAAGGATGGGTCACAAGGGTATGTCAGTTGAAAGTTTTCCTTCATTTGTCAACCTTCTTTCCAAGGTGAGCAGAAGTATTCCGTTAGCTTCACCTTTGTTAGTGCTATTCGCATAAAAGAGATTATGAATCGTATGGGACGATAGCCTTTATTTGGATTATTCAGATTGTGATTGACGATGGTTGTATTAAGAGCGTTGTATATTCATCTATAATTCTGTTGTCTGTTGATCTCTAGGCTGCTTAACTTAGAAGTATTTAACGCGAATCATTGGTTATGCATAATGCTTTTTTGCATCCGTAATTTTTCAGCTGGCTAGAAATTTATCGGTTAAAAAAAAATGTTTTCTTCATCATTCCAAGGTGAAAGGAGGAATCTCCAAACATTGTTGGTGTGTTCTGAAGGAAAAGACATTGCTCTTTTACAAAAGCGAGACAGAACAGGTGAGTTCTTTCATTTTCACAGAGTCTGCTCTGATTCCCCCGTTACTCTTCCTGAATTGCCTCTTGTGCTGTCATTATTTCATGCGATGTTTCATTGCCCATGTTTTACCATCGATCTGAGTGGCCTAATGTTTGTATAAGCAGAACAGCGACGGCGTCTGCCTCCTTTTCTTTTGCACTAGATCAAGGAAGTTCTTCCTCTTCTAAGTTGGAACACAACACCTACCATCAGCTCACAGAAGCTTTTTCACACAGGATGGATTAACCAAACTGGCCCGGAAACCTTAATGTTTCTGAGCGAACGTTCTACCGACATAGCTGGTGGCCACCTAAGCAATGTCTTTGCTTTTCTATTTCTTTGAAATTCTTTTTTCCTCAATGTTGATCTCTACGTACAAGAAAATGCTTTATGCAGAGTCCTTGGACAGCCTTGAACCTTCGAGAGATTGTAAACATTCAGCAAGTTGAACAGCGGTCAGAGAGTTTTCTCATTGATGATGATGGCCGATGCACAGTTATGTTGCAAACACTTGAAGATGATCACCCTATTTATCTTGTAATTGGGTCAAGGAAGGAACTGGTAACAACATACGTCATTTCTGCTTTGCCTCTTAATCGTTTCAAAAGGTCTCCTTTTAACGTTAACTATACTGACATTCGTTTTTCTTCTCTGAAAGTAGATAAGTATTTTTTCATTTCCGAAAATCGCTGGTAAAAGTGTTGATTTTCATAAATTACAGGATGAATGGAAAACGCAGATAATGAATACAAGTAGTGGAGAAAGCAGTAGAGAAATCGAAACAGATTTTGAAGATATTGTCACCAAATTAATGAGCGTTGATGGAGATTCAGGTAGTGTAGTGAACTATTCAATCAATAATCTAGCAGTGAAAATGTTTTTGATTTTTACAGTATGATCCAGCATTGTTGCAATAAATCTGCTTGCCATGCTGTTTCCCAACATGAATTAATTCCTCCGACACGTAGTTCCATACCCAACGATCTCTGGGGCCACGTTTTTGCTGTCATCATGCCATGCCATTTCCTGTAAACCTTTAATCTTTTAATTCCCCCTAAAATTATCCTTTTAAGTTGTAAGGGTAGTTTAGTGGTTATGCTGTTTGATAACAGGCAATATGATAAGTAGTTCGAACGCAGCCTTCAGTTTGACTTGAACCTGTAGTTTAGATCGCCGCTTGATCTCTACAATTATAGGCATAGGAATCGTAAGACATCTTGGTAACATGGAATGGGAGGCCAGGGCACTGCTCGATAAGCTTCTCAATGTCCAGAGATTTATTTTCCAATGCTGGGTAGCAACATTAAAGGCTATAGATTATATCTAAGATACGTTGGCTTGATTTTCCTCACTCATTTTGTTTTCGATTCGCGGAAGAGTTTGCTTGTTGCAGCTTTTCAATTGTTCATTTTCCCTCGTTGTTCGTTTCATTCTATTTCATTCGTTTCATTCTGTTTCATTCGTTTCATTCGTTTCATTCGTTTCATTCTGTTTCATTCGTTTCATTCTATTGCTTTCATTCAATTTCAAGGCAGTAGATTTTGGTTGGATCAATTGCTTATTCACTCACGTAGCTTGATTCATCACTCGCTATCCACGCTCCCATCTTCAGAGCTCCATAACGAGGCTGTTAGAATGTTCCAGGTTTGTCAAACTTTTTCACTGTGTGTTACGTGGCAACAAAGATTCGAAAGATGCATTGTTATGAGACACCAATTATGTTGTGATCGTTTCTTGTTGTACTCAGTTGAAGTTTAGTGTTTCTTGAATATGGGATTAGACTTAAGCACATTGGTATACCTTGCCTCGGCTTGGCAAGTATAAATTTAAGCAGCTGTCCCGTGCAGAAAGAAGTAAAAGAGAATCGCCTGGACGAACTAACCACCAAGGGATTAGCATCGAGAGGAGAATTTTGAGAGAAGACGCATATTCGAAATAGTGCTTGTTTTGAGAAAAATTGATTAGTGAGAAAAACTGTCAAAAATAACCAGAAGTAATATTTAAAGACATTGAGAGAACGATATTAAATAGTTTTCCTACAGAAGGAAATTTTCACTGCATAGATTTACTTTAGATTTAGATTCAATCGTTTCGCATTGATTATTTACAGAAAGCTATCTATTTTATCAGAGTATTCTTCTGTATTCGACGACGCCTCTTAATGAGCAAGCGATTGATTATCACATATCATTGGCACAAGACACCATCCAGTCGTGTTTCAGCCATCCTGAATTGCAAACTGAAATCTATTGTCAGCTAATCAAGCAGACGAACAGAGCGAAGAATAAAGCTGGACATAGGCAGCATATTCAGGTACTTAGTTTGAATCGAGAAAGAACCCGTTTCCTTCATCGGTGGACCACCATATGGCCACACAATGACATGGCCATTTGCATGTATGACAATGTGACCTTTTGAAGTTATGAACACATAACCTTTAACCTTATGACATTGTGACACTACAAAACTAAAGATTAGACCGTATAACAGTATGACCTATTCACTGTAAGAGCCTATGACACTTTGAACTTGTTACTGTGCGATTACATGGTCATTTGACCATATGATAATATATGATAATAGATGATAATAGATGATAATATATGATGATATATGATAACATATGATGATATCAGACCGACATGTATAATAATGTTAATATTGCATTTTGGCCTTTAGCCTTAAAAGGAGTTCATAAACGGATGGGAAATTTTCGGCTTACTTCAGAAAATCCCAGTTGTGTCGGTTTTAGTTGAATTATTGGTCTCAGTCAGGTTTGATTCACGATTCCACAATTCACGATTCACGATTCCACGATTCACGATTTCATGTGCTTCATCTTTCTCACAAATCATCTGATTCATTATCCACTCAACTCTAATCACCTCATGTAGTCTAGCCCACTAGCATGAATGCGCACAAATTCTGAATTTATAATGGAGAAATACAGCACCACGTAGATGACCATATCAAAACGGAGGAAGATGAAAACTTCCTCTCTCTAGTCGAAACTTACCCCTAAAAACCAATGGAACAGCTGATAGGTTGATGTATAAAATTCGTTTGCCTTTTAATGCTTTTTTAAATGTCTTCAAAATAATCAAATCTTAATTCAATTTCATCCAATCCTATTTTCAAATTTTCATAGAATTAGTTGCTTATTCAATGTTTTTTCCTTTCCAAAATAGAGTATTTTAACGGGTCAATCCGATTGGAAATCAGACGATGACACAACGGTTGACTCAAGCCCTATCCCCGAATTCACCTATGTTCAATGTTGGCAGCTCTTAGCCCTGTGTTGCAGTCTATTTTTGCCGAAATTGAAAGTCCTCTGGTTTCTCAAAGCTCACTTGAACAGATGCTCCAACTCAAGGTAAGGATTCAGTGTTCCTTGATTTTAATTTCCCTCCCATCTCAAATCCAACATGAATATCAATGATTATTTCAAAACACTTCGGCATTCTAATAGAAAGAAGTATTTTCATCGTTTCCCAGAGGAAAAATCCTTTACCACTCATTTCGTTTTGAAAATGTCATCTTTTTGTTTGTCACTCAAATGGCCAGTCGCCAGCTACCTGTCTTACAATGTTTGCAATGGCGTATCAAATTATATTCCAATAAATCAAAAAAGTCTTAGGCCTAAACAGCATTCAAGCGAGAACCGCATCGCAGCACAGCGGCCTTTTGGTCGGTAAATTGTCATGAATTTAAGGTACATCTTGCTTGATGCACGACATTCATTCTTTCTTTTCATTCAAAGCAAATACTTTTGCTTAAATAGAACCTTGTTGAACTCGCAAATACTTGACTCCATTTTTAGCTCTGAGACGGGCAAATATGCTTTATACTGTCTGAGAAGTATCGAAAGGACGATTGCTGTTGGTGACAGAGAAGCGAGACCATCTCGACCTGAGGTGAAAAGTCATTTTACTTAATAACTTATTTGATTTCTTCAAATGCTTTACTAGAATCCAATAACCCATGTAAATGAATGCGAATATCTCAACACAATGCTTTGCTTTTCTGATGCAAGATTAAATTTTTCTTTCCACATTAAGCGCATATATACATAGCACCACACTGCACCACACACAACACACATGCTAACTAGCAGAATCTATCTCTTTTAAAAAATGCTGAAACGTTATTACATTGTTTACACACGCATACACACCACCGCATACACACCACCGCATACACACCACCGCATACACACTACCGCATACACACCGCCGCATACACACCGCCGCATACACACCGCCGCATACATACCACCGCATACACACTGCCGCATCCACACCGCCGCATACACACTGCCGCATCCGCACCGCCGCATATACACTGCCGCATCTGCACCGCCGCATATACACTGCCGCACACACACCACCGCATACACACTACCGCATACACACCGCCGCGTACACACTGCCGCATCCACACCGCCGCATACACACTGCCGCATCCGCACCGCCGCATCCGCACCGCCGCATATACACTGCCGCATCCGCACCGCCGCATATACACTGCCGCACACACACCACCGCATACACACTACCGCATACACACCGCCGCGTACACACTGCCGCATCCACACCGCCGCATACATACTGCCGCATATACACTGCCGCATACACACTGCCGCATACACACTGCCGCATACACACTGCCACATACACACTGCCGCATACACACCGCCGCCTACACACTGCCACATACACACTGCCGCATATACACTGCCGCATACACACTGCCGCCTACACACTGCCGCATACACACTACCGCATGCACACTGCCGCATACACACTACCGCATACACACTACCGCATACACACTGCCGCATATACACTGCCGCATACACTCTCTAACTGTTATCCTTGTTTTCTTCAGGTTATGGCAATCGTTTTGCGAAATCCTTACTACATTCCGTTCCCCATGAGTATTCCTGTTTATTTTGTCAACAACACCTACCAGGTATTATGTTTGTTGACTCTATTACTGTCGTATGCATTTCTGCATGCCAATACCATTTATCATAACCCATTTGATTGCTATGGATTTCAATATTTGAGTTGAAGTTGTGTTCTCGCTTTTACCAATGTTTCCGAAGTGATTGAAAATGATTGAAAAGGCAAACAGAATGTACGAATAGGAGGAGTACGTGGAATTTATAAAAATAATAGTAATTGAATCCATCCTTGATTATTCTGAAAGCAAGCAGTAATTATGATAATATCATAGGTCTGTTTGTCTCGTTGTTTGTTTGTGTATCTGTCTCGTGTCCACTCTCATCAAACCTTTGTCAATGACTCTGCAAGGTTGATAGCTCCTTTATCGGCATTCCGAAGATCTTTAGCAGTCGTTGGATGCAGCCGTTGCGTAAGATGCTATTAAAACTATATAGATAGTCAGAGATAACGCGCGTAACACACGATAACTTCACAACGCAACATTACATTCCAAGCAAGGCTCAACAACGTCAACTTAACCGATATAACCGATAAGAAATAATATATTTTTGGCAAAACATCAAATAACACGTGGGTGATACATTCATACATTTACTAGTTACGTGTTATTCATCATGAAAGATGCGAATCGCATGACTAGCATAAAATAACATAGCGATAATAATGTCATATTTCAACAGATGCTTCATTGCCTGATTGACCTGCAGTCAACTAATTTGGACTCTCGTTTGTCCCATTTCACCAGTGTCGCACTGATTCGTCCGGTACCACTTCTCAAATGATTCGGGATAGCTCAGTGGTAAGATTCTTGCGCATTGACCCTATGGTCGGTGGTTCGAATCCATCCTCAGCTAATCTTCCACTTAGAGTGAGGAGAGTTGCCAGCTCCCTGTAATTCCAGGCGTATGAATCAGGGGGTGTGGTCACCCCGAGAGGAAGGACCTGGACACCGCTCAATGGAAGCTTCTCAATTTACATGAAGAATACATCAAAAAATGATTATTCTTTTCCACATCTTCCTGGGGGATCGAGTTGAAACTTGAATGCTGGATTTTTTTCTTCCTTCTACAACTACTTTTTTCGCTCTTTGACAGTGCTGTTTCATGTTTATATTCTGTTTTATTTCTTTTTTAATTAATTTTTTCCACAATTTGGATTTCAGGTGTTCAGTTTTGATGGTTCGACGACGGTTGAGGAGTTTTGCGAAAGAATCAACATGGTGAGCAGTGATCTCATAATGAGAATTTCATTTCTTGAAGTTTGTGAGATCATTTCTAAAATCATTTACGTTTTATCATTATGAACACATCCCGAGAGCATTTAATTTATTTTTGCAGGAAACCGGCATTCGTGAATGCTCTGAGAGTGGCTATGCCCTTTTCAGCGACAACCCGATTGCGTCTGTTGAACACTGTCTGCAAGGAGAACTCAAGGTAGGGTTGCCTTTCTTTTCATTGTGTAAATAAATCATGACACATTCTCATTCATTTTTATGGAAAGTTTTTTTACATGAAGGATAGTCTTCTTTTTCGTTTCTAAATTTGGTCTCTCAAACCTTTTGAAATCGTTCATAAGTTATTCAGAATCGTTCCCAACTATGCCAAACTGCACTGATCGGAATTCTCAGAAAAGAATGTTTTTAAAGTACTACGTGAATCAATTTGTCATCTTGATGTGGATGGGTGGTTGGCTTGGTGGTTAGAGCACACATCCTTTTTATATTGCTAACGAGCCCTGAATTTAGCTTTTTGCCTATCGAGCAGTGTCCAAGTCCTTCCTCTCGATGTGACCATACCTCGTGTCTTCTACGCCTGGAATTACAGATAGCTAGCGACTCTCCTCACTCTAAGTAAAAGTTTAGCTGAGGTTGGATTGGAACCATTGACCATAGGGTCAATGCGACCGAATAATCTTATCACTAAGTTATCCTGGCACGCTGAAAGCACACATCTAATCTACTACAAGTTCCAGGTTTGTGTTATGATCAATCCCGTTGCTGGGCGCGTTCCATTTGTCCACCGAACAGCAGCTGGGTGTTCTATGTGAAGCTGAGGGTTGAGGGCAACAAGTAAGGAACGGGCCATCCATCTATCCCCTACTTCAAATTCCCATTGTTCAATCGTGCCACTCTAAGGAGGTGCATCTTAGGTTGGTACACTTTGCGACGCTCATCTCGAGCACGTAACTCAACTTCGCCCGTTACTGATTAAAGATAACGTGAACTTATCTTTTCGATGTCAGTTCTGTGATGTAATTTCGAAATGGGAGCAAGCCATGAAGTGTTTCAGGCAAGGGAAAATTGAAAAGCAAAGAGTCATTAAACTTACGTACAAAAACAGGTGATTTATTTAAGCCTTTTTACATATGAGTTTTTAGAATAGCAACCATATTTGAATCATAATCATTTTCCAGCAGTAAAGTAAATTTGGTATGGAGCTGACTGAATAATTTTGTAATTTCAAACTCAGGTTATATTTTAAAAGTTTATCAAGAACCGAGACAAACAAGGAACGCTTTCTTCTTTGCTACCAGGTATTTGATCTGTGAATTTCACCTGAAATCATTGTTGCTTTTATCTCGAACTATTTCTTTCTTATTCACATCTCGTTTCTAAGTAACCTTTCAGACTTGTGATTTTTTACGGATCTCTCTTTTCTTGAGGTGAACGACAGTATCTTGGCTGGACATTTGCAGCCTGCACCAGAAACAGCGTATCAACTGGCTGCCTTGCTTGCACAGGTGTCTTGAAATATTCGGTTTCATGTGGCATATGGTCTTTTCAATACACAGATAATTCAAGTCCTCAAAGCTATGCTCGAATAATGATTTTGAAATTATAAAAAGTACAAGTAATTGCATGCTATTACCACTAAGGTATTGCTTTTATAACATTCAAATGAAAGTTTGATTGTTAAACTTAGACATCAAAGCCATCGTTCAATTGAAACCTAGGTCTTAATGTAAAGTGCTGAAATTTTTATCAAAAACCGACTAAAAGAAAGCACGATTCAATCAATTCTTCCCGAAATTTTATGATGTGAGATGCAGGTTAAGGTTTTTATTAGAAATGACAAAGCACCTATGATAATTTTCTCGATTTCTAGATTGAGTATGGTGGGTACAGAGAGAATTTTAAGAACTTGACTGACGTGATGTTGCGATTTGTACCAGATTACCACCGAGGGACAGACAAAGCCGGTGACCACGGAGGCTCGAAACGGTATGCTCTTGTGTACTATGGCCTGCTGTAATGACGTCGTTTATCATAGTTGTCTAATGGATCAAACCATGTTACTGGATATGGTGCTATTCTACTGTATGCTGCTATTATATTGTGGTATTGCATTGTGCCGTCTTGCTGGGACATCTTTTGGGTTAATCCTTCCATTCTCTTAACAGAAAAATGTACAAAAGTATCGCTGATTCTTGGTCGGATTTGCGTGGTAAAACTATTGATGATTGTGTCAGCAGCTACCTTGGAATTGTACGCAGTTTCACGTTGTTTGGATCCAAGCTTTTTGAAGCTAAGGTATTTTGAAACTTCTTATTTCCTTTTAATCTCTCCTCCTTCCCTCACTCACTCACTCACTCACTCACTGGCTCACTCACTCACTAACTCACTCACTCACTGGCTCATTCACTCACTGGGTCACTCTCTCACTCACTCACTCGCTCACTCACTCACTCACTCACTCACTGGCTCACTCACTCACTGGCTCACCCTCTATGTCAGTTGCTCTTTTACTCCATCTCAACCTTTCTTGCACTCTCTCTGTCCCTCCCTCTATCTCGTGCTTCAACCCCGTCGAATTTCTTCTCATTTATAATTCCTTTTTTCAGCTCTATTGAAATCATCTGAAGTTATGAAAAGTGATAATGCTTAGTCTCACATTTCCTGCTGCCCTCTTTTTTCAATAAAAATCTGCTTATTGCTTTATATCTAGCGAAACCTCATTTCGTGGAATTCAAAAGCATTGTTAACCGCTGTTTACATAGCATTAGTCGTTACAAGAACTGAAGACTATTTCTAAGGCGGAAGTTTCTCTTTTCTAGGAACGGGTTTTCAAAGGAAAGAGGGAGGACCAGCGTGCTTGCATCATTGCTGTCGAAGAAGAAAAATTGTCGATTCTTGATATTCACACCAGAGTAACACTTTTTCATTTGTCTCTATCACCTTTCAAATCTGAAAGTTGACGTCATGCAAAGTCAAATGTTTCGATCGGCGATTTTTAGATCATCTGGGAGAAGTTGATGAAGACTGAAAGGAGAGAGGGTGCTGAGAGAGCCGAATCATCGACAATTTACTCATTATTTTCGATATTTCATGATTGCTTGTGATTCATTTGTTATTCAAAGTTCGACTTGGCGCAGCAAGTTTGAAATGAAAAAGCAGATGGAATCTTAATGGATGTTTGGTTTGATTTGATTTTTCATACTTAGGGCAGCTTCTTGTTTTTAGGCGCCAAAAATGACATTCAACTACACATCTGTGATCACTTTTGGGGGATACAAAGATGATTTCATGCTTGTCATTCAAGATGATTTTGATGACACAAATGGGAGAACTGGTCGTCACCTTTTTGCCATGTCCAAAGGAAAGGTGTGTTTTGCTGGACACAGCATGTTTATAGAGCTTGATCTACAGCTATTAGCTTGATCTAGATTCCCGTTCGCTAGAATTGTGACAGAATTTGTAGTTGAATGACCTTTCTTTGCGGGCAGTGTGTCTAAAAGCACTTTAGCCTCTTAAGTTTCGAATATTTTTGCATTTCTGGAATCGGTTTGACCTCTACTACTTGTTCAGCTTCCGCGGAACTTCGTGAAATGGGAAGAATCGAATGCTGTCATTCGAACATGCATATTTCTCATGGTCTCTAATAAAATTGTCCTGACCGAATCTTTTCTTGCAAACTCAAATGCCACATTTTACTCATTCTCAGATTTCTTTCAGTTTTCCCTCCCTACGCATTTTTTGCTTTGTTAAGTAACCCACGAATCATCATACGAATTTACGCACGCTGACACGCACACACACACGCAAACACGCAGGTAAACACGCATGTATGCAGACACACACTGATACAGGTATAAGAGTTTCAGCGCAAATGGTTTCGATGAGAAGCAAGCAGCCTATTCTGACAAGAAGCCTGTGTTTTTACTGCTGAACCTTTCTTTACAGGTACTCGAAGTTACCTTCATGATCGCAAGCTACATAAATGCTGTTGTTGCGCGAAAGGGACTGAGCCTAGAGCTAAAGAAGGACAAACCTCGATCTGAAAGTAATCTTCTGGGCAAAAGAGGCTCTGTACAATTATGGGACATGGAAAGTTTTGGTTGAGAATATAGTTCTTTAGCTGAAGACTTTCTCTTCTGAGTGTCTAAAGACGTTTACCCAAATCTACGCGGAATTCTTGATTTTTTTATGATGCTGTCCTGATTTCATTGTTTTCATGGTCTAGAATCGATGCTATAGAATCGATTTGTCTCGGTATAGACAGAAGTCCTTGACTATGGTTATCCGATTCAACATTTTCATTTTATCCCCATAGCGCTCATCAAGAATATATTTGTTTTGTAACTAAGTTTGGATCCGAGATGGACAATAGTATGGCAAACTATTTATCTAATTTGATATTAGAACCTTCCCTTGGCAGACAGAAAGTTAAGATATTTTGGCTTTTCTATGTTGCAACTAATTCATGAACGGCACTTTTTTCGAATAATTTATAAACTTTTGGCTTTTTGTGGAATATATGTTTTTAGATAAATATGATAAGATAAAAGGTACATAGAAATTGGAGACAGATGGGTCACAAAATGTGCACGATAAGTGCCAATGCTCTTGAATTGGTCTGCATAAAAAAAGTATGGTTCAATTATCATTTTGATGTGAATCTTTTAATTCTCTCTTTTGCCTTAAAACCTAAACTTCTTTAGAAGTCAAAGATTTTGCTACATCTTTTCTTACTTCTTTGATTTAGCTGACTTCTTACCGGTTAAGAATTCATGAATTAGATAAAGACAATGTGAGATCTCTAGTAACTGTTAGTAATGTTAGATACTGCATAAATTCAAAATCGAGCTAGTTTGTAACTTTTTGTGAGTAGTTTCTATGACAAATAATTTTTAAAGAATTCATTTATTTAGTGTAAGGATAGCAGTGATTTTTTCTCTCCATGCCTTTGACATTATTTTCCTAACCAAATTTTCCGTCCTTTCCAATGCGTAAAAGTTCTTTCAATTGATCCATGTAATATTTCACAGAAAGATTTCAGGACACCTCGGTATAAATTATTGCGCATTGATCCTACGGTCAGTGGTTCGAGCCAACCCTCAGCTAAAATTTTAATTAGAGCGAGAATAGTCGCTTGTTCTCTGTAATTCCAGGCGTAGCAATCACGAGGTGTGGTCACATCGAGAGGAAGGACCTGGACACTGATCCGTAGCCTAGACAAAAAACTTCTCAGTGTCCATTAACAATATGCATATAAATGGATAAATGCAAATTTAAGCATATATTTCATATTTTGCTAATTGACACTGAGAAGCTATATTTCTATAGATATAAAGATAAGTGGAAAGCTGTTTCACCATATTGAAAGCTTTTTCGTCTGACACTAGTAGGCATACAAAGCGTTGGATACTGGCTGAGCAGAGACTGTTAATCTAGTCAGGTGATAGTAAACATTTTTGCAAGTGATCGATTGATTCAAAACATTTGTCACGTTTTTAGACCAATCATCTCCTATCGCAATTAACATAGCAAAAGAGGCTGAGCAAAAAGGAAATAATTTGTTTACATTTGGCCTGGTCTTTGGACACTTCTAGATTCCTTCCAAGAACGTGCAATATATGGAACGTCTTGCCTTCTCTTCCTCCTGTCCTAATCCTACGGCATGCCTCCTTTCAAGTCTAGTATCAAAGAACTTGATCTAATCTCTCTAACCTGTTAGCCTGTCACCTTTTTCCTTTGTTGGGGCTTTTATAGGGCACCATGGCCTTTCCTCAACATAACTCACTGAAAGAAAAAGAAAACTCGCCGAAGCATGCTGTTTCATTCTTTCCACTGGCTATTGAGTACCCCTTTATTTGAAAGTGGACACTTTCTTGGAAAATAGCTATTCCTTGTTACTTTGGATAACTAGAAGGGATTTTTATAAGGTGCAACTCCATCCATCTAGGATGTGGTATCATTCAACTTAATTTATTCCCTTCTTAATTAACATGTAACGTCATCTATGGGGTGAATGTGGAAGGATATTACGTTTGTCAACTGGGCAGCCACGTCCTTATGGGATGTCGCAGAGCACTGGTCTCCACTCTGCACTCAACTCGCATATTTACCTCCCAGAAACTGTTTGGGCACGGCAGTGGGTAGAAGACAGCTGGTAATGGCGTCGGCTGGCTAGCTCAACGTTGCGCGGGGTCAAAGGGGGGTCAGTTGCATGAGCCTCTGGCTAGGAATACCAATCCCCCCCCCCCCCCCCCCGTATAGTGCCTGACGACTGGATTGCTATACTCACGATGTGGAGGCGTGCAGTAGCGTCAGTGGTAGACAGTGAAGAGCGGTTTTCAAGGTGCAGTAGGAATTACTGGTCATCCACCTCTGCAAACGGGGGAATGGTGCCCCCGAGGACCCAGCCTAAAGCCCTTTTAGGGCGCCCACAGTTCATTGAGGACCATGGAGGAATGAGCGAGTAACATGTAAAGCGAAGAAACAAAGTGCATTTGTAATGCGAAGTTTTCTCAAATAAATTGTTATCATTTTCGCAATATCCATTAAAATGTAAATTATTCAATAGCTTTTTGGCAATTAAGAATTGAAAATTTTTCAAATGAAACAATTTATATTGAAATTGCGTTGATGATTTTCAAACAGCATGCATCATGACGCATTGATGTTACTTAACTTCAAACGATGTTGCCAATGATAAGAACTTGAAAGCAGTGCGAATTTGGCAAATAAAAGGCTCTGCCATGCTTGTTGACATTAAGGCAACTATAAAAAGAGGAATCTCATCTTGCCAATCCATCATTCCACGGAAAAGAGAAGATAAGAACAGATAAGGTGTCTTGCATGTAAGTTGTTTGACATGATAAGAATAAATAGTTTTATACGTTAAGGATGCGATGCTGAAAGCTTTCATCTCTTTAATTCTGATCGATGTTGTTATGGTTGCTTTTGGTTACAGATTTCGTCTTTTCGGAGTTTCTTTTTGACCATTCCACACCAATTAATTCTCATTTTCGACGACCAAATATAAATGCTTCTCAAGACTCGACTCTGCTTTCAAATTCACATGCACTTAACTTTTCTACATAGCTTCCGAAGACAGCTTTCAGCATGTGAGAATCTATGCTTAGAAAGCACTGTCCTAATTCTTCTCAATGTGGCCATACTTCATCATCCATGAATTTGTAGACTAACATGCAGCTAAAGACCCACCTCGTTCTAACAGAAGTTAAACTTGTGATTCCCCTCACGCAACTAACGGTGGAGTCTGCAGCTAATCAACATAGCCACTGAGTCATCTCCCCAATTCTAAATCCTGATTGACTAGAAAATAAGCGCTTTACAAACAGTCAAAATCATTTCTGTTCCCTCAGGTTTGAAAGCATCCAAAAATGAAGCTCACGTTGTTTTTCTTGCTGTTTTCGTTCTGCACGTTCGCATTTTCACTGCCGAACGAGGAAGGTAAGACCTGTCACCCCTAAGCTTATCTTCTTTGTCAATACTTCATCATTCTTTTCAGCAGTCTCAAACATGATCGAATAAGTATCATTTGGCTTAATAGGTCAAGTCTTAAGTTGTCTTTAGGTATGAAAACAGCAGATAAAAAGCAATCTCTGAGACACATTCGAAGAGGACAGATTCCCATTTTCAATTGTTACCGTTAACTTTTATCTTAATTTTAACTTACTGTTCATTTTTCTTGATTCAAACTCTGCTCAATACGTTTTGCTTGTGTTGATATAACTCAACTGTTTTTATGACGTCTCATTATTTGCGATTTCCCATTTTAGACGAGGTTGGTATGCCAGATGTCGAAATTGAAGAAGATTCAAGCGAATATGGTTAGGCAGTTTTCAATATTACAAGTTTTGACGACTTAATCATTTGATAAAAATTGCTTTCGAGGTAGAATAATTCAAGACAGTTCGGAATGACTCAAATGAGAGCATCTATGTATGCAGCCATTTTAGAAATAGCCATGGCCTATCAGCAAATTCAATAGCAGTCAGTATTCAGAGTATTTTCTCTAAGTCTGTTTTATAAGTTAAAAATCAATCCTACCATTATTTTTGTTGAGTATGACAATGTTCATTGCACTAGGAAATAAAAATCCGTAAAACGAAAATTGTTTTGTTCTCAGATACATTTGCAGATGAAAAGCAGGATCCATCTCCAATCAAAGGTATTACGCTGCGAGCCATGTTGCTTTTTGTCCCTTTTATTGCAAAGTGAGCCAACGAAATTGATTAAAATGGTCAGCTTTAATTTCAGGATGCTTATAAGAGAAGAGCCGAGTTGTTTCGATACTTATAATGCATAGCTTTTCACTCGACTCGCGAGTTGTTCACAGCGAAAGACTTTCTCTGTAGAAGGCACTGCAAAGCCACCCCATATAAATTTGCTTTCTCGGACGGTTTGGTAGTCCTCTCTGCTGTTCCACCTATGCTAGAAATCGTTAGCTGTATCTCCATGTCATGATTTCCTCCTTGTTCCCTTCGCACCCCCCCCCCCCCAGGATTCATCTCCCAGTCTTTCCTCTGACTGAGGTATCCGAAAGAGCGCATCTTGAAAGTAGTCAAAGTTGACCAACTGTCTATTTTTCAGGTATCTACTATCCCAAGGGATATCTGAGGCATAAAATACCAATAAGAATGAACGGAATAGCAAGAGTTGGATGTGGAATCGGGATCGGCTATTACGCGAAAGGATGCCACAAAGGCTTGCATGGTAGACTCATGCTGATTCGTATGCGAGGTATTATGACTCCCATTGGACACAAACTTGGCAAAGGTATCGGACTCGGGCTGGGAAAAGGCATCGGACTTGGGCTGGGAAAAGGCATCGGACTTGGGCTGGGCCTAGGGATTCATGGCCACCACGGACTTGGCGTCAACGGGCTTGGTATTCACAAGGGGAAGTAAATAGCTAATGGACCATCAGTGGTAAACTCGTCATATGATAAAAATTTCTGCAGTCAAAGAGTTCGATCTTTTTTGTTATACGCATTGCTGAACGAAAGCATATTATTCTTTGAAATGATAATTTCTCAGACATTTTTTCGATTCATTAAGAGCGCTCTCTTCTTGGCAAAGCAATATTCTGAATCCCAAAGCAATATTCTGATTCAAAAAATAGAAATCCACTTGCCACACGAGGCTATTTTTGCTGGAAATCAAGACTGGGAAAAATAGCTTGGAGAATCACTTGCAAACACAAATGCGAGCTTCCTCGCTTGGTTTTGCTAGCGCCAAGGCTGGGCATAGAAGAATTCGGGGCACTTGCTCACCAGTGACAACAAAGTCAAAGACAAAAAAGTCAAAGTTCTTTCCCTCGCCATTTTTGGTGAATAGGGTGGCGCCCATCTCTGTTTCATTAGCCTTTGGGCCACACAGCTCTTCAACCACAGTAAATGCTGCGACAGGGGGTTGGCCATCTTGTAGCACTGTGTGTTTCACTCCGATGCTCTTTCCCGAAGTGCTGAATGCTAAGCAGGGAAATAGCATGCACCATTTTTCAAGTCTTTGGTACGACTCTACCGGGTATCGAACCCTGACCGACCGCGTACAAAGCCAGCATTCTACCACTGGGAGAGGGACGCCATCTTTAATTAAAAATCTCGGTCATTGCCAACAACAGCAACATCATTACTAATTTTCCTTTTACGAAGTGCGAAAGAATGACTCAACTTTCGATATAGAAGGGAAAAATTACACCAATTGAAAGGAAATTGAAAGTGAAGAATGTATTTATGCTTTTGATACGCTATTTAGCTGTTTTGCAATGATCTTGATTGCTACAAAAGGAAGATAAAGTTGATAGTGTTTGGTTTATGAGTCATGTCGGATATTTTAGGCCCTGTTGCCGCTGTAGTGCTCGCACTTCTTGCGCTGGGATATTTCGCGCAAAGCAGACTTCCACCTCCAAAGCCTGTCATAGTTGGAATTGATTTAGGAACAACGTTTTCTTGTGCTGCTGTTTATCATGCAGTCAGCGGAAACATAACCGTAATTCAGGACGAGTCAGGGAATAAAATTTTGCCCAGTGCTGTATATCTAGGATCGAAAGGCAACGAAATCGTGGGATATAAAGCGTTCCAGTTGCAGGAAAAGAGCCCGGAAGATGTGATTTATGATGCAAAAAGGTTCATCGGAAAGAAAAATATTAAAATATCAAGTATAGAGCGACAACAAAAGTTATACCCATTCAAAATTATGTTAGTGAATGGTTGCGCACAATTTGGAATTAACGTAAAGGGAAATGTAACTTATTATGAACCAGAAGATATAGGCTCATTTATTTTGGCAAAATTGAAACAAGAGGCAGAAAATGAAATCGGAAGGAAAATAACAATGGCTGTTATAAGCGTTCCAGCAGAATTTGATGGACAGCAGAGAAACGCAACGATTGAAGCAGGAAAAAGAGCCGGACTGAAAGTTTTAAGGGTGATAAATGAGCCCACGGCAGCTGCTATGGCTTATGGGCTGCACAAAAAGAAGGACATCACTAATGTTTTAGTGGTTGATTTTGGGGGTGGGACGCTTGATGTCTCACTACTTAGCATTCAAGGTGGGATGTTCTACACAATGGCGATGGCTGGAAACAACAGGCTAGGGGGTCAAGATATCAATCAAAATCTATTTGCCCACATCATAAGCGTGATCAAAGACAATCATGGCCTAGAAGTATCAGAAGCTTCACATTTACAACAGATCAGAACTGAAGTTGAACACATCAAAGTCAATTTGACGTTCACCTATGCAGTTGATGTGAATATTGTATTCAAGTCACTGGCAAAAGATGGGTCTGACTTCCACCTCAGATTTTCTCTGACCAGGGATACTTTTGAGAAGATAAATGAAGATGTTTTTAAAAAAGTGCTGATGCCGATAAGAAGGGTATTAAAGGAAGTAGACTTGGAACAAGAAGATGTTGATGAAGTCGTTTTGGTAGGGGGGTCGACTAGAATTCCAAAGGTGAGAGAAATTATCCAACAATATTTTGGAAAGGAACCAAATGTTTCAATTGATCCTGAATTAGCAGTTGTTACTGGTGTTGCAATTCAAGCAGGGATCTTGGGAGGAGGTTGGCCGTTGAAGGTTGCAGCAGTTGAACTCCCAACAAGCAACATTCAAAAGATTGAAATTGGTGATGAATTATAAGAGCCAGTTCTATTTTTGAATCAGCATTTGAATAGTGAAAGAATGTATTTTGAGGAATTTTAAGTATTAAAGAAGGGAGAAATGACAGAAGCTAAGTTTTGATTCACTCTGCAAAGATTTTACTGCAAAATGCACCTCTGGTGCTTTTGCTGCAAGATACTAAGCATAGATAACCTGATAAAATGTTTAATAGTTCTTCAGTTAAAATTTATGCAAGGGCTTTTTGTAATAATATGGATAAACTTTACTTTTGAAATGCTAAACATCAGATGGAAAGCGCAGTGTCACAATAAAACAGAGGGCAAGAGGAATGGCAAAAAGTATGCAATTTTTCTAGCATTTAATCATTTTGGCTGATGCAATTATTTAAGTTGACAGAACGTTTGAAAAATCCAAGTAAGAACACATTTTGAACGTTTGGGATCCTTTCCAAATCCATCTTAGCGTGCAAAATAGAACATAAAAAGGCATATACAAGGATGTAACAGTAGGGTTCCAAAGACGGACCTGGCGCTTGCAACAGCAATACATTGCAAGGAAAATCTGTCCTTCAGGAGAGTAAAGTTGCTCTTAATTGATAATCAAATTCAACAAAATCTAACTATGTAAGAGTGGATAAAGAGATAAAGGAAGGCAAACAAAACAAAACAGCAAAGGAAACGAAAAAGTGTTAGTTTAATAAGGACCATTGAGTGTGTCAAGCTGAGGTCAATCACATTCGATTTAAAGGTTCTCTTGGACAAGCGAGCTGAGAAAATTTCAGGCCTTCTGGTGATTTTAAAATTGTAGATGGACGCATCATGGTCAGACTTAGAAATGTGGCCCCCAATGGCAGAAGGACGGCTTTATATCTGTTGGCCTGCTTTATTCATTACCAATAACTCTCTGCAGCAAACAGCAAGATTAAAGGTTGTTTTCCCATAGTACGAAGCATGGAAGCCAGAAAACTTTGAAGGGTAAGCAAAAGAAAAGCAGATTGGAGTGGAAGCTTATCCTTTAACCAAGACAGGGATGATATTCGTTTTGGGGAAGAAAAAATATGATATTCACGCCCTGATTTTCACACTCATGATAGATTTTAGGATGGATACGAAACGTCCAAACTGTGTTTTTACTTAGATATGTCAAGTGTTACTGTTATCTTAGATCAATGGATTACCCAAAATTAGTTAAATTCTGAACAACATTTTGTTTCTCGAAGTTTACTATTGTAAGAAGTAGTTCTAGAAATAATTGGGAAATTTTGATGAGCTGTTTTTAAAGCTATATCCTTCAGTAAATTTCCTTATGCTTATAAGGGTGTGAAATGGGACGCGAACTTGCTCTCCCTGACGACAGAGTAGAGATACTATGCACTGGCCTTCCCCCTCAAACTCATAACTGAGTCTAATGTGTAGCTTGAATACGAGGCTCAAATTGTTCATCATGGCAGCCAATCAAAGCGAGAACCAGCTTCGAATTTCTTGGCACGATAGCGCTTGGATTCCAAGGCTGAACGGAGAAAACGTGTTAGATTATTTTTGTCAAAGATCTAATCCATTTTATGATCGCACTTGCAACAATGAAGTAGTTAAAATGCAACGGTTGGATCCAAGTCAACTCCAGTGAGTGATATCGGCCTAAGAATGGCATACATCAATTTTCTAATGCTTAATCCTAGGAGAGAAATGCTCCATCACATTAGTAGCTAAATGTATTTATGAAAATAAAAAGTTGCAATTTTTCAATGGAGATGCATTACAGAAGAGAACAGAGACGCGATAAAAATGTATGGCTATGTTTTGTAGCTGCAAGCAGTGTTTGTTATTGTGCTCCGTTAATTAAGAACAATAGTCGCTTCTACTTCTAAAGAACCTGACAGCATTTACTGGAAGGGATGATGATGAGTAAAATGTTCAATAAAAGGTATTTTTATCACGATTTTAGGTTGATGACTGGAATCGAATATGAGTTGATTCACGGACAGGACCCAATTCTTTATGTTATTCGTAAACAAGACAGACACGCACCCGACAGAGGTGTTTCTGCATATTGCTTATTTCTTGCTATTCATTTACCAATCATGTTCTGGCTGTTTTTATACTAATTTTCACTTATCATTGATAGCCAAATATAATAATGTTTATCAATTTACTTTAATATGTGCTCAAATTCAACTGGGGATCCCCTATCAATTTCAACTGGACAGATGTTAGCCAGCAGAATTTAGAATTTTTAATCCTATTATTCAAAAAAGTCAGATCTATGTTATGTAGAGAATTTCTAATTTTGTGAAAATTCTTGGGTTCTAGTTACCTTCATTACATCTTACTACATTCTGGCTGGCATTGTGTACCAGGCCCCTGATCTGGGCTCAGTACTTAATTCAAGGCTGGCAAGTACTTTGTAATGCCTAAATCATCATTATTGCCATTATCAATCATAATCAATCATAATCAAGCATAACTAATCATAATCATCTTCATCAATCTTAATCATCATTGTCAATTATTTTTTTTGTCTTCCTTCACCCCCTCTCCAGCATGTCCCTGTCAATCATATTCATTGTTATCAATCATAATCAATCACAATCATCACCATAATTATCAATAATTATCATCACGACCAGTCACAATTAATCATCAGTCATAACTGTCACTATAATTATCAATCATTGCCAATCATAACCAATCATAATCATCACCATAATTATCAATCACTGCCATCATTGCCATCATTGTCAATCATCATCACCATTCTTGTTATTGTATTCTAGAATGATTTGCTCATATTTTGTTTGAATCAATACAAAATCTGGGAATCACTATCACATACAAGTCTAGAAGTATTGATAAATTTATCTTGCTGTGATCATGCATGTATTTTGCTTCTAAACCAATAGTTTCATAGATGGATGAAGTTAATGGTTCATAATGGGGAGATCTTTTCTTTCAATAAACAAAATCCTATGCTGTTTGATCAATTCATTCAAACCAACATCTTCTAATTAGTTTCAATTGATCATTAGGCTATTGGATATAACAATAGCCAGTCTTTTTATCGCCATCATCTGATAAAGGGTTTCCTACACCCTCAAATACAAATACAGATACAAATAAGTCACTTGATAAAGCGCAGTTTTGATATCACATCTTCAAGCGCGTTTACCCTCCATTTCTTTGAACCCAGGATCAATGAAGGTGTTTGGTGTTAAGCATCTGTCCCCCCCCCCCAAAGATCATCCTCCAAGGTTCTCTGTCCTTGGTGACCCTGTAGAATCTAAACATAGTCCTTTCAAATGTTCCTCCCAAAATCCTCAGATGCGTTTTATCCAGACTTTTGCCCCTTAAATTGAGAGCAATGGAAGACAGTCGCCATACACTCATGTTGCTTAGTAGGCCATTTTCCAAATTCATGCCGTGGGGTACGTGATTCTCAGGACACAGTTTGTTAAATTTCCTTGAATGAAGGATGACCATTGTTTCAATTCAGAATATTCTTGTTACGATTTTTATCAGTGTCTCTCCTTTCCAGCTGTCAACAGTGCATAATCTTGAGCTTGCCTTTGATGAAGGTTTGCTGGTTTTATTTTTATCCTCTGTCATACTTTTCTCAGATGAAAAATTTATCATCATAAACCTCTTAAATTCACCTGTAAGCTGTTTTTGGCTCATTAAAAATGCATTTGAAGGTTAATCTTGCGATAGAATCGACAAAATGATTCCAATTATCTGATGACTTTTTTAGCTTTGAATAAGAGAGTAAGTAAGTCAATGTTATCATAGTCGCAGAAATGATTCCAATTATTTGAATAAGAGAGTAGGTCAATGTTATCATAGTTGTAGAAATGATTCAAATTATTTGAATAAGAGAGTAAGTCAATGTTATCATAGTTGTAGAAATCTTTCTTGTACCTTTATGTGCTCTACCTAGCATTCAGAGGTACATCTTAGGGCAAGGAGAAACTGTGTTTATTAAGTAATGCCCTGGCTCTTATTGAATTAACAATTATTCATGGTTCCTACACCATGAGCTAAGGAGAGCTAGCAACACTCCTCACTTTACATGAAAGATAAGCTTGATCTATCCCAAATCAATGAGTATGTACCTGGCTATTGAGTTGTCCTTACACTTCAGATTTCTTGTAGCCCTGTCTTACTCAAAATACACACCGTCAAAAGGCTATTGGTGGGACTTCAAAGGTAAGTTTGTCGCAACAATGTGTTAGAATTGCTATCTTTGATTGAATTATATGAGCTTGTTTAAAGATGTTCCATCTATTTTGAAATATCAATAATTTTGCATTTATTCATGTTATTTTTAGTCTGTAAAATTCAGTTAGAATCATTCCAATTTCTTCATTTTCTTGAAAGATGATGCTGGTGACGAAGACAAAATGAAAAAAAGGAAAAAGAAAGAAGAGGAGCCAAGTTCATTGTTCCAGAGATTTCGAGTAGATCAGTTGCTAGGAGACCTACTGAACAAATTCCCTCCAAAAGTACTTCAAGTTAGTTCCTCTGATTTTCATTCCATTTCTTTTACAATTTTGATTTTTTGCATGATGAAGTAGATTGCCGTTTCACTTTTTGCTTTTTTGCTGTTTTGATTAGTGAGTTATTCCTTGCCACCAAAGACAGAATATAGGACCCCGAGAAGCTATGCTTATCAAGCAGTGTCCTGGTCCTTTTTCACAATATGACATCATTTTAAGATTCCTTGTTGCGACCATGTTTCATGATTCCTGTGTACTTAAAACCACAGAGACCTAGGGAATCTCCTTAATTGGGGACAAATTCTTTTTTAGCCAACTTCATGGTGGAATTTTCGATTTTTTTCGAATACATGGGCAAAGCTTAGAAATTGCTCAGTCAAAATATGAAGAGTTTCCCTCAGTGAAGCTTTTGTGGTCTTATTAGATTTCACAGACATTTCATCATTTATAGATAACAATCAGAAGATGTAGGTGGAGAGTTTTGTATGAATTATTAATTGAGAACTTTAATTATGCTTCAAAGCTTTTAAAATTTTTTTGCTCATTTGAAATTTTTGTTTTATAATTACATTTCAAACATAGGGCTAAAATTGGGACTTGCATGTTTTCATAGAAAGTGACACTTGATTTTAGTTAAGTATTGTTGTTGTTAAGTGTTAAGACTTTAATTTCATTCAATTAGAATTGATTATCTTCCCAACTGGCAGTCATTTTGCAGCTGGCCTTGTTCAAGTGTGCTGTATAATAACTCACTTGATGATTCCAATTCGACATCGTATAGCTTTTCCATATCTAAATCAGTTTGATAAAATGTTGAAGTAGATGATGGATAAAATGCTTAGACTTTGGCTAATAGATATGAAAATACTGAAAAAATTCAACAAAATTAATCGAGGTTTATGCATTATCATTTTTGCATATCATTTTAATGCTTTTTCCACTTAGCAGTAATTTTGATGCTCAAAGATTATTCTTCTTCTTCATACATGAATTATTATTTTCATTGTTATTAGATGATGGTTTGCCATAGTCAATAACTTTGTCTTTTCTCCTTCGATTGATTCATGTTTTTGACTTAATTTTTGCACAATTCTTATTTTATTATTTTCTTATTTTCAGCAACAGCAGACAAATCCACGAACAGGTAAACGAAAGGGTCAATTTCTTTTTTGTACGAATGAAGGTTACAAAATTCGGCACCAGATATAATTCTGGGAAAAATTCACTGTATGTATAAGATAATTCTTGTTTAAGAGTCCTCCTTCTGTCCTCTGAGTTTATCTTTCTGCTGGTACTTAATTTTAATGATCAAGTCTCATTTAGATATCATGATTAAAAAAGTCGCCTTTTAATATTTAGTCGAATCCCATCGGTATTCAGGATACTTGATTTGAAGCAAAGGGATTTCAATGACAGGATACCGATAGAAAGGAAGTGGTGCAAAGCAAGTGTGCTAGGTGCTAAACTGTGAATCCCCTTATGCTTGTCGTGTCGCGCCTTTTTAGTTGAATGTTGCGTTTGTATGTTCATTTCCTGTGCAATGTTAATTGATTCTACAATTTAGGGATTTAATCTTGAGACAGGACTTTGTGTTTTTTCTTAGATTTTGGTAAGGGCACAGCGCATGCATTTTTCAAGCTTAGCAGAACCACCTTAGATGGGGCTCACCACCACCTTCCTCACAAATAGCGCTTATGTTGTAAACCGTGCAGGATTCGAACCCGCAGCTCCTGCGCGACCAGTTCACACTCTCAACCACTACATCACCGCACCTCCCCCGCTATATTGTTGCAACCAATTAAGGGGAAGATTTTTCGCCCGACACTCATTACAGTTTGAAACCTTGGAGAACTTTGACTTTTATTCACGGTTAATTTGTGTCCATGGAGGGCGGAGGAGGGTTAAGTTATTTGTTTGTAGCTGCAGCTGCAGCTGCGATCATTTTGAATTTGATTTTACGATGTTTGGATTTTTTTTATGGAAGTGTATGATTGAAAATTTCAGATGATTCCCCAAGTGTAACATCTGAATATATCAACGAGAACACAAATCATTTGAAGGAGCAATCGCTAGGCAACATGGAACCGCCTACTGTCGGCCAACCACCGCAAAGAAACAGCCAAACAAATGCGAGCATAGCAAATGGAACGAATTCTCCCGCCGGGGCACAAACCGCAGCCCGATCAACAACACCTGGTGTGGATAACAAACCGTCAACTCCACCAATGAAGAAGAAGAAAGCCAACCCGTGAGTTGTGAACTGACATGTTATTTATCTATTATGTCATAATATGCCTTAGTGACTTCAAAACATGGCGTCATCTTGGCATAATTGGATATTTCGACTTATGTCATAGACCTGGATATATGAAATGGCGTTTCATGACTTGGGCTGCATCAAATCTGTGTGAAGATATGGAATTGGCTATTAGCAAAAAGTCATTCCTTTAAACTTACTTAAGTTTACTAGAGAAATATTTGTCCATTGGTTTAGATTCTTTCTACAAAGAATGCGACATGAACATATTTAGGAGAGATTATAAGCTAATTTTTTCGATGACACAACGGGTTTACTAATATCATGTATTTATTCTAAAAAAGTATCATAACAAATGTTTAGATTTTATTCATCGAAATTTGATTATATGTTGCTCAGACTTGAAAAAGGTATGCTACTATTATGGGAATGTCATTGATTTTGGCATTTCTCATGTAAGTTCCGTTTTGAAATAGAAAATGCCACTTCAGTCTACAAGCTATTCTCTTGTTTCTATTGATTTTGCCAAAATGCTATTTGATGTTCAATTAGCAACCAAATAGCGACTAGTTGATAATTGATGATGATAGGGTGGCTCAACGATTACAGACCCAATTGTCACAAGTTCAAGTCCCCCTCGAGCTTAACATTCCCTCAATGCGAGGAGAGTTGCCGTCTTCTAGGAAGTCTAGGCGTATTGGAATCACAAAGTGATAGTTGTATCAAAGGGAATTAATAGGACAGTGCTGCAGAAAATTGAGGTCTTTAAGTCTTTAGGTCTTGGAATACACCTTCGGATGCTAGGCAGGCAATTAAAAATGTGGTTGCTAACTGGTTTTCTACTAGTAACAAAACAGCAACCGACTTGCTTGTACCAAAATAGAAATCAAGCTATTACAATAGGTGATTCAAGCCTTCTTTGCAATTCAATAGGCGGGAAGACTTCTTGCTATTTTGGTTCTTACAGTGAGTCACGCTGCTGATGTATTATCTGCTTTCTCATTTCATCACAAGCCACATGAACTTGCTGTTGGCAGCTCGGCAGACGTGTTATCATTTTTTGTTGCTACTACTAAACTCTCTTTCTCGTCATTTTCATGGACATATACGGAGTTTCTCGTTGTTGCGTTGTCTTGTAATGGGTGTCTCTTTCCATCAGAAACTATTACTAGCTCACTATTTTTATCTCCCAAATTCTCGTTTCTTTCTTCCGCAAATGAATTTGATATTGTTTTTCCTTCCGACTCTTCGTCAGCTTTCGTGTACTCTGTGGCTGGTTCTGATTGAATAAACCCAAGCGTACTCGCTGTCTTCTTTCTAATACTGGTTGCCAGTCTTCTTGTTTCTGAGACTAGTTCTAGCCCCCCTGCTCCCTTCAGTGCCTGACCCCCCTTGCTCATCAGGCTAGTCCCACTTTGCAAAGTCTTCTCGGCTGCTGACTGTAGTATCGATCCAATCATTGCCAGTATGATGGACAGTGCTGCTAGGCCAAATAAAAGATACAGCATGACTGTTCCCTGCATGAGAAAAATACACGGAGGATTATTATTTTTCTGTTTTATCGTCAATCAAGTTATTTTACATTCAATCAAGTGCTGTTTTATGTACAATGTGGTGATGATTAGTTTGAAAACTTCAATGACTGATTGAGCCATTTACGAGGCCCATATATCCTACGGAATGTTTGGATAAATGCAAAGATAGTTGAATGGCACGGCGCTTGTGTATTGATCCTGTGGTCCACTTCCAACGTATCTTTCACTTAGGGCGAGTAGATGCAAAGCTTGCTCGAGCTCTAGGCGTAGAAATCACTGGTTTTCATCACATCACAACAGGGTGAGGGGCAAGGACAATACACGATTAGTGTAGCTTCTCAGTGTCCCAAAATATCCCTTCAGATGATAGGTAAAACAGATGATAGGTAGAACAGATAACCTATATGTGAACTAAACTTGATTTCGTGCAAAGTGAGCATCAGCCAAGAAGTCTGTAGCAATTTTCTGTTGCAGTGTTTCTCTGTTGTAACCTAGGATTAATGCTTTCTATCTCGGAGTCATACTTTTGAATGATGCACAACTGACCTGTCTCAAGCTATTTTCAACAAGAGCCAAGCTAACTTTCCCCTTGAGGTTGATGTCTTTTAATGAACCACCTGGAGTCATATCGCCAAGACCGATTGTAGTCAGACTGATGAAACAATAGTAGAATGAATCAAAGTATCGCCAATCTTCTTCAAATTCAGTGAAAACTGCTGCTGGAATCAGGAGGAATAGTATTATGAACAATGAGAAAATGCAAACCAATTGAATCTTGCGAACGTGCGCTTTCATTTTCTCTTCTTTTGATGCCTTGGGGAAGCATTGCTTGATTCGGTTTTCAATAAAGTTGTCAGCTTTTTTAATTAGATTTGTAAATGCAACGCCAATTTTGCCAAGAACGATCCCAGTAAATGGTATTCCGATGATTGCAAGAATTATGCAGAATCCTTTTCCCCATGCTGTTGCAGGCACAATGTTTCCATATCCTGTATGTAATGAAGGATATTCCATACAGATGTATGATAGTATAAGTTTCATGTTTCTCAAGAGACTAAAGAATTTTGATTAAGTAGGTAGTAATTTGTTAAACAAAACTAGTTAAAATTCATTAATGCTTCTAATATTACTATCTCGGAAAGCTGCAATCATGGAAGCTGGAAAAGTGTCCGACTCATTTTGTGAACTTTAATGTGTTAGATTTCAATTTAAGTTGTAGCACTGTTCTTTGCAAACTTTTTGCTTCCCCACAATGTCTAACGTACGCTTAATTGTACCATACATATATTGTGAAAATACTACTGCTACTACTTCTACTACTGCTACTACTTCTACTACTGCTACTCGTCGTCGGAATCCACTCGTAGTCCGAGTTTGGTTCCCATTCTTCCTTCAGGAATCCTTTTGATGCCGCTTGTGGGCCCTCACATGACTACTGCTACTACTTCTACCGATTCTAATACTACTTATACTACTTCTGCTACTACTACTACTACTGCTACTACTACTACTACTACTACTACTACTACTACTACTACTACTACTACTACTACTACAACTACTACTACTACTACTACTACTACTACTACTACTACTACTACTACAACTACTACTACTACTACTACTGATTCCTTTGTGAAATATAACAAGCCTGACATTGTGGTGATGGAAAGGATCACAAAACAGATCTTAATAATTGAAGGAAGCATTCCTGGAGACATGAATCTGGTAGAAAGAACAGCAAACAAAAACTAAAAACACAGCCAGCTTGGTTCTGAACTGATTAAACTGAATGGAATGAAAAGTGTTAAAATGATCGATCTTGTAATAGGAGCTACCGGAATGGTCCTGGATTCTGCAATCAAGAACTTTAAGACCCTTTTGATAGAAATTCCACTAACGCATTACAGCTATCTTAGAAAGCTGCAATCCTGGGAACTCTAAAAATATTCAAGTCATGTTGTGGACTTTAATGTGTTAAATTTCAATTTCAGTTGTAGTACGGTGTTTGGAAACTTGTTGTTTCCCCACTGTGTCTAACGTACACTTCATTGTACCATACATTTATTGTAAAAATACTACCACTGCAACTACTACTTCTATTACTGCTACTACTACTTCTACTACTACTACTTCTACTACTACTACTACTACTACTACTACTGCTACTGCTACTACTACTACTGCTACTACTACTTCTACTACTACTACTTCTACTACTACTACTACTGCTACTACTACTACTGCTACTGCTACTACTGCTACTACTACTTATACTACTACTACTTCTACTACTACTACTACTACTACTGCTACTACTACTACTACTGCTACTACTGCTACTACTACTTCTACTACTGCTACTTCTACTACTGCTACTACTGCTACTACTACTATTACTACTTCATGACCAGAAATTCAACCTTTCTTCATGCTACTGATGTTTGTAGTTTTGTATTTTATTTTTCTCAGTTCATTTTCCTTAGCTGCCTTCTCACTCTTGCTGACTCGCTATAACCTACCATAGAACTTCACTTGAAAACGATATATTTGTTTCCCTAAAGCTAAGAATTGTGCGACCATTTCTAATCTATAAGAATCAATCACTCTTTTATCCTACCAGATATTCTTGATTGATTTATAGAGCGATACCATGACACTGTTGGTACTGCCCAACATTGATCTTATTTCCCTAGCATCATCCCTTAAGGGCTCGTGCATCGACGATAGACAAGCAGCCCCGGTGCATTGCTTCGGGAATTGTTAAGTAGATTCAGTGAATTGTTATTGCCAGCCTCAGTTCAAGAGATTCTCACCACCTTGGTCTTACTTTTATCTAACTCAAGGCGAGATCGTTTTATGGTTGCATTTATGATATTCACATGACCTTTGAATTGATTCATACCTCAAGCAATCATCACAATGTGATATGCATTAAAGATTGATCAAGTCTTGTTTGAATCAAGAGTAAACAATTAAGACTAAGAATTTCGCGTTCGTATAGATATGGTTGGTTTTAATGCATAGCATCAATTATTATGTGCCTTTATTCAGATACCTTGAATTCGAATGTTTTTGAATTCGAATCATTTCTGTTTTCAATCTCGTTATTAGTTGATTGCTCTTGATGTTACCATGGCAGCAAACCTGCCTGTTTGTCAACAGACAATTCACAAGCTGGTATTCTTATAAGCAATTGAATAAATCGTATTTGTATTGTGGTATCCTGTTATTTTCATCATTTTTTCATTTATCATCGATTTTCATCTTTTTTCTGTTTTTAGCTTAATGTCAGTTGACATTTCACGGCATGAAAAAACCCGCTATGCATAACCCATCAGCTTCAGACTAAATTAGGATGCTGTTGACAGTTATTCGATTTCCTTGAATAATGACGAAAGGGTGCTTGCCATTCGCCCAAAATCCAAATTTAGGGAGATTGAGGGAACTTTCACTTGGCCTTGAATCATGGAAAGATATCCTGGTAATCATTCAAACCTTTGCATTCCTAAGTCAAGTATTCTGGGATTAGTTAGCTTCAAAGACAATTTCAAAATATTGACATTAATTACTATCTGGCGCATTTCAAACAGGACCATTCTATTTTACTTCTAATTCGCTTTCGCGATTGTAAATGTTGGGATTTTCCTTTGTCGTTAGTTTGAATGGTTAAATGCGCTTCAGAAATCGAGTTCATCTTACACATTAAACTTTTAAACAAATTTAACCTATAATCGTAACTTCCCTTTTCTAGTGCATCAAGGTATTTGTAAACATTTGTTTGTCTCTAAGTGCATACGCTATTTTATTGATGCTACTCAGCTCATAGACGTAAACCAACCAGAGTCAATTAGATTAATATGGTGGCTGAATACAGAAGAATTTTCTTGATTCTGTTCCCTTTTTGCTCGGTGCAGAATGATTAATGAATGAATATGCAGAATGATTAATAGTTACCACCAGCCTACGTCCCTTAGCAGTGCTCGTCAACTCACAATGCGATCAATTCTGTTTCATTTGAACTCAATCACATTTAACTGCATGATTTCCAATCGCATTTCCTTTACCGCGTTATGCAAACCTGATGGCGCATACTGTTTCCCGTTATTAACATCTGGCTATTAAACCATGCAACCTTCCACTATCCTATTTTCTTATCAAGTTACAACTTTCTTCATCTCTTCACGGACTGCATCAGCTTGTTTATTTAAGTCTAAGATTCATACCCGTTGATGGTCTTAGTTTCTTCTTCCTTTTTCATCCATTTATTAAGTGAGCTGGACAATTTTCTTGCTACTTAAAGATGATTCAAGCTCGCCACACATGCCATATCTAGTCATGGAACTCATAGTTTCTCGCCATTTCCCATGTCTAGATTCGGTGATTATTTTGAAATCAATCTTGAAATATATTTCGCTAGAAGCGTTGAGGAAGATCAGATTTTTCTTTTGAGCTTTCCCTGAATATCTTCCTATCATTTCACAATGGAAAACATCCTTTGAGGATGCGTGCAAGGCAAGCTAAAGTAGAATGCTAGTACGGGGAGATGGTTGCATGATTATCTGAAAGTAATTTTCCTTGGTCTAAAAAGTGTCAAATTGGCAAAAATGTGCAGTTGAAAAGCAGAGAACTTGGGAAGAATATTCAGCCAATTAACAACAATCGAGACGGAATTTTTGAAACGTGTGAAGTTTCACTAATTGCATTAATAAGCTGCGTCCGGCTCTACAGTGCTAATATCGTAGTAGTCCATGATGTTGAATACTTCAAAAGATGCGCTTTTATCAAATTTGCTGGATTAAAAACATTGAAAATGGCAATATGGTACGTACCAATAGTCGTGACAATTGTTCCCGCAAAGAATACAGAGCTTCCAATACTCCATTCAGATTTAACTGCCCTACTATAGTCAGTGAGATCAAGTCCGTTAACTGTAAATGCATTTGAAGCTGCAGTGACGATTTCATGGATCATTGTGTTGTTATGAGTTATGTTGTATTTATCCAAAACACGAAGAAATTCGAGTCGACGGTGCTGCTTTATCTTCTCGTCCTCCTCTTCTTCGACGACTACTAGTATGTATCCTGCAAGAATTAGAAACGCGAAGTATCCAAGTAGGATGGCTAGTATTGGCAACACTGTATTACAGCCCAGTCTCTTGAAGATATGCATTTCCCGTCATTCACTCGTAACCTTTTCACTTTTTGTAGATAGATGTATTTTTAAGTCGACATCCAACTCTTCATTCATGAAGCTGATATGCTCCTTTTGATCAAGACACAGTGGGAGATTAATCCCATGTGCCGTTCTCAATAAAAAGAATGCGTCTGTAGCAATAGACTTGTTCAGATTAAAAACGTCATTCTCTTCCCTCCGTCTGATTGAATTGTTCCTGTTTGAAATGTTATTTGATAGCAACAGTCTACCACATTCCCTGTTGAACTGGTGTTTAATACATTAGTGTCATAAAACGAGTGGAGATGGGTGCAGGTGCTCGAATACGTCATCTGGCTATTAATCCCGAGCGATTCTTCCATCTCGCCTTGCCTTATGTACGGTTGGTAGTGTCATCGTAAAACGGGGGGACGGGAGATTTCACTTCTTTCAATTGACGGGGGAGCACCTCATTAGTTAGTCATAATGGCATTTTCTCAGTTCTGATGAAATCCGTAACAGAATGGCTTTCGATAAATCAATAAAGCCTTTTGTAGAACTACTGAGATGTTCGGTCATGAGGAGGCCCCGAAACGTCTTAGTTATCCTAAACAATCTTCAGATTGAAGGAAATTCTTTAGAATGCAACAAAATGTAAGCGCATAGCCGATGGTAGAGATCTTTGCATTTAGGTAGTGTTAAAGCAGGCTCTTTTCTTGATTAGTGAAAGCTAATCAACTTTTATGGTAGCTCTGCTAATGCTCCATTGATTTGAAATTATTGTGAATATTTCAGCTCTTCTTAAAATATTTCAGTTATACTTCTTATAACTAGTCCTTAAGAAATTCAGCCTCTACTAAATCAATAATTGATAATTCAGACATGAATAAAATTGACATGAAATATTAAAGTAAATGAATTCATAATGAAATTGCATGGTGGGATTTAATGTGTTGTTGATTTTTTCCCTGTGCGAGCTACATTGCGGAAAGGCCATGGTGGCCTATACACTGCCCTACAAAGACAGAAAGAAGTTGAAAGGCTAAGAGGAGAGAGAGAAATAGAGATCCGATCAAGTTTGTTGATTGTAGATTTGAACGATGGCAAGTTGTAAGATGCAGGAAATCAAGAAGAAAGCAACACGCTCCATAAATTGCACGCCCTTGGGATGAATCCTGATTGGTGGGGTAGAGTTGGTTGATTAGGTAGTGAAACCTGGAACGGGAACGAGTAGGTGGAGCTTCTAATGGCCCCAGCAAGCCTCAGAACTGGAATGATATCTCTGCCTTCCTCAGCAATGTCCGTCAAAGAATTTATAGAATATGGAAAGATCTGCAACAAAACGATGATGAGATGAGGTTGGAGGGATTTGTTGAGGTCGGGACTATTGATGAAACTAATGTCTTTCGACTGGACTTTGTTGAGTAGAAAGTGGATCTTGGAGCACCACCCCAGGGGAATCTAAGCTTCTAAGATGTGTGTGTAGTAACGGGATGGATGTATGATTTTCAAGTGAGATAAAGTGAAACAGAAAGACCAAGTTGTGCAAAAGAAGTTGAAGTGTCTAGTTCATTACTATTCATGGAAACAGGTGCAGAGTCTGGGTTGCTCTTACGTGGATGGCCAACTTGTTTTTCCTGGCTTTGGTTGAATGAAACTAAGTTGTCTTAACCCCACTTCTCAATAACTGTCCAATTACTGGAGAGAAGAGAGGTTGAAGTGTTTCAGTCGAGTTGGACATGACCGTAGGCATGGTTATTTGAGTTGAATGAAAACGATGAACGTAGGAGGTATCGAC